>JACVVK020000029.1:247500-387500 GCA_018292915.2 Batillaria attramentaria | reverse complement strand
TGACCGTGCAATTGTCGTTGATGTCTTGGCATAACTTTTCGTGATGTGTTCAGTTTTTATTTCTCGAGAAAAACATGTATACCGAAGTAAATGTGGGAAAATCACAGATATGCGTTCAAGTGTTGAAAGAAGGTAGTACATTTCATGATTTTACCGCAGACACATTTACAAGCACAGTCCGTACCCCCCCCCCCCTCCCCACTCCTCCCACCTATTTACAAGCACAGTCCGTAAGCCCCCCATTCCCCCATCCCCCATCCCCTCACCCCCACCCCAAAAAGTGTACGTCATCTCTGACATTACAAAATAAGCTATTCCTCAAGACAGTCTGGTTCAGCCCTGTTTTTCTCCATGTCTATGTTCCTTAATTCATACATGCTTAGAGTTAGGGTTAGGATTAGTGTTGCTGTGTGACCTGGGGGGACATAGACGTGAGGGAACATACACCTAGGCGAACATAAACGTGCTCCCAGGTGATCAAGTTATCTTGTCTGATGTAATGTGCTTGCCCAAAATGTCGTTGTGAGAAGAAACACGAGATTGTTTGTTTGTTTTTTTCGCTCTCATTTGTTTGCAGCTGTTCAGTGTTCTGCCCTTCCAACTGTGCCCCACAGCCGTACAAGCTGTACTGATTCCAACCGGTATGCATCAGTGTGCACATACACGTGCAACACGGGTTATGAATTGCAAGGCAAAAGTCAAGTCAGCTGCAGGGCCAACAAGACTTGGAGCGCTGCGCCTTCCTGTCCACGTGAATATCTGTTATTGTTTCTTCGATGATACCATCGTTCTGGTGACAACTAATGGATAAATAATGATATTGATGTTAATAACAATAATAATAATGGATATTTATATCGCGCTCATACTCATCGACTTCTCAGCGCTTACAAAGTTAAGAAAAATAGGATAAATAAAATAAAATGGCATGAAAATAATGCCAGATAAAAGACACAATGAAAGAGATAAGAAAGAAAAAAAAAACCAAAACATACCAATTGTGGCGCTCACACACACACACACACACACACACACACACACACACACACGCACGCACGCACGCACGCACGCACGCACGCGCACGCACACACACACACACACACACACACACACACACACACGCACACACACGCACGCACGCACGCACACACACACACACACACACACACACACACACACACACACACACACACACACAGAGTTCTGTCAATCCCTCATTACTGCTGCTGGGCTGAGAACAAGTGAGTTTTGAATGCAGTTTTAAAGGTGGGGACCGAATCTAGATGCCTTATGTTTTTTGGAAGAGTGTTCCAAAGGGGAGGTTCTTGGTGCGAAAACGGCCGCTGCCCATAAGTCTTCGTTCTATCAATTTAAACACAAAGTGAGTCAGCTGAAAAACTGAGCTGACTGGTTGGTGTGTACAGAGTTAGTTAACTGGCCAGATAAAAGCTTAGCGGAGTGTGTCCCTTACCTGTTGGTTTAAAGCTAAACTTTAGTACAAGTGCATGGTTATCACGCCCTCTCTGTCATGCTTATATTGAAGATGATATACACTTTCTACTGGTTTGTCCTTTTTATAAGGAAATACGGTCACGTTACATTCCAAGTAAGTATTGGAACAACCCTACAGCATTTAAAGTAACGCTATTAATGTCTAGTAGGAATTCTACGACGTTGAGAAATCTGGCTCTATTTGTACTCCATGCCCTCCGTATGAGGGAAATTCCGTTTAGTTAGTTTAATCGTGGCACTGTATTTGTGATGGAGTCCGTGTCATGTTATGATCGTTTTCAACTTTATTTTGCAGGCTATGCTCAGCCCCTTGATATAGGCCTTTGGCCATTCAATAAACTTGACCTGAGTGCATGGTTATCAAAGTTTGTGATAAAAAGTGTCTCGAACACATGTGACATGTACAGGTGAAATTAAACTACGTGAAATACCGTTTCAGATCTTCTTATCCACGTCGGACATCGGTCTATGACCACTTTGTATATATTTTCTTATATCATTTTTCTTTTCATGTTTGAAATGTCCGATTACTTTCTTACAAAGGCGGGATTAAGTTCTGTCAATTTTATCCCACAGTGGACAATATTTAGATCAAATCTACAATACTTTTACGTCAGCTAGGACATTTTGGACTCCACAGATATGAGACCTTGCTATATATATAATATGTACCTCTTGTACTCTGTGTTTGTAGAAATTATGAAAATAGTTATAACAAATATAGAAAATAATTTCAGCTATCCAGTGTCCATGGCCGTCTGTTCCACACAGCCAGAGAAACTGTACAGATTCCAACCTCTATCTGTCAGACTGTTCTTACACGTGTGATGTCGGTTACCAGCTTAGAGGCAGCCCTGACGCACAGTGCATGGCTGTCAAGTCGTGGAGCACCCAGCAGTCATGTCCAGGTACAATGAGCAAATGTAGAACGTGACTATGAACGTGACTACTCTAAGGAGCGTAGTTCATAGTCCTGCTCATAAGTGGTTCCGGCGTGTGACGTACAACATATAACATATATGTGAGCCGTTCTCACAAAAGTGACCATAAGTCGAAAATTATCAATTTTGATATATGTATATTAGTGCAATCTACTGGTTATGTAGTTTAATTCAATATAAGAATGAAAGCTGTACTTCTAAAATTGACAGAGATATCAGCAGTTTGAAGTTGGCTATTCACAAGGCGGCCATACTATCCCCGGAACTCTTTTCGCCTGTAGTGGCATTTGCCGGTTTGGCCTAGCGCGACTTGCGGTCCCTTATGCGAGAACGGGTCACATATGTTTGAGGGTAAAGCAAGAATATGTGTCTGTGATCGTTGGGGTTTGTGTAGATATGTTTGTTATTGCGTGCATATGTTTAGTGTTGCTTGTTTTCGCCGTGGAATTAAGTAGGCAGAACATTAGTTATGGCTATCCCATGGGTGATCGGGGAGTCACATCCTCGATTACAGGAGAGGGGCACCATGGCCTTAGCAGAACATGTACACGCTTCAGGAAGTGTAGTGTATACAGTCACCGACAGGACTTGCAGTCAAAGAAGGAAAGCAAAAGACGCAACCTCTCTTCAGCCCCTTAGGTTGACATTCAAAGTAAAGCAGCGGCTGCCTCCCCTTAAACTAGAGAGGGAGGCGAACAGATGGGTGGGTGGGTGGGTGGGTGTTTTGGAGTTTAGCGTCCTTTTCCACCTCATACGGATAATATCAAAGACGGGGTAACGATTAAAAAGCCAGCACAAAATTTGTTATTTGGCCCGAGCCGGGATTCGAACTCACGATCCGAGTATTGGAAGTCCAACGCTCTACCATTCGGCCACCCCGGCTCGGGAGGCGAACGAACGAACGAGTGAACAAAGCGGTGACTACGAATATGCTGCCCTTCCGGGAAATAGCAGTAACTGGCACTACTACTACTACTACTACTACTACTACTACCTTATTTTATTGTTCCGTTATTGCTATCCGTATTTGTCTCACAGAGGCGTGTTCATGGGTGAAGCATCACTGTTGGCCTGGTGACTGTAGCGGTAACTACGCCTCCAACTGTGTCTGTCGACCTGGATTTACACGGAGACGGGGAACAGCAGCTGCTGTTTGTGATCGTAAGTTAATTATGTTTTGTATTCTTCAAGTTTAATTTTTTTCGTTTTCTTGTTTTCTCTCTCACTATCGCAGTATGTTTTCTCCAATTAGAAAAAGACCCTAAGAGTTACAGCACTGGGTTTACACCTTTTCTTTCTACACCCCCCCCCCCCTTCCCCCCCCCCCCTCCGTCCCCCATGAAATGGCATCTCCTTTTTCTTCCTCTAGTAGTATGGCGAGGGACTTTGAAATCTGGAAACCGTGAATTAACCGTATCCAGCTGTTAGCTGTTCATGTCTTTCGTTCTTACGCGCCGAAAGAGGCTTTACAGATCTATACAAGAGTATTGTCAGATGCATAATTTTAGTGACAGTTGTGGAATGTTCTTTCTACGATTTACGCCTCTCTGTAAGATGCTGATAACGTCTGTTTAATACAGAAGTGCGCAGCGCGCGTTTTCGTGTGTCAGTGTGTGTGTGTGTGTGTGTGTGTGTGTGTGTGTGTGTGTGTGTGTGTGTGTGTGTGTGTGTGTGGTGCGCGCGCAGCAAAAGATTAATTAGGTTATATGTATTCTCACATAAGGCGTAAGCACCTGTCTGATTTCAGCCGACACACCACCAGACTTGAGTCTCTGTCACATGTCTGTAACGGACGCTAACGGCGACGTCTACAATGCTTCCTACCCTGGGAACGACACAGAATGTGGAACTCAGGAAGAGACTTGGATCCAGGCAGATCCAGTGGAACTTCACTTCACGATCCAGGCTGACTGGAACTTGACTGTTGGATCCTTTGTCGACTATGTGTCACAGTCAGAAGTTGGAATCGTTGGCATGATGGTGTCCATGATACGGGTCAATATTTCAGGCGAGTAAAAGAAGTGCGTTTTGTTGTTGTTGTTGTTGTTGTTGTTGTTGTTGTTGTTCTTGATGCTGCTGCTGCTGCTGTTACTTCCGCAGCTGGTGCTCTTGGTATAGTTGCTGGTGCTTCTGTCCTTGTTGTTATGGGGCGAGGAGCTGAGAGGGGCTGAAATTTGATGGCGTGTGTGGGGCTCTCATGTAAACGTGTTCGTCGATTTTCAGTATTTGCTAACAGAGAGCGTGGGTCAGAGCTTTAACACCGTTTCTGCCACGTAATGGTGATATCAAAGACGGGGCAACTAGAAAAAAGGCCAGCACAAATATTTGGCCTCAGTCGGGATGAACTAATAGAGTACTGAGGACGAACACGCCGGAACACCAGAAGGAACCCGACGTGTCCCTTTCATGAAGTTGATCTGGGACAATGTGTCAACCGCCATAAGTCCTTTAAAGAAGAATTGTTTAAGGGTTTCTGATTGTCTCTATTTTCGGTGATTCTGTAACAGGAGATGAGGTGCTCGTGCAAAACGAGACATTGAACGGTTGGCCCTTCTGTGTACAGACCGCTAGTCCCCGCAAGCCCATCAACAACGGAACGACTTTTGTCTGTCATGGGAGCTGTCGAACTGCCTGAACTGAACCTTGCTGGTGGCGAAAGGTTATTTTTTCCAGTTTAATATTTTAAAAACACTTCATATCAATTGTAGTCTAGGCATTATATTCGAATCGCTTCATCCACCTGAATAAATCATGCACATTTCTGCAATGATATGTCACACTGGAGTTGACACGATCGCAAACTCTGACGGATATACTATAAAAAATATTGAGGCATACAAGTACCCATGCTCGGAAAAGCAAACTATGACTACTCTGAATTCTAATAAAAATAAAAATAAAAATCCTTTAGAAGTAACTTGCAATGAACATTGCGTTTCAGCCTGTGCAATCGACTTAGTAGCATATTCAGGAGGCCATTACACTCTTCAGGACGCAATCACTTGCACCGAGAGGAGAACAACTTTACAAGAATCGAGCGACAACGACGAAGCGTGTCTGCTTTATTAGAGGTGTGGTAAGCTTTGAAATGCTTGTTAGCGCACGCTATCTTTCATGAAGATATACAATTTATTGTGAGTTATTTCCTTAATATTTTTAGAGATGTGTTGTTTGTTCGTTTTCAGATTGCTTCGATGGTTGGTACACTCGTCGGTGTGATGAGGAGTGTTTGAACTGTGACGTCACGGGGTCATGTGTCAGAGATACCGGCGTTTGTGACTTTGGCTGCAAACCAGGATGGCTGGTCGGCAATTTCACAAGTTTCTGCAATACAAGTAGGTTGGACTGAAAGGCTCAGCGTCCAAAATTATTACAAAATTTGGTGTGTGTGTGTGTGTGTGTGTGTGTGTGTGTGTGTGTGTGTGTGTGTGTGTGTGTGTGTGCGTGCGTATGCGTGTGTGTGAGTGAGTGCACCTGTACGCTGAGAATAATATATCTTAGGTTAGTCGAACTGCAATACACTGAATTTTTCTGGCAGTGCGAACGAGCAGATCTCCAAAGGTCCGAAGCTGTTCTAGTCAGCCATGACGCAACACTGTGGCAAACGCTGTTCGTTTCGGCTTTTATTTAGTTAAAAAAAACAAAACTGATCTTTGATTGTTATGCTCACAGATCGCTCCGTGCTGTTTTGGTGGTGTCTAACACCACACCACTCAGACCCCGGCACATTGACAGCATCTACAAAGCTGGCACTGAGCCAGTGGAACGACGCGGCTGATATTCTAAGCGAGACTAACCTTCAGGCGCATACTATAGTAATTTGAATGTTGAATCATTCGCGCAAAGTGTAAACGGCACAATATCGCTTTCAGAGCGCCACTACTCATTAAAAAAAATATCATAATAATCAGCTCAACTCTTTACGGAGACGATTTCCTTTTTTCAGCATGTCCACAATACACGTTCGGCAGAGACTGCAAGCTTCAGTGTGGAAACTGTTGGAACTCAACATCGTGTCGTCATGACAACGGGACCTGTGAAGAGGGTTGTGCAGAAGACTACGGGGGAGATCGATGTGAACGTAAGTACTGATAATTCTTGATAATCATCCTCAGGAAAGCCAGTGATTGGACGTTAGATGTACCAGCGCAAAAATAAAGATTATCATTGACAAGTACGACTGTAGAACGGTCTTTGCTTACTGAGTCATGAGGAAACCAGCTCGTGTATTTTTTAAATCACGAGCACCGTTCATGGCGCCAGTTGTTGCTTCCGGAGGCAGCAGCACTTGCAGTGTTGCTGGCTAGTACTGTTTGCGTGAACAGCATGGATTTGGCGACTGGTTAGAAATACAGGCAGATAACTCCCTGCGTCTGATACCTCTCGAAAGTTGCTGAGAGAAGAGTTATTTCCCTTGTACCAGATACTGGCTACCCAGACACGTACTATGCGCGGTAAGACGTCATCATGTTCATGTGACCGGAAGATGTTGGCTAGGCGTCATCTTGTATGCTTAAATAGTTCTGAAAATTGAGGAAAGGGATAAGCCAGTATTTTATTTTCGGGGTGCCAGGAGAGGCCTTTCAAAATGCTAAAATGTGTTTTCTTAAGTGGGGCGTTGCCAGCATGGTCCCCCAGCAGGGCGTTAATTGCCTTTGCACCCTGGCCTGGGTTTCGGCTGTTTTTTTTTTTTTTTGGTTTTTTTTTTTCCCGGACCAATTCCTCAACCTGAGTGTGTGATGTTTTCAGGTTGGGTGGGAACAGTTCTAACCCTACAGATAACAGCTGCCACACTATTCGGCCTTGCTCTTCTTGCTGCACTTCTGCTGTTAATACTGCTGTTGTAAGTCGCAATTTGTTTATATCCCTCGTATATATGCATAGCTTGGGAGTATGTGGACACACAGTTCAGCAGCTGCGCTTGTGAAAGATCCCATAAGATCACAATAAAGCAATGTCTATGCCCCTCACTGGGCCGGTTCTGTGTGTGCGTGCGTGCGTGCGTGCGTGTGTGTGTGTGTGTGTGCGTGTGCGTGCGTGCGTGCGTGCGTGCGTGCGTGTGTGTTTGCTTGCATGTCAACTTTTACTGTGAGTACATGGACCGGTTTTGGGTGGATAGAGGATCTGTGATGGTGTATTAATGTAATTTGATGTATCTTGATAGCTGTTTTAAGTGGTGCAATTGAAATGATACTTCATTGGAATCTTTATCTAACTTATTTTTTTCAATCTCCAGAATATTCATTGGTTATAGATGTCATTCGCGCGCGCGCGCGCGCGTGTGTGTGTGTGTGTGTGTGGGTGGGGGATGAGTTTGCAAAAGTTTGATTGATTGATTGATTGATTGATTGATTGATTGATTGATTGAGTGTGTGTGTGTGTGTATGTGTGTATGTGTGTGTGTGTGTGTGTGTGTGTGTGTGTGTGAGTGAATTACTGGTGAATACTTTGGAGAAGAGGACAAGGGCAAGAAGACGGTTTTTGTTTGTTTGTTTGTTTTTTTGGTCTCTGTCACAAAGTCTTTTTTTTTAATTGAAATTTCAGTTACTGAAAGAAGTTCCGAAAGAGGGAGGAAATCTCACCATCCCCGTAAGTGACTCTATAATTATTATACCATTGGTTTAATATGACATGATGATGATCGTGATGATGATGACAATGACAATGATGAAGACGACGATGATGATGACCCCGACGACGACGACGATCATGACGACGACCGCGATGATGATGAGGATTATGTTGCTGCTGATGAGGAAGAGGAAGAGGAGGAGCAGGAAGATCTATTTCGATCCGCGACCCTCTAATTTCTTTCCTTATCTGCATGCAGGGAGATGGAGCTATCCCCATCGAACACTCCACGCAGCGTGTCTGATGTTGGTTTCGCTCCGGAGTGTGAGGACTTGTTTGACTTTCCCCAGCACCCCCTGTTTGTCTACAGTCCTTCACACAACCCAGCACCAACCCGGCCATCCGCAACCCAGACTGGTAAAGAGACAGTTGGAAACAATCGATTTTTTTGATACTTTGTTGTTGTAGTTGTTGTTTGAGTTGTGGTGTTCTCCACTCACCCTTTTTCTAAAAAATACTGTTATCATAATCCAGTCGTGCATGACTTCATGACTAACTACAGTAAAACTTGATTAAGTTAATTTCTCTCTCTCTCTCACCTCCCCCCTCCAGACCCCTCCCTCCCCCCTCCCCCCCCCCCCCCCGCGCGCGTGTGCGTGTGTGTGTGTGTGTGCGTGTGTGTGTGTGTGTGTGTGTGTGTGTGTGTGTGTGTGTGTGTGTGTGTGTGTGTTTAAAACAGGGCTACGTAGGTTTGGTATAAGATAACACTGCTCATGATAACTTGTCTCTTTGTTTCAGGTAAAACAACGAAAGCCACACTTACAAAGAAGGCAGCCAGCAAGCCGACCCTTCCCAGAAGAAAACGCAAGACAAGATCTCCACCCTCCGAGAAACGCAGCGCCAAGGGACGTAACCAAACTACCAACCCTCCCATGTGTGACTTCAGGTTCCGTCACTCTTCGTGTAATCGCCCTTGCTGCGCCAGACCTGTCTGTCAAACTGACAACTGCCCGATACACGTCAATCACTCGTACTACACATGGTTTGATGAATGAGTACTATACCCATGCCTCCTATATGAAAAGATCAAAAGAGACGGCTTATGAAATAGAGCTTACATGATTAGTTCCAGTGGTTTACGGCGAAAGACTAACCCCGAGATGTGTTACACAAGTGAGCGAAAAACCAAAGAAAATCTGTGCTGTTAATAAATCGGACTTGACGTAGTACATGTACATGTCACGCTCTTGAGAAAAAAAAAAGCAGCTGTTGGTCTGTTCTAACAATCGTAAACCATACTTGATGTAATACCTGCATGTCACGTTGTTGGGGATAAACTGTTGATTTGTTCAAATAAATCACTTGATGTTATAGAAATACGTGGCAGCCGCCGCACAAGATATGAAATTACACGTAAACTGAAAACGGGGAGCCTGGGCGTGGCAGTAGAGAGAGCTGTATTTGTGCGATACGTGTCCCCAGGTCGAAAATAAAGAAAGAAACACACACCATACAACAAGTAATGCTATCTTCAACCTGTCTGCCATACGTTTTACACCATCTGTATAATTATACAAACTGCGTTCTCACTGTACATTGTCAATGTCACCGTTTTCGTTGATGTATGTCTGTACTCCTCTGTAAAAAAGGCCAAATAAATAAATTTTAAAAAACCAACACAAACACCATTTTTTACCACACACACACACACACACACACACACACACTTCGCAGATGTATGATCTGTCATTTATTACGATGACATGAATTACATGCTTTCAGTGAATCTCAAATCATGCATTGCAAACCATCTATTTTAAGCATCAAGCCTGTGTAAGACATGAAACACTAGCGTCTGAAATTGTCTAATAATTTTAATTGTTTGGATTTTAAAGTTCCCTTGTTCAGTCTTCTCCATGAAAATTCTGAATTGTTATATTTCTCAGTGAACATCGACTCTCCAAATCTCATAACCGAACCATAGTTTTTCTTGTCGCAGATTGCACTGTTCCCACTGGAAATAGTCGAGCAGTCGAGCTAAAGAACTGAACATATATTTCGAATTTATGATAGCCGCGAAAACTTTATGAAAACTTTACTCAAAAAATCAAACGGGTCGAATGAAGGTCTGGTCTTGTGACGGGACTTTAGTGGCTCTTGTTATCCCGTTTCATTTCTTCGGCCGTTACGACCTTGTACTCGTCACCGCAAACTTCGCGAACTTTCTTTGTCAGTCCCGCTCCAGCCTTGAACTCTGGGCAGGTGTTGATGGCGAGAGCAAGATGTGGGCAGTATGGCTCATACTTGTAGCCGCTGCAGACAAACTCCACGCAGTACTGTTTTACACACACACACACACACACACACACACACACACACACACGCACACACACACACACACACACACACACACTCCATCCATCCATCCATCCATCCATAAAACTTTCGCAGACTCTCCCCCCCCCCCAACACACACACACACACACACACACACGCCTCCAGCTGCAGCAGCACCAGGAGTGAATACATTACGTAAACACCAGTAATAACAATAGTAAAATCAGGCTAAACGACTAAAACACTTTGTAAAAGACAGTTCGTTGACAGTTGACTACATTATCACGACCACCTAACTGGAAATAATAGGCATTTACCTATATATATCATTGTCTCCTTGTGTTGTAGACTGACTGAATTAAGCGTCCTGAATTCAACACACTCATTGCACAGGGTACGAACTATTACATTAGTAGACTCTCTTTTGTTTCCGTATACACGTGAGCGAAAAAGACCAACATCTAAAAGCTAGGTGGCTCGTTACGGAAGTCAGGGCAAGACCGACTCTTTGAACAGGTGTATTCGGCACACAGGAACTGTACAATACATACCACTAATGTGCTAGTCAGAGAAATAACCCCGTTTAACGGCCAGTGCGACCAGGTAACGATTAGAGGCTCGATCGGCTCGGTGAGACCTCGCACATGAACCCCTCGCTCCCCAACACCGACCCGGAGAGCGCACCACCTTCCCATATTTGGCGGCGAACCCTCCAATGAGTGTCAGACCAACGTCTGTTTCTAGCGTACACTCTTGCTGGCTCATCAGCTTTAGCTGAGACAGGTTAGTTAGTTAGTTAGTTAGGGCTTAACGCCGCGCAAACAACAAAGACTATTTCGCGGCTAATCAATGCCCTTCTTTGCCCGACTAAAATAAAAAGGAAGACAAATAAAACAAGGTGTAAGTATGTATGAACAATCTATCCGGTTTAAATAATAAACACGTTTCACTTCTTTGTACATCGAACATATAGATGGTCGAGGATAGTCCGTATTACTTGAGGTGTCTAAATTTTATCGAACAGATTTGTCCTCTTAATTCAAGAAGCTAAAGATGCTGCCAGGGGGAACATCCCGGAACAACACCTTCAAAGAATTTGCGCAGTAATGTTTGACGCAGCTGAGACAGGCATCTGATCCCCGTTCTTTCATCCATGCCAGCCAGCCATACAGCTGGGTCAGTTCCACAAGTTTTTTGCACGTGCACAAATGTATTAGCAGCACTTGGCATAGAAAGACTATTTCGACCGCACAGATGCACAAACAAACGCGGGCTGTTCCAAAGCAAAAGCTGGCCTCTGCAATTCCTAGTACCCTTAAACCTAAGAGGGACAAACTCTACGGCGACCTGGAGGCCTTCCGGAGGACCGCTGCATACGTGAGGACAACTGGAGTCTCCATTTTGAAGAAGTGATCGATGAAAAGATTTCTGATGAAGAAACCTTAATTAAAGGTCTGCAATCTCAGCAAAAGCCGCAAACATTGTGACTCCTTCGACTGTGCATAATCCAGGCAACTCTGTCACAGTTGCAGAGTTTTCAGCGCTTCGGGGACCCTTACAACCAGAGCACGAGTTTGCCGTGACATCATTTGGCTTTTGGTCAATGAGCGAATAATATCGCTACAGTATCTAGCGGATGTTGAGTGCTGCCACGATCTTTCTCGCTCCAGTGTCAAAACGCAAAATGAGCTGTGAAATTCAGGCTGCCCTTGCCTTTTATTGGGGTTTCAGTGACGCTTGAAAACTCTGCAACTGTGACAGAGGTGACGGTGCTTGCAAGGTCGACTCTGTAATTTTTTTCACACTTCGGAAAACGTTTGTTGGGAGCTTAGATCTTCAAGATATTTAATATTTACTTACCCAAAAGACATCGCCTGGAAGAGGGGTGTGAGTGTTGGTGGCCAAGCAACTTGATGTGTTTGTTGCTCATGACGATCTCACTGCAAGTGTTTACTGCTTCCAGTCCGCTCCGCCGCGTCGCATCCGCCTTTGGAAGGCGTTGGCCACCTTGTCACCAGCTGGAGCTGAAGTTACCCACAGTTTTCAGTATTCCCCTCATCGTTGAAGATAATGAAAAGGAAAGAGGTTTAGGACTTCCGGATTTGTGTTCAAGTGTAACCATCATGCTTGCCTGAAGCCGAACCCGAAACATATTAAAATTGTGTGTGTGTTCCGGAGTATTGATCTGCAAAATGAAGGTAGTATTTTTTTTTTGAAGTGGTGCATGTCCTTTCTGTATTTACCAGTGTGGGTAACTTCAGCTCCAGCTGTGACAAGGTGGCCAACGCCTTCTAAAGGCGATGCGACCTGAGGCTGAAGCCCGTTGTGAACAGTACATGTATTGCCGCATTGTTTGTGCGTTTGGCACATACGAAACTGCTCTAGAGGTGTAATCTCAGTTTATTAACCTACCTGATGATTAACCTTAGTTCTTAAAGCCGAGATTTTGCGTAAAGCTGAGTTGTAAAACTAAGCTTCAGCTTTGGTGCACAGCTTCAAAACGGTTTGGTGCAAACGTCGCTCCATGTGAAATCGGGGTATGGCCGCTTTCCCGCATGAAATTTTCCCTTGACTTCTTTGGTATAGATATGTACGTGAAATGTTTGTTTCGTTGTCTGGGCAGTTGGTCGTGTTCATCTACAAAACGTTTGCGCATTTCTATGCGTTCTCTTAATCATTTGCTTGCTCCAGAGTTCTAACCAGTATCGCTATGCTGACACAGCTACCCTGCCGCTGCAGAAATGATCAACAGTAGCAGACGACTTCCCGTTTGGCGAATCTTTTGTAGGATTTGCGAGGTCTATGTCCACAAATCGACAAAAAAATGGGTCTGCGGTAGGCGCATGTTGATATAGTGATAGTCATAAAATGATTTCAAATCAGTTACGTACCGTTTACACCTAATCTTCGGCTGAGCTACATTTCGAAACGGTTTTACGGCTTCGCAGCAGGGAAACAGTAGACGAAAGACAAGCGCTCATCGGAACCGCACCCTGATTGGCTGGTTTTACCGCAATGTCAAGGTCAGTGGAATTTTTTTTAAGCCTGGTAGACTTTAGATAGGGACTCGGGCATTGTTTACTTGGGCATCACCTTTTGTTTACCAAAATGTCAACGACCTTTCCCTTGGAAGTACATCAAGGGCTACCCCACGGCTCTCCGCCCAAACGTTGTAGAAGAACGAAAATGAAATGAAAGCAACACCTTTTATACCGTTAGGGATAGACAGGGTGAGCACTGCTCGGGATACACCCGTATCATGTGAAGAAGGGAAGCGGACGAGTCAGCACACAGCCGAACAAATTCCCGTGTGGGACTTCCACAAAGGGATAGAAGTGTGATACGTGTAGGAGCTAACGCACGTGAGCCGCCCATCCACCAGACCCACACACTCACCCACCCACAACACACCCACCCACCACACACCCACACACCACACATCCACCACCACACACCACACACCACACACCCACCACCACCACAGGAAACCAGAATCTCAAACTGTTATATCGCTGTGTATTTAAAGTCTGCAAAACAGTTTTAACGAAGTTGTTGCGATTTTATTCTGTACAACATACAAATAAATCATATCATATGACGTATTAGTTCATGTCCATATCGACGATGATGGTGATGATTGGCCATTTGTATGGCTCTACGAAAAAACAAAACAAAAAAACTTCCATGCAGTAAGCATGCTCACGGCGCCTTTGGGGTTGGGGAAAAAGAGAGAGAGAGAGAGAGAGAGAGAGAGAGAGAGAGAGAGAGAGAGAGGGAGGTGCGTCCTGAGGTTCCGCTTGAAGGTCACGACTGACGCAGAATGATAGACATAAGCCTGCGATTGTGGATAGGGTACATTGATCTGATGCGCCTCAGACATCATGCAACATTAACGGTTCTTTGACAGCTGTCACTGCAGCAAACACGAGCATATAATCAGAGTGCAACGATCCCACTAAGCCTAATTTAAATCCATGCAGACATAAAGTGATTATGACTTTTTGGTGTGAGGCCACTGGTGCACGATCCCAAAGTTACTTGGTAGGAACAACCATTTCTTCCAAAAATTATATGGTTTACAGATACTCTACAAGCCGCTGTTTCACCGCAGTCGTCATGGTAGTACAGCCGTTAAATGCATGGTGTCTCTTTGCTGACCTTCTCATATTAGGGGAGGGGGGGGGGGGTAGGTTAACGTCCTTTTCCACCACGTAAGGGTGAGATCAAAGACGGAGCAACGACAGCACAGTATTAGGCCTCAGCCGGGTGTTAAATAATAATGACTTAGAAGGCGCGTATGCATGAAGTGCCTAGGCTCTGAATCCGTAAAATACTAGAAACAGTGAACAGTATGACAAAACTGCATATCCACTCAGTAAAAGGCTGAAGGTGCGTACATGTAACATGTAAGCATAAGTGAAAACAACGCATCTTTATCAGTAGCACGGTTGACACTGGTGTAAAAAGGAAGCAGCTGTTGGACAAACCAATTTACATGTACTAAGTTTTAAAGTAATGCGCGTGTGTGTGCGTGTGTGTGCGCGTGCGTGTGCGTGCGTGTGCGTGCGTGTGCGTGTGCGTGTGCGTGTGTCCCACAACTCGCTGCCGGCTCCAGTGGTGTTCCTCCCTGGTAATGGGTGGAATCCACAGAGGGCTCGGAAGTTGGGGCAATTTATATTATGCATGATGATGGAGATGAGGATGATGGTAAGATGATGCTATGGAGGTCCGTGTGGTTTGGGACTGCGGGACAGGGCCGCATTCCACGCTTCCTGTAGCAGCGTTTGAAACTAAGCACTGGACCCAGCGTGTCTTAACTCATTCGTGGCTGGATACGCATCGGGCGGGTACGGCTCATCAAAACTGAATTTTCCATTCAGGTTTCATTAACTATACAAATTAGTTGAAAATGTCAAGTGAATGCGCTTTTCGTGAAGCTTGCTAGAGAGCTTTGTTTACAGGTAGCCAGCTTACTGCAGTTTCATGGTGAAAGGTCCCTCGCATGGGCAGTGTTGAGGCAATGGTAGCCCCAGTCACAGCGGAGTAAAGCCGGCTCTGAAAGATCTAAGCTTCCAACAAAAAGCTTTCCGAAGTGTGAGAAAAATTTACTGAGTCGACCGTGCAAGCACAGTCAACTCTGTCACAGTTGCAGAGTTTTCAGAGTCCCTGAAACCTCAATAAAAGCCAAGGGCAGTCTGATTTCACAGCTCAGTTTGCGTTTTGACACTGCGCGAGAAAGATCGTGCAGCACTCAACATCCGCTAGACACTGTAGCGATGTGTCTCGCTCACTGACCAAAACCAAATGTCACGGCAAACTCGTCCTCTGGTTTTATAAGGGCCTCCGAACGCTGAAAACTCTGCAACTGTGACAGAGTTTCCTGGATTATGCACAGTCGAAGGTGTCGTAATGTTTGCGGCTTTTTTGCTGAGATTGCAGACCTTTAACTGGGCACTGCGGAGCGCCACAGTGCTGTCCACAGTTGTGACACAGGTGTGATTTGGGGGGGTGGGGGGTGGGGGGGGGGGTGGGGGGGGGGGTGTCCGCCGCTGTGGCACCATCCCAGCAACCTGGATTTCAAATAGCCACAACTGTGACCGTGGTTTCCACAACAGATTCTGACTGGCCGTACTACGTACGTCACTCGGCGCGCAAACATGGCGGACAGTGCATCTTCAATCGGTTTGTCACCGAGCACAGCTGTGTTCAGTTTTGTAGTTAGCAGACACACCGAGCGCAACGACTGTGATGTGCACATGTGTGTTTCGCGCGCTGTGCCCAGTTAAGAGCAGGCTTCAAAGATTTAGACAGTGTTTTAAAGAGCTGAGGGAAGAAAAAGAAATCCCTGTCCACTGAGTGAGTGAGTGAGTGAGTGTATTTTTAGGGCTTAACGCCGTGCAGTCTGTGCATTGAAATGTTCTGGTTTTCACTGATGGAGTTTATGCGCAGATATTTAGTGTAGGAAAGTGGTAAGTTCATTGACGACATTTGAGGAAAAGGACCATTGCGTCAATCTCTTTCATCCCTTTTTCTAGAAAATGACGTCAGTTACGCACTGCGTTTTTCAATACACCTGGGTGGCTGCCTGGATGTTGTGTAATAATGAAGCCGTTCAAACAGGTATGAGGATCCCGTGCCAAAGAGAGATACACGACAAATAGACGAATCCATTCGGCAAGCCTCGACGCCAAAGCCCCAGCCCTTTCCTCTGCGGTGTATTAAAAAGCACAGTACGTACTAGTCATGATGTCCCTCTCCTGTAATCGAAGGTAATGTATCCAACCATAGGGAAAAAAATCAACACATTAACATCTCTGTGATGGCTGGACCAATATTTATATAATGTCAGGGCACAATTGACGCTGAAGAACGTTCCATGAAAATATACACTTTAGCCCTACAAGCAACAGTGTGTGCGTGTCTCAGTGGAAAATGTCCCATGCCAACACTGCAAGGTTAGGTTCACCGTGCGCCATATAGGGGATCCCAGTCTAACTTCAGTCAAGCTCAGCTAGTAAATATCATCGTACAGCTTAGCTACGCTAACATTAGCCTGACGTTTTCCTGTGCTTAGCCACCACGCAAAAGATGTAGCCACCCAAAAGTTTGTTCGCTTGGATCCTTAACCCAGGATGTGATTTCCCCGACACTAAGTACGTACATGAGGTCATTTTACGGGAAAAGGGGTGATTTCAAGACGAAAGAGATTGACGTAATGGTCATTTTCCTCAAATGACGTCAATGAACTTACTGGTTTCATTCCACCTTTCAGTCATATTGGACTACACGTGCTTCCCTGATTGTAGTGTCCAGCAAGAAAGTTTGCCAGACCATGTCATGTGCTCATTATGTCGCTCATTCGTCAAACCACGTGTAATACGAGTGATTCACGTGTATCGGACAATTGTCAGTTTGACAGACAGGTCTGGCGCAGCAAGGGCGATTACACGAAGAGTGACGGAACCTGAAGTCACACATGGGAGGGTTGTCATCATGGTTGTGTCCCTTGGCGCTGCGTTTTTTCTCCGGAGGAAGCGGGTTTTGTCTTGCGTTTTCTTCTTTGGAGAGGTGGCTTTGATGCTGCTTTCTTTGCATCTGTGAGTTTCGTCGGTTCACCTGATCAAAAAGGGAAAAAAAGTTCAAAATTTGTTATTATAACCACGCATGCGTCACAAGAAATCTTTCAGAGCTATAGAGCTTTGCTACAAACCCGTTCAGTAGAACTGGATGAACTTCAAGATTCTCACAAAAATGAAGGCATTTGGACAACTTTTTTGTCCGAAAACCTGACATGACTGGTTTCTTTCAACGGGCGATAACTTTTCTAAGAATGAGGCAAGAGAAAAATCGTGAAAAGTACCTCTGGAGACTATGACTGCCCATTTCGTCTCAAAGTAAAAAGCCCTTCAACGAGGTGGTTTAGGAGATGTCTACCATTACACACACACACACACACACACACACACACACACACACACACACACACACACACACACACACACACACACACCGACTATCGAAATATAAGCACACACCGTTTCCAACTGTCTCTTTCCCAGTCTGGGTTGCTGGTGGACGGACGGGTGCTGGGTTGCGTGAAGGGCTGTAGACAAACAAGGGATGCTGGGGGAAGTCGAAAATTTCCTCAGACTCCGGGATAAACCCAACGTCAGACAAACTGCGCGGAGTGCTCGAAGGAGTCGGCTCCCTGCAGGCGGGGAAAGCACACGAACCAGATGGTTAAAACTTATTCATCATCAGTATCGTCGTCGTCGTCGTCGTCGTCATCATCATCATCATCATCATCATCATCACAAGAATAAGCTTCGTCGTCGTCGTCATCATCGTCCTCGTCGCCGCGGCCACCGCCGCCATCATCGTCGTCGTCGTCGTCATCATCATCATCATCACACAAGAATAAGCGTCGTCGTCAGCGTCGTCGTCGTCGTCGTCATCGTCATTCGTCAAAACACAAGAATAATCGTCGTCGTCATCATTATCATCTTCGTCGTCGTCGTCGTAACACAATAATAAGCGGCGTCATCATCATCGTCATCAAAACACAAGCATAAGCAAAGAGGTGGTAAAGTGGATGGTTACTTACGAAGACGGTGAAATTTCTTCCCGTCTCTTCCCGAACTTCTTTCTGTAGCTGAAAAAACAATTTGTTCACAAACAAAATATATTCATCCCCCTCTCCATAAGATTCGTTAATAAGCCACAATGTTAGGGTTGTTTTAATATTATTATTCATTAACATGTTTCAAGCCAGAAATACACCCCTCCCGCCCACCCTCTCACCCCCCGAGTCCTCGCAACAGGGTGGATGCCACAAACATTTACAGGATGAATTTCATTTTCAGTTCACACTTCATTGTCCCTAGTACCCCCCTCCCCCCCCCCCCCCCTCTCTCTCTCTCTCTCTCTCTCTCTCTCGATGATTCGAGAAATAGTTTTTGTCGTTTGCGCGGCGTTAAGCGTTAACTAACTAACAACTCTCTCTCCCGCTAGGACTATTGGGCTATTGGGATCCTGAACAACGTAATGGATTATATGTCCTTCGAAGCCATGCGAAGGTTTTAACAGGACTGGCGACTTACATCATCAACATCAGCAGCAGAAGTGCAGCAAGAAGAGCAAGACCAAACAGAGTGCCAGCCGTTATCTGCAGGGTCAGGACTGTTCCAATCCAACCTAAACACACGAAAAGCGTATTGCAAATAATGAATTAATTTTGTGTATGGGCTTTCATCGACTCGCCCGATGTACGATGTTCCGTAGCAGCCGAATTCCTTCCCTTACAGTAAACTTTAGTTACCTCCCCGCCTGAGTGCGCGCGCACCACACAATGGCTGGCAAGTGCCTTCTCTCGCTGCAGTATTTTGCATACTAAATATTTCCTATAGTACAGTCGTTGAAAGCTTTTTAGGAGATCCGCAGTCTGATCCTTCTTCCAAGATGAAAGATAAGCATTATGGGCTTGATTCAGTGCTCTGAGTTTGATGCCTGTTCGCATTTTTTTTTTTGTTGTTGTTGTTGTTGTTGCGTTGTTTACTCGTTGATACGCACATGAAACATGAAAATACGGTGTCCCACTTTTTATGGCATCACGCAAAAAACATACATAGTGCACTATTAGTGTCAACGTGGTATTTTGTATGGCATTTTTACTGGACAAAGGTACCCCAAGCTAATACCCCCCTCCCCCCTCCCGCTTCTTTCATCCCCCACCCCCAGATTCCCGGGTCTTTCCCAAGCGCCATCTTGTACAGGTCTAAACTGCACAGAACTTTTATTTGTGTCAATTTGATCTAACGTCAAATCACAGGCCTGTTTGTCGTTGATTATCAGAAATTATCAGTACTTACGTTCACACCGCGCTCCTCCGTAGTCCTCTGCACAGCCCTCTTCACAAGTCCCGATGTCATGACGACACGATGTTGAGTTCCAGCAGTTTCCGCACTGAACCTTGCAGTCTTTCCCGAAAGTGTATTCCGGGCAAGCTGAAAATATGAAGTAAGTATCTGAACTGATAGAATTAATTTTGTGCACCCACAGGAAAAGCTAGTGCTCATTAAGCGGCGGGACGCGATTGGCTGAATTCTGGGGACTCGACCCTTTTGATTGACAGGAGTTCGTCCACTGCGAACGATTTGTGGACCTAGAAGTGGCAAAGGGGGGGGGGGGGGGGGGGGGCTATAAACTAAACATAAGTGCAGAATCACAGACCTAAGCTTTCTCAAACGAAACTTACTTGTGTTGCAGAAACTTGTGAAATTGCCGACCAGCCATCCTGGTTTACAGCCAAAGTCACAAACTCCGGTATCTCTGACGCATGACCCCGTGACGTCACAGTTCAAACATTTCTCGTCACACCGACGAGTGTACCAACCGTCGAAGCAATCTGTGCAGGAACAGAACACCCACACCGTTATAATTTTCATCTGGCACTAACAAGAACGGGAAATAAAAGAATTTGTCCGTATAGTGTTCAACTGATCTGAGTTTTGGAAGAAAATGGTCAAAGTTTGCATTTGAGATATTGCAACGTTCAACGAAAAAAGAAAAAGAAAAAAAAAGTTCAACGGAAGAATATGAAACACCATCATTACCATTAATGCATCTTAATCATGCATCGTATTTGTGTTTGAGTATGGTATGGTATGGTATGGTATGGTATGGTAGACATCTCCACGGCGCACATATTCATCTCTTCTGAAACGCTCATGGCACCGCAGGGTTGGAGGACGAAGCAGTGAAAGCCTGCTGCCGCTAAGCACTACTTTATGTGCAAACCTTCACCCTACTATTCACTCCGGTGCGTGCGAAAGTATTTCTCTTTTCCACGCCACCGGCCACAACCTACTACTCTTCGAAAGACGTGGGATTTATAGCCTGCACACGCGACATCATTTTGTCCGTGCGGGTGTACACGAGGGTGGGACAGGCACCGTAAACAAGTCTGCACGTGATTTTGACTTGATTTGGAAAGGAAAAAAAACCATCCAAATTCCTGCCTACCAGGGAATCGAACCGGGCAGCTCAGGGTCCGAAGTCGGATACCTCAACCACTAGACCAAATCCCCTTATTTTTAAGGCACTAAGAGCAAGACAGTATTGCAAAAGTTGTACCTCGAATAAAACAGACACGTTTCATTGTTGTCGCTCTGTTCATGTAAAGATGTTCTCCTCTCGGGGAGAGGGATGCGTCCTGAAGACTGTAATACCCGCCTGAGTATGCTACCAAGTCAACGCACAAACTGAAATGTAATATACTTTTGGTTAGGAGTCGGTGAGTAAAAAAGATTACTTGTGGGTAGTTTAACTTGCACGGTGTTTCGATTTTGCTGGTCTGGCTGAATGCCGAATTATCCTGTGCTCTTGTAAGTCCCTGCATTAGCCAGATTTTGTCATTATAGCATTCACTTCAAATTTGCTTAGCTACTTGCATGTATTTATATGCATGTACAATGTGTTCGCTGTAATATGCCCCATCCTGCAAATCGTGGCTGGGGTGAGGGGGGCAGGTAAATATTTGTACTGGCCTTTTTCACGTAGCCCCGTCTTTGATATCTACCCATAAGCGGTGCAAAAGGACATTAAATTCCCAAACACACAAACACCCCCGTTCTGACCCTTGTCATAGAAGAAACAGGGAATCTCGAGTTGTTGGATATCAAAATGTCAGGACAAAGAAAATCAACATTAACGACAAAAATTAATAACCTTTCACCACCAGTAAGGTTCTGCTGAGGAATTGGTAAAATCCCTTGACAGACAAACGACGTTCCGTTGTTGAGAGGGTTGGTCGAAGTGACGTTTTGTTGACAGAAGGGCCAACCGTCCAAAGTCTCGTTCTGAACGAGAACCTCGTCTCCTGTAACGGAAATACCGTTCACAGATAATTAACTGTGAGTTCATCCTCAGCATGCATGCGTTCTACATGCCATGCAATCTTCAGGAACTTCAGAGAGATTCAGATTCAGATGGTTTATTGCGTAAGCGCAAAGGGTTAGAGGGACGGGGTCAACAACAATGATCCAAGAAAAAGTGTAACACGTTTTCCAAGTGTGCATACAGTAACATGGACATTGTGAAACATGACGTGGATACTGCACATCATTCAAAAGGATCCTGTAAATAACTCTGAACTTCAGACAGGCAGACAGACAGACAGAAAAAGACAAAAACACAGTTACTTTGTCTTCCGAAAACTACCCACCTGAAACATTGACATGTATCATGGACACCATCATGCCAACGATCCCAACTTCTGACTGTGACACATAGTCGACGAAGGATCCAACAGTCAGGTTCCAGTCAGCCTGGATCGTGAAGTGAAGTTCCACTGGATCTGCCTGGATCCAAGTCTCTTCCTGAGTTCCACATTCTGTGTCGTTACCAGGGTAGGAAGCATTGTAGACGTCACCGTTAGCGTCCGTTACAGACATGTGGCAGAGACTCAGGTCTGGTGGTGTGTCGGCTAAAATCAAACATAAACATGAGTCTTCTAACGTGTTACTGTACAGAACAAAAAGGGGTGCGGTGTGTTTTGCCAACTTTAGTGGCAGGCAGACTTATTAAACGCTTTCTATCAAGGTAGCATCAGAGCAAATTAATATGATATACTTGTCACTGAACTCAGGTATCTGACCATTACTGTTGAACAGCTCTGTAAACCGTCTTTGGTCGCGGAAGACTTCATGATCTGAAATACCACAAATCTAAACACTGGTTTGATCCCACACTTTGTAAAAGTCCCTGGCCACACCACTTTAATCTTAACTCTTGAAAGTCCAAGCCCGAACACCTCCTGCTATATGAAAAGACTTGTTGAAATGAACAAGCCACTGTGCACCAGCAGGAACCACTTCAAGCCACTGTTACTCAACGCGTGGGCCTTCCCATCAGGCCAAAGACCGCTACAGATATTGTAATAGTGGCTTGAAGTGGCGCCTAGTGATCTGAAGACTTAAAGTAAAACTGCGATTTTTGCATGGGGTTTTAAGAGATATCCACGCCGGTCTCTTTAATAGAGAAGAAGAAGCTAGAAAATGCTACTGGGGGGGGGGGGGGGAGAATGAGGAAAACTGTAGGATAATGGGTGTAACTCACGATCACATAGTTCCGCTGCTGTTCCCTGTCTCCGTGTAAATCCCGGTCGACAGACACAGTTGGAGGCGTAGTTACCGCTACAGTCACCAGGCCAACAGTGATGCTTCACCCATGAACACGCCTCTAGGGAAAACAAACAAAAAACAAAAACGGAAAGCAATTAATTTTCCTTATGTAGACACCCCAAAGTTGCAGCAATATAGAGAGGCATCGCTTTGTCGTATGTTTGTTCGTCTCGCCGTCGTGGTTGAAAGGAGGCAACTGGCGTCGTTTTGAAAAGTCAGATGAAGGGGTTTAACGGAGGTTGCTTCTCTTAAAGAATGCAGATGATGCTAATCTATATAATATATTGTATTACCCTTCGGGAAGCGCTAATGCGTTCTGATTTTTTGTCAAGTTTGTCGGCACAGAGTCCTTTTACCTATTGTATCTGTTAACCTCTACCTAATGGCTCTCCGTGACTGAGTGTCTCGATCGTTCTGCCATGATCAATACGGTAAAAAGTATTCTTTCAAATTCTGTGCACTCTTCTTTGATACTCGAAACTGCTGAAGTCTCCGTACGTATGAAAGGCATACAACAGCGGGTTGGAAACGTTTCAAGGAATGCCCTGTACCTGTGAGTCAGAATCAGTCAGCTGGCTCACATACAGCATCCAAAACCATTGTGGTGACTCGTACCGGCGTATACATTGTTCTAGAAGTGTACCGCGTACTGAGCAAACGACGTTATTTGGTTGCGGACTGAGGACCAGGTAGACGGCGCTGAATGGTGGCTATTTTTGGAAGCTTTGTCGAGTCCCAGTCTGTTCCGGAATGGACCGTAGGCTCAAAGAAAGTCGTATTTCTCTAACATTAGATGGGGGAGCCGGGGTGGTCGAATGGTAGAGCGTTGGACTTCTAATGCTCGGGTCGTGAGTTCGATCCCGGCTGGGGCCAAATATTTGTGCTGGCTTTTTCATCGTTGCCCCGTCTTTGATATCACCCGTATGTGGTGGAAAAGGACGTTAAACCCCCAAACACCCACCCCACCCACCCTAACATTAGATGCCACAAAGTCAGGATCGTAATCGCCAGATGAACCACCCTTCTATCTGGCAAACAACCGAGGAGCTTCGAAAGCGACAGTAATAATAATAATAATAATAATTTATTTATACAGTCAAACCTGTGTAAGGCGGTCACTCAATGGACTGGGCCAAACTGACGCCTTAGACAGGTGACCGGGTTTATCCAGGGTGGCATGTCAACAGCTAGCATGTCAGGGGATCCTCTGGGGTGACCGGGTTAGACAGTGGCATGGCTTATACAGGTGACCGCCTTGGCAGGTTCGACTGTATAGCGCTTAATCTACATGTGAGGTAGTTCGAAGCGCTTAGAGTACAGGTAAAGAGACAGATAGACGTGAAGGTTCAGGGCCAGGGCAACTGCATGTATGGTACTTAATAAGGAGATGGAGAAAGACGGAGGGAGGTTAGACGGAGCTTTGAGATGAAAACAGGTAGGTTTTTAGATTTGTTTTGAGTTGCAGTGTTCCAGTTCAGCGGCCTTACGAACGCAGAAGCTTTAACGGTCGGTAATGAACATGGCATATATTTACCCATTTGCATATGTTTTAGCTTATTGTTTCTGAAGTTACCCGGACATGTCTGTTGAGCGCTCCACCTCTTCACTGCCGTACACTGTGCATCAGGGCTGCCTCTCAGCTGATAGCCGACGTCACACGTATAGGAACAGTCTGACAGATAGCGGTTGAAATCGGTACAGTTCCTCTGACTGTTTGGAACGGAGGGCCATGGACACCGGATAGCTGAAATTTGTTTTCAGACAATTGTTGGCATTACGATTTCTACAAATGTGCAAATGGAATAATGATACAATAACAAACGTATAAAATCTAGTATGCAAAATTGACTTTTGCACACTCTCTGTGAAGCTGACCAGTTGGAATTCAGCACACTGGTCTTCGCCATTTTGAAGTTTTAATACACTGTAATAACAATACAATCGTTACCGTAAAAGAACGGTAACAGGGTCATGACCTGTAAAACAATTTCAAGGAACGACACTCTCACCACCGCATCTCGTTCAGTTTCCATTGTTTCTAGTCTTTAATGAATCTTAAATATAGTTTTCAGATAAGAAATTTATTGCTAAGAAAGTGGCTTCAATTCATTGAATATACGCAAAACATACCCCCTCCTCCCCCCTCCCCCCCCCCAAAAAAAAAAAATTGAATAAGTAAAATGAAATAAAATAACATGAAATGAAATGTAATAAGTAAATAAATAAAAATCAGAAGTGAAGTAAGATTGATTGATTCAATGAAAAAGAGGTTAAAGATACTCACGTGGACAAGAAGGCGCCGCGCTCCATGTCTTGTTGGCCCTGCAGGTAACCTGCCGGTCGCCGTGAAGTTCATAACCCGTGTCGCACGTGTATGTGCACACTGATGCATACCGATTTGAATCGGAACAGGCCGAAAGGCTGTGTGGTACTACTGGATGAGTTGAGCATTGAATAGCTGAAAACAAAATAATAGCGGAAAGTGTAAATTTCTGGCTTAGGGAGAGAAGAACTGTCTACTTTTCCTATGAAAAAAAATTAATACTTCAAGGCTTCAAGCTTCCCCCACTGAGATATACGCAGAAAAGTATCGTATCTTATCGTACGGCTCTACTTATCTTCGCAAGTACAATGATTATCAGAAGTTACTTAAAGATCTAAGCTCCCAACAAAAAGCTTTCCGAAGTGTGACAAAATTTGACAGAGTCGACCGTGCAAGCACAGTCAACTCTTGTCACAGGTGCAGAGTTTTCAGCGTCCCTGAAACCTCAATAAAAGCCAAGGGCAGCCTGATTTCACAGCTCAGTTTGCGTTTTGACACTGAGCGAAAAAGATCGTGCAGCACTCAACATCCGCTCACTGACCAAAAGCCAAATTATGTCACGGCAAACTCGTGCTCTAGTTTTATAAGGGTCCCTGGAGCGTTGAAAACTCTGCAACTGTGACAGAGTTGCCTGGATTATGCACAGTCGAAGGAATCGCAGTTTTTTGTTTGTTTGTTGTTGTTGTTTTTTTAAACGCAGTGTTTGCGGCTTTTTGCTGACATTGCAGACCTTTAAGCAGTTCAACGGACAATTTGATTTCATTTGAAAAATAAACGCACCCACAGTAGCACCCACTAGTTTTATAAATTCATGCTAGGTACGCACCTCTTAAGACTCCGAACCCGACCTCAGCCTGCCCACTATACGACAAGACTTGTTAAAAAGAACAAGCCACTGCACACCAGTACGAGCTACTTTTACGCAGTGCATGGGCCGTCCCAGCTGACCCGAGACCGCTGCAGATTGCATAGTAGTGGCTTGAAGTGGCACCTAGTCACCTAAGGATTTCAAGTCAATTTTCAGTTTTTGCATGGGCTCTTAGGAGATACAACCCCGGGTTGTAGTGTAAACAGCGTCCGCTTTACTCACCAGCTTTGCAAGCCACAGTCTCAAAGGAGGACTTGATATTGGACAGATCGGAGTATCCAGTCGCCTTCAGGACGTGGTTATAGTCGGGATCGGTGGCTATTTCGTTCAGCTCTGAGGTGGGAATTCCGTTACCCACTCCAATGGCGAACATGGTGATGCCAGCACTGCGACATTCTCTCGCAGCTCTTGCAGTCTCGGTGGCATCGTTCGACTTACCGTCTGTGATCACTACCCCGATGTTCAGAACCCCAGGTCGGTCGCCGTTTGCCGATGTGAACATGTTGTCCTTCAGATAGTCTAAGGCATCACCTACAGTGACCAGCATAGAACCAGTGGTAAACTATTACGCCTGCTGGTGTGGTGTAGTAGTATGGATGTTATTTGTGTCAGAAAATGTCCTTTTCCAGTTTACAGCTATGAGAAATGCATTAGCATTTAGTGTGGGGATGGGGAGAGGGTGTGAGGGAGGGGGGAGGAAGGAAGGGGGCGGGGTTAGTGCAAAGGAGAGTGGAGGGGGAGAAGGGTAAGGGTGTGTGTGTGTGTGTGTGTGTGTGTGTGTGTGTGTGTGTGTGTGTGTGTGTGTGTGTGTGTGTGTCGGGGGGAGGGGGACAGTTTGAACCTAACCCAAAGCAAAAGCAAAAACACTTTGTAAAACAAAGAACGAGAACAGATCATGTGTGTGTGTGTGTGTGTGTGTGTGTGTGTGTGTGTGTGTGTGTGTGTGTGTGTGTGTGTGTGTGTGTGTGTGTGTGTGTGTGTGTGTGTGAGAGAGAGAGAGAGAGAGAGAGAGAGAGAGAGAGGTGGATTTTAGCATACTTCTCACTGTTTAAAATGTTAGACAATGATACGCCATAACGATTTTCTCACCTGTGTTAGTGCCGCCACCTGTAAAAACGATCCTTTGAATTTCGGAAACCATGGAGTTTTTGTCGTAATGGGAGTTCAGATCAAATTCTGTGTTTGCAGCGCCCGAGAATTTCTCAACTCCAACACGGATGGCATTTGAGCCAATGTTGAAGTTTTGAACCATGTTCTTCACAAAAGTTAGCAACAAGTCAAAGCCGGCCTGCGTAACGCTTCCAGAAGAATCCAGAACAAAGACGATGTCCACTTCAGCTCCATCGAGACAGGAGGAAGCTGAGCACACACACACACACACACACACACACACACACACACACACACACACACACACACACACACACACACACACACACACACACACACACACACACACCTTTAAAATCGTATCTTTGAAACTCATAAAACTGTGCAACGTACAACCGTGGTGTCACCTGATACCTTTCGATCCCAGCTGTTTGAAACAGCAATTTAAACGTTTAATTGAGAAGCACTCGCCAATATGAACGACTCACCATTCACATTGTTACCACATCAAAACAGCGAGACGATAACAATGAAAATAAACATTAGCCCATACCACGGACACTCAAGGCCGGAATTCATGACACAGGAATAGTGTTCGTTTCACCAGCAGGTATCAGGTAAAGCTGGCAGATGAAATAGTCGAGGACTTACCGTTAGCAGTGAGAAACACACTCGACAAGGCGACGATTATAGCAGCCCATTTTCCAGAACAGAACGGCATTCTGTGTTGTTGTGTGTCTAGCTATTCCCTGGTATGCACTCAGCTTTCACGTTTGCCTGTACGCGTATACAAAGAACAATGTTTTGGGTGGCTTTTTTTTTTCATTTATTTACATTATTTAGAAACAATCGAATTAAGTCAAGGGTGTTAATTTTACTCCGCGGTAAAGAAAAATGCAACGACTCATAATTATTTCTAAACGGTGAAGGTCGATGTGAAGCGTTTTCGTTGTCTTAGTTGGTTTGTTGGTTCAACAAATTCAACTCAAACAAACTGAAAAAGGAAATACCATGTTGCACATGCAAATTTTTTGTAAAAGTACATTGCTATAACAAACTTTTAAATGCATTTGTGTGAGAGTTACTTTGCGAAATACAATTCACTTACCTCATTACAATCCCTGGCCGTATTCAAAGACTGAGAAAGGTAAGACTGGTTCTCGGAGGTCCCCTGTTCTCAGGTTTTTAAACTGATTCATCAAGAGTAGCGCAGCCAATCACAGAGGTTTTCTGCAGAAATCCGGATGTCACGTCTGTGTCACCCTTATGTCTAATGATATCGCGTGATATATGCTATGAGTGTAGTACAGTCACAAATTTCGCCAGACACTTCAGCGTATGAACAATTCCGTGCTATCACTCAGTGACAAACCAGTACTCGGGCTTTTAATGATTTCTGGTTACGTTGTCAAAGTTTGTATGTTTGTTGTTGTTGATGTTGCTGTTTTTGTTGTTGTTGTTGGTGGTGGTGGTGGTGGTGGTGGTGGTGTTTTGTGGTTGTTGTCGGATTTTGTTTTGTTCGTAGTTTTCTTGTTTGTTTTGTTGGTTGGTTGGTTGGTTGTTTTTGTTTGTTTGTTGTTGTTGATTTTGTTTTGTTTGTTTTTGGTGTTGTTGTTGTTGTTGTTGTTTTGTTTGGTTTTGGTGTGTTTTTTGTTTGTTTGTTTCTTTGTTTGTTTGTTTTTTTGGGGGGATCGCTAAATCTGACAGGAGCAAAAACTATTCGTTTTAAAAACTGGGCAGTTACAGTTTAATGAAAGGTTTCAGGCGGGAGTGCCACGTGTTACAAAAAACTACTGCCTGGTAAAATTCCATTCTAAGGCATTTCACAGTGCTGTATGTAATACACATTATTATTGAGCCCCATTAAGGCACCGACTTCAGACGACCAGAATTAATGACTGTATATGTCACTTCAGAGAGTATTCTGTTGGTTGAAACATATATATTGCAGTAGTAACAGAGGTGACCCATGCACAGATGACAGACACTGCGGGTCTTGCGCTACGTCGTGTAAATGTTTGCGAAGATCGAGTGACGCTCGTTTAAATTTGTAAACGGTTTTTCAGGTTATCGTTTCTACGCTTTTTGTCGAAAGGCAAACTTCTTTACTTGTCGATCAGCCGAACCAGGAAGGTCAGTGTTAATTGCTTAAGAAAGTGTAAAGCGTCACATGCAAGTCTCACCCAAACAAATTGTAGAAGGTTTATTGCGGCTGAATTCAATCTTCTAAACGGTAGCTTCTTAGGACTGAGTTAGAAAACAGAGTTATATATTCATCACAGCGTTCAAGGCATTTTCTCAAATTAATTACATTAGACAAAAACAAAAACAACAAAACTGCCATGTCAAATAATATTTCCGTAATATCAAAGATCCTATCCAAGTTCACTTCAATACAGCGCAGACAGGAACTTCAAAGGCGTTTTTATAATTATTCACAATTTTGAAAATTGAATACGCGCGACCTACACCGTTGTGGTTTCAACTATACACACACTATTCCCTCAATTCTCTTTGACTACTGGTTCAAGATCAAACTTCACCGCATAAGAGCGGGTGTACATAGGTCAGGAAGGTATATAGGGAGGGGTATCTAAGAGTTGGATGATAACATACCGGATCCACTACGCGTGACTACATTACACTGATATTACTATTGACATTGGCTGCTCTCTATAGATGTAGGAAGTGCTACAGATTATGTACACGCATGCAGCCATGACCTTGCGAAAGTTCACAGCAAAAGGGCATGGGCATGGCTAGAGGTCTTTGTCCTATCCATAAACATTTGATAAGAATAGGTGTCTTCGACATACGGTGTCGTTGTAGTTGTCACTTCAAGAGGGTAAACTCATTAACCATTTAATCGTCCCTCCGACAACACGAGGCGAACACACAATAAAAAAGACGGGTACGAAACCCTAAAGAGCACACACACACACACACACACACACACACACACACACACACACACACACACACACACACACACACACACACGCGCGCGCGCGCGCGCACACACACACACACGCACAAACACCACCGGCCCTACCACCAAAGCCCCCCCCCCCACCCCCTCCCTCCCGGCAACAACAGAAAGAAGAACTACAACAACCAAATAGCCTTGCTAAGCCCTGTCGGTGTTGAGTGCTCGCTTGAATCATTAAAGTGTTTTCCGATCACTCGTCAATTAGTAAACTTCCCTAAAAGATCGTGCAGCAGATGAAACTTTTTTCTTTAACTTTGAAACTCGCTTCGAATGGTGGAGTGCAAAATAAACAAATGCTTAAAAGGGGGATAATCTGATCGTGCCCGACATAAGATAGTGATTATAGAACTTGGAGCTGTGACAACATCCTCCTTCAGCCTTTGCCTATGTCACGACAAAATTACGAGCTTTACACTGATCCTTGCAAGTTCTGTTTGAGTGGGCTCACGAAATCAGGAAGTACGTCACACTGTGCTGAATAGGACTGAGCCCCGTGATCAAACATCTCTCTCTCTCTCTCGTTTGAAAATTGGTCGCAAGAGCAGACCTCCCACGGTTTTCAAATAAAGTTCTCTCTCTCTCTCTCTCTCTCTCTAGTTTGAAAATTGGTCGCAAGAGCAAACCTCCCACGGTTTTCAAATAAAGTTCTCTCTCTCTCTCTCTCTCGTTTGAAAATTGGTCGCAAGAGCAGACCTCCCACGGTTTTCAAATAAAGTTCTCACCACCATTCCAGTATAGACTGGGACTCTTCTAAAAATCTTCTTAAAACAGCACCGTCTAGCTGGTCCTCAAAGCGCAAGCAAATACCGTCATCTGCTCAGTAGAAATGCTGTTCTATGCCTTGTTACGTACTGACACTTTGGCGGGTAAACATCACAGATCTAACGTTCCTGGCGTGTGTCTGACTGATAAGAGATTTTATCAACATCCTCCTTGTCAATGTTGCGAGATTTTGCGCCAGTCTAACAGTCCCTTAAGAATTCTGTCTGATCCATACGATGTTATAAATGATCGTGTTCTCTATAGTAAGTGTTAATGTGTTGCCTACCTGAGTTGTTCGTGTTTCGTCGTTGAGTTTAAACTCGCTGTCAGCTAAAAGAAACATTTGAAGTAGTTTCGTGTGTAGTATTATGCGAAAAGGTCCTTCTACATAATTTAAGCATATTGTACTGTGTGAAAACTTGTGAAATGAAAATCGCGCGGTGTCGTAATTTCTAATACTCCGAATGTGTTTGTTTACATTGTCAAGGGTTTGTTTGTTTACAGTAATAATGGTAATTATATAATTTCAGAATATCTGTAGTGATAAACACTGTGTAAAAGTTCAAACAATCACGAGTAATTTCGTTTTCGTGCGCGCACAAATTCGTCAGTTGCGCTGAGTCTGTCGCTCGAAGAAAAAACTTCATTCTTTAGGTTCAGAAGTAGGAAAATCGTGTGTGTGTGCGTGTGTGTGTGTGTGTGTGTGTGTGTGTGTGAGAGAGAGAGAGAGAGAGAGAGAGAGAGAGAGAGAGAGAGAGAGAGAGAGAGAGAGAGAGATGATGATGATGATGATGATGATGATGATGATGAAACTTTATTTATCAACGGTAAAAGTTTTGACAGAAATTCGCAATTCGCCAGTTTGCAAACTTGCCGTTGCTAATACTACAGAGACTATCTACTAAGGAAAAAAGGGAGCAAAATATAAAAGGTATTATGCACTAAACTACAAAAAAAAGAAGAGAAAATCGTCCATCAGGTCAAAACGCATTCACACACACGTACGACCTTTGTAAACACAAATCATTGATATAATACTGAATTGATGTAAAATAGAAAATCAAAATAACAGGTTGCCGCGTAACGTACGTTACGTACGATCCATCAGGCACTGTTTTAGTGCACGCTTAAACGTAGAAGTAGATATATTTAGTTTCAGGTGTGAAGGGAGTGAATTCCATTGTAATGCTCCAGCGAAGGAAAGGCTTGTTTTGAATAAGTCAATACGGGGTAATGGTAAGCGCAGGATGCCAGAGAGAGAGAGAGAAAGAGAGAGAGAGAGAGAGAGAGACTGTGTATGTGTGCTGCATGCTTCTGCTGAAATTTCCGCACAATTTCCTTTGAAAGCTGCCTTTAAAATTTAATATACGCTTAGGTTTCCCCCCAAACGGCTTATTCTCTTGCCACACGAGTATTTATTACGAGAACCATTGAAAAAGGGACCCCGCAACCTAGGGTAAACGAGTAATGTTTGTTCATCATCCAAAGTGCAGGTGTGCACGTCGTCTTTGATCTTGCGATTATGAAAGCGATTCCAAAAATAGACCGGTTACACAAGTCAAACGGAGGATGAAATATGTGGATGAATGCAGCTGTAGCTGGTAAAGTGTGATCAAGTAAGCCAAAAGCGTGTCACGCTGACCTCAAAAAGGAGACTGAGTGCATTACTCTATATACCGTATAGAAGGAGGAAGCTTCTTTACTTTATTGAGAAAACAACTTTCAGCAATACGCAAATTGCTTCTATCACATAAACGCACAGACTCGCAATGACCTATACACATATACAACAGTACTGAATGCTGTTTTCTCGCACCAACCAAAGCACACTTCCTAAATTAGATCCTAAGTTTCTAAGTTGTGCGAGGGAAGGGTGGGGATTCGTCGTTCACACTGCAAGGTCCTCAGTTTGGCTTTAACATCAAGCAAATTACATGCATTACGAATGTACTGGGGAAGAGAATTCCAAAGTCTAGGGGCTTGGTATCAAAAAGATCTTTGATCAAAAGACTTGGTACAGGTTTTAGGTACGACAAGAAGGCGTTCGGAGCTATAGCAAAGGGACCTGGATGGTTGGTAGATGGTTAATAATGAGGACAAGTATGCAGTCAACGTGCCATCAAAAAGACGAAAAGCTAGCGATGCAAGTTTGTAGTCTATCATGGCCCTGATGGGAAGCCACTGTAGCTGAGGTATGACGAATTTGAAGAGAAAATGACATTTTCTCCTGAAATGTATGACCTCCCTGGCTTACTTATGTCAATATTGTGAGAGGGGAGGGGTTTGCACGGTAGCTGGCCTCAACTTGTGCGCTTTGTGCACCGACGTGTATTCAGCTTTTGCTCATCGGCGAGTGTGGGCCTCTGCATTCATACAGTGTTCAAAGCATTCAATGGAATATGTTCTCTGTGCGGGGTTTGTAGCCCTAGATAAACTGTTTATTTCTTGTGCGTTAACTGCCCCAGAGAAGGTACTCCTTCCTCTTAGGACAGCATCGTACTGCAGTCGGGTAGCGCTGGAAATCCACAACTGAGCTGCTAAAGTTTCGTTTACAAGTGTAATGAGGGCTTCTGTTTGACTGCAGTTAAGGTTTCTGAGTCGTTGGTTGCTATATTGATTGTAAAGGCGGGACCGGAGAAAGAGAGAGACATTGGGTGCAACATGCGAGTGTTTTACACACATTTACTCTTGGAAATCGCTGTGTACCTCAGTATTCTGACTGCTGTTGTCAGGTGAGTTCTCTTAAGAGTTGCATTCTTCTGAGCCCAACCACCTCCCTTTTCGAATTAATGGAAGCACTTACTGTTCCCTGCGCTGTATCATTCTCTTTCTTCTACAAAATCAAATTATTATATCCAATTGATATTTCACTAGTTGACCTATAAGCACTCTAACGCTCTTCGTTTTTTATGTGACACGCTATTAATCTAAAAATCAAAGACACCCTCTTGATAAATACAAGTTTTCAAATTATGAGTTTGTTCCAAAGAAAAGAAAAGAAAAACTTTTTTTTTTTTTTTTTTTGGGGGGGGGGGGCTGTCCCAACTCTTTTTGCCAGCTCCAGTGGTGTTCCTCCCAGTTCATGGATGCAATCCACGGAGGGCTCAAAAGCTATGGCAATTTTTATTATTGCATGAGGATGGAGATGAGGATGATGGTAAGATGATGCCATGGAGGTCCGTGTGGTTTGGGACTGTGGGACAGGGCCGCATTCCACGCGTTCACCAGGCCCCGGAACTACGGCACCTGCGGTGCCGGCCGTGTAATCATCCACATCATAAGACGTGTCATACCAAGGGAAGCACCCCAAAGTCGCACCCGTGAAGTGGGTGAATCTCAGCTGTGTGGCAACAGCCTCCCCATTGGGCCCATAGCACACCCGCTCTGGGTAGGAGCCGACCTAGGTAGGAAAAATCCCGCTTGCATCGACCGGGATTCGAACCCGGGTCTCCCTGTCCATTGTCCGAAGTGCTAACCACTACACTACGGGGGACGGTAAAAATTCTAAAACTTCTTGAACCTGATTAGAGAATGTGCCAGGGAGTCGTTGTGGGTCAGTCAGCATGCTCTAGAATTTCCTTGTTTGTGTGATGAAAATCGAGAAACCGAATAAAAGCAGTCAATTCATATTATCAACTATTTTTAAATATGAAAATGTTCTCAAAATTGAAGAAACTCATGACGTTTATGCTTATCTGAGACAAAATCGATTTGCTCAGATTTTTGTTCAGTACGTGTATATCAAAGCTGTGGCTAATGTGCAACGCATACGTATGCGCTATACTGGATTGACAATACAAGTAAACCAATCAATGATATCTTTGGTAAGGCTGTTGTTCAGAATAATTCTTCGACTTACTAACTTCTTCTTTCCAGTGGATGTCCTAGTGATATTGACAAAACTGCGCCCCGAGGAAGAACGTGTGTAGATATCGAGTGGATTAAACCATGGTGGGCCATGTAAGCATGTTTCGTTCTGTCGCTCTTTGAATTTTATGCACTCTCTTGACTGCATGTACACAACAATTTTCCAAAATACACGAGTTTACTCATTCAACCATTATCGGGCAAGTACACAACGAACACAATAATACTGTTCATACATAAATGGCAGATTTTATCTGACGCTCTGTGCCAAATATGTCTCAATTGCTCTGTACAGACTGGTACACGATAAGGTAAGAACTGGTATAAATACACTTTGTCTGATCATCTTCCACTTTCAGCACGCTGCGTGAAATTGTGAGCATAACTCTGGATGTTACGTGTTCTTAGAGACAAACAGTGCCGTATCTAAATTTGGACAGTGGCACGGGTTTGTGTCCAGCAATGCATTTTTCCAGAGGTTATATCTTTACTAGTATTACATCCAGAAACTAGAGGAGCAAAGCTTCCTTGGCTCACTTGTGAGATGGGTCAAGGTCATTCAAAAGAGTATGTTTGTAAAGCTATCACTGTCTATTCTGAAGTAAGATGTCTCTTGTGTTCATAGTTCCTAAGAAAATGGCAAATGGCAATACGTGTATAACAGTTTTCCAAGGACAGCTTGTATCACCTTGACTTGGGTCAAGGTCATTCAAATGAGATCTGTAAGTGTATTTATCAATGACTATCTTTATGCCATGTTTGATAGATCTAGTTTTCACAGCTTCTGTACAAATGGTAATGTAAAATTTCACAACAGACAGCTGTATTAACCTTGACCTTGAGTCAAGGTCACTCAAAAGGCTATGTCTGCATAGTTCTCATTGCTGTCTATCATTGTAACTTGTTTGGTGCCTCTGCTGTTTAGTGTTTCCAAGAAAATGCTAACGTTAAGGTCTCCGGAAAACATTTTGAGTGGCCTTGACCTTGACTCAAGGAAATTGAATACAAGTATGCCAGTACAGGTTTTGTCAATGTCTATCGTCATGCAAAGTTTGATGCCTCTGGTTTGGTTTTGGAAGTTTTTTCGCAACCAGCTTGTATGGCCTTGACCTTGACTCAAAGTCACTGAATACAGGTATGCCAGTAAAGGTGTTGTCAATGTCTATCATCTGGCTTTTCTAGATTCTGAGAAATTGCAAATGTAAAATTTCCATACAGACAGCTTTGGTGACCTTGACCTTTGATCAAGGTCAGTCAATGTGGTATGTTTTGAAACGTCTTACGGCTCTCTATCAGAATGCCAAGTTTGGTGCCTCTGTTGTTCATTGTTTTTGAGAAAATGCCAATGTTAAGGTTTTAGAAGGTTTCTGCTAAAGAGCTTTTATGGCCTTGACCTTGACTCAAAGTCACTGAATACAGGTATGTCAGTAAAGGTGTTGTCAATGTCTATCATCATGCAAAGTTTGATGTCTCTGGCTTTTCTAGATTCTGAGAAAAAGCCAATGTAAAATTTCCACACAGACAGCACTAGTGACCTTGACCTTGGATCAAGGTCAGTCAATATGGTATGTTTTAAAAGGTCTTTTGGTTGTCTGTCAGCTTTTATGGCCTTGACCTTGACTCAAAGTCACTGAATACAGGTATGTCAGTAAAGGTGTTGTCAATGTCTATCATCATGCAAAGTTTGATGTTTCTGGCTTTTCTAGATTCTGAGAAAATGCCAATGAAAACGTTCAGACAGACAGCTCTAGTGACCTTGAGCTTGGGTCAAGGTCAACCAGTAAGGTATATTTTGGAAGGTCGCATGGCTGTCTATCAGCATGCCAAGTTTGGTGCCTCTGCTATTTGTAGATTCTGAGAAAAGGCCAATGTTAAGGTTTACTGCGGACACACAGACCCACAGACAGACAGACAGACACACACACACACACACACACACACACACACACACACACAGACGACGGAGGGTTATTACATAGACTCACTTTGTTACACAAGTGAGCCAAAAATGTGTTCACGTCTCCCCAGTCCTCAATTCTCTCCACTGGCTACATGTGCAGTCCCTCTAAGTACGGGGGAGCCGGGGTGGCCGACTGGTAGAGCGTTGGACTCTCAATGCTCGGGTCGTGAGTTAGAATCCCGCCGGGTGGGACCAAATATTTGTGCTGGCCTTTTTTCTCGTTGCCCCGTCTTTGATATCATTCTTATGTGGTGGAAAAGGACGTTAAACTCCCAAACACCCACCCATCCACTCCTCTAAGTACAAAGTGAGGTGTCTCTGCCACAACGACCTTTGTTCACTGTATGCATGATCCAGGCAGCTCAGGTCTTCAGCTGACTCACGTATCCTTCATGTTCCAAGTGTCAAAACAAAGACATATGGACAGCGGTGGTTTTTGTATTAGGGACCTATCCTGTGGAACACCCTTCAAACATCAGGCCTGTAAATTAAGCCTCCCTAAAAGCCTCCGTCAGGTCAGCAACAGTCATGAGTAAATGACAGATACAAATGACAAATGATGTATACGCGCTAGATATCCATTATTATTATTATTATTAGCAAATACCACTGAATGAATGGAACTAATGTATATATGCTTCAGTGACGGTGACTGCAACTTTTGGACAGGGCTTTGCAAGAAAGGCTGCAGGGAAGCAGGGTCATGGAGAATTTCATACGGAAACTCTTGCACATTCAAAGTTACAGTCACAGGTATTGGCAATGAATTTTCTTCTTCAAACTGCGAATGAATTGGGTCGGGTAGTTTTTGAGTAATTTCTGGTTCGGCGAGCGTTCCTGGGAGTTTTCTGTGCGGTTTAGTGTTCAAAATGTCTTGAAACAAAGATTATACTGCCCTGGACAATTACCCCATTAGACCCCAAATTTTTTTTTTCCGAACAAAATTCCTAGGATAGGTTGCTTTTAGTCTGAAATGAACATATCTAACAGTAATTTTGGAAGTTTTTGTCCAAAAGTTGACTTTTCGTGGAAAATCTTCTGATCCCATATATTGGATCGTGGGTGCGAGAGGGTAAGGGTTTTTTGTACATAATCATATGAACCAGTGAAGGAACACATTTCAACTCGAACCATTTATTTTACCATAATAGGTTTACAGGGTGAACAAACATTCAGCACTAATGAACTGAACTTGACTTTTCTCGACATTGACTGTCTAACTACCGAAATATACCAAAATAAATGAAAAAATTGAAGAAATTGAAAGAAGACTGTTTACTGTAGTACATAACTCATGCAGTCCGACATAAGAGTACCGGACTTGTAAATAAACTTGACAGCATATATTTTGCAACATAAAACCTGTTGCCCAAGTTGTCTTATTACCGCAAAATGCCAAAACAAGCACGTTTCAGCTGTGTTTCATTCCAAAACCAAGCACATTTCAGCTGTTTGGACAACGGTTGGATGGTCGATCCTGTCTTACTGGATTTGCTCCTGAACACAGTGCTTTGATGTTGCAAATCCTCTCTGGCGTCCTGGAGTTGAGTGAAGAGGACCACAAGTGATGCAGGCTCTTGCAATGGTGCAGCGGACAGCCAGCAAGTCATTTGTCTTTTCAATAAATTATTCTCTTGCGTCATTCTCTACAGGTGCCAAACCTGCTGGATGCAAACATCCAAGCAGAAAGCAAAGATCGGCCACCTTCATTTCTTCGTGTGGATGGTTGTGCGGTGTTTGGCGCCATTTTGGTCTATCCGATCAACTCAATACAAAGACATGACCTGCAGGATTGCCCATGCTGGGCACTTGTCAGTAAGTTTCGAGGTGAAGACTGGAGTTCACCAGGGATGCCTGTTGTCCCCGTTCCTCTTCCTCTTGGTCATCGACTGGATCATGAAGACCACCACAACAGGCAGGAAAACGGGATACAGTGGACACTCTCGACGCAGCTGGATGACCTCGACTTTGCGGACGACCTGGCGCTCATGTCCCACAGCCACAGCCAGATGCAGGACAAGACTACGTGCCTGGAAGCCACATCAGCCTGAACAGGTCTCAAGATCAACCGAAAGAAAACCGAGCTGATGAAGATCAACACCACTGCCAACACACCAGTCACAGTCGGCGGAGAGCCCATCAGGGAGGTGGAGTCTTTTGTCTACCTGGGGAGTGTGGTTGATAGACAGGGAGACACAGACCGAGACATCACAGCCAGGATCGGCAAGGCAAGAGCAGTCATGGTCATGCTGAAGAATATCTGGGCATCAAAAGTTATCAGCACAAGAACCAAACTTCGCATCTTCAACTCTAACGTGAAGTCACTTCTGCTCTTCGGGTGCGAAACATGAAGAACAACGAAGACGATGCAGCAGAAGATCCAGACATTTTTCAACACCTGTCTCAGGCGCATCTTCAACATCCGATGGCCAGAGAAGACCCGAAACAAAGAGCTACGGGAGCGAGCAGGACAGGAACCACTGGCCAAGCAGATCCTGCGGAGGAAGTGGGGCTGGATTGGACACACCCTCAGGAAGCCAGCATCCACACCATACGCCAACCCTGACATGGAACCCGCAGGGGAAAAGGAAGAGAGGCCGGCCTCGCAACAGCTGGAGGCGGGACACTGAGGCAGAGCTATGCAAGCAGGGGATCAACTGGACTGGAGTGGCAAGTGTAGCCCAGAACAGAGTGCGATGGCGATGGATCGCCGATAGCCTATGCTCCACTTGGAGCCATGGGCTTTAGTAGTAGTAGTAGATCAACTCCACCCATCATCTTGTTGCTTGACCATAAAATCCTCTTCGAGTCTGACCTTGGCCATTTGCGCAGAATCCTGCCAGATATCATCCAGGGTCTCTTGAATATTTACGTCTTCAGAAGCTTCATCTTGGCCATATGTTGAGCGTATGTCCTGTGCCAGGACGGTCACAACAGCCCCAGTCAGCAGCTGGTTTCTGTTGAGATTAGCTGGTACTCCACCCTCGAGGTCCTCCCCACCATCTCACTGACGGGAGGTCATTCAACAAAAATGATCACTTAGTCACACGTGATATCATCCTCCAACATACTCAAAACCCTGTGTACATCGTAGTGTCTGAAAACGTAACAGCATTTTAGACGCACCGTATATTGTGGAAAATTGCGGTAATAAGACGCGTGTAGAGGAAAAAAAGTGTGATTGACCAGTTCTTTGCCTTGCTATCGTGCATAGTATGGCTAACTTTTTATGATTATTTGTATAATATAACAAGATGGCCACCAGCCCAATATGTTGTTTCCATTCAATGACCTGCTGTAGTCACAGTCGTAGTCGTTGTGTCATGTATGCAGCCCGCGCGCACACGCCGGAACGCAAGCTCTCTGACATCAAGCATGCTGACATAAAGAAAGTACTGAAAACCCTTATCGTGCCTCTATGCACTTGCAAAAACCCAAACACATGAGGTCGTGTGAGCTCGCCTAGCTGGTTGACGTCACAACTTGTTGGCGTATGCGAGGTTCTACATGGGTGAATGAATTCTTGTAATAAAGTCGTTCCCCTTTGACAGAGTTACTTCCCGCAGACCTGACTGACAGACGATTGCTTACTGGTATCGGAGAAGAGACCCTCTCTCTCTCTCTCTCGCCTTAGACGCGCGCTTGCCCGCGGACGCACGCACCCCCCCCCCCCTCCCCCTACACACACACACACACACACACATTATGCAAAGACCTTGGAATCAGAAAGACGCGTCACTCCTGCCCTCGTAAGAGAGACATATAGCGGGACAACGCGAAGAGTTGTCTGCCCGCATTAGCGCGCATCCTAGATCTGGCCCCTATAGTGACAGCATGGCGGAAAGTGGAAAGCGATCACAAAAGCATGCAATTGTGTTCTGCGCCGAATTGTTCAAATAACAGACAAATATAAACGGGGAAATACTTCTTTTGGTATTCTTGTTGAAAAACAAACATTTTTTTTTCGCTTTCTTGTCAAAAAAAAAAAAAAAAAAAAAGACCTCAAGTGGTACGTGTGCATGCAGTGTAAACTAACAGTAAACACACGCGGCTGACGCAGATACAGCGTAAGTTTTTTCCCTGACAACTTTACAAATCACGGTGACTTAAATTGTGCTAGCGTCTACCTGCATCTAAATTCAGAACACACACACAGAACAAAATCATCCGGCTGAACTTCATTCTAACCATTGTAAAACCATATCACAACATAGAATCTGCTGGATCGTCGGTCGCAGATATGATTAATGCTGAGTTAGCAGGAAATATTCAGCGGATGCGTCCATCTTTGGATCTCTCGCACATTCGATCTTTCTGTGTTCCGTACTAGTTTTACTTGAACACATCGAACGAAATGCACTGCGTAGCCTACGTACAGCAGTGAAAGCCAAACTAGATCTTTCGTTCGTCCTCCGGAACTTTGAGAGTACTTATGTTTTCCATAGGCCTAAAACACATGCGAAATATATGGGGGGAGACCACCTGTCAGTCGCTGACATCTTCGTTTTTGTTTATTTTCTTAAAATGTTTTACGGCGGCTAGTGTAGGGTTGGGTCAAACAACTGCGTAGATCTGCGGGATGCGCGCTACAACTCTTACGCGTTGTCCCTCAAAGGGAGGTAAGTGAACTATCTTTATGTTTCCAAGATCTTTGCATTATGCTTCTGAGTGTGAGTCAGTGGCAAAAACGAAACCCACTGAAATTCCCGCTTTCCACATGTCAAGTTGTAGAGACTCTTGCGAAAAGATACTGCATTTCGATGCAAAATAATTTCTAGACCATCCCAGAACATGCTGGTGCAGTAACGTCAGTAGATTACGTCACCTTGGAGAGATTTCGAGCCTTCCAGTAAGTTGAGGAATGTTCTAGATCTTACCTGTTCAGTTCGTAAGCAGCCCTGCACAGCGTTCTGGATTCTTCTTCTTTCATGAATTTGTTCTCCGCGCATATTCTGTTCATAAAGTATTGGAGTTGTAGTCTGTTGTATCCCGTATCATCTCTGCGAGTGCACGATGATGGCGACATAGAATAAGTAAAATACAACACCACGTCTCCAAACAGAGGAATTCCGAAAGAAAGTGGCGAGACACCCCCAAGAAAAAACAGCATCACGTCAATCAAACATGACGCACTTACTTTACGTCAGTGCGCGTGCGTCTCTTCTTCGATGTTTGTGAGGCGTGTGGCTTGCAGAGGAAATGTGCTGTGAGTACAAATTTTCGAGTCAACTGACGATAACGGCTGCAGTGAATTTTTCTGATTTTTTTGTATATTTTTTATGGCACCCCAGGCTCATTATCTATGTATAGTAGGAGCGATTTTGAGATCTAAAGTGTGTTCACCAGCACTTTCATCAGGTAGGGCTTACGCCAAAAGTATAAAAGCGACAACCTCCAAAATTCACTTAGTTGAGAGTCCGTATTCATGCTATCTATGTCCAAAAAATGGAGTGGTTTAGGTAAATATTACGCCTTTAAACGCCAGAAAGCCAATTTTTCTGAAAAGGGCGATAACTCGCAAATCATGTGTGCAATCGTATCTGGATCGGGCCTTCTATTCAACAATCTTGATTCATTTAGAAACCCCAAATTTGAAATCGATCGGTTCAGTATTTTTGGAGAAATAGGCATCTGAACTGGGTTCACATGCAATGTCAATTCAGGCTCGGTTTACATGAAAACTATAAGAGCGACCATTTTCTAGTAGTGACTCTGTTCAGAGTCCGTATTCAAGCTATCTACTGCCAAAAAATTGAGTGATTTAAATAAATATTACGCCTGTACACGAAAGACAACCAACTTGTCTCAAAAGGGCGATAACTCCCAAATCACGTAAGCAATCATCACACGCTTGAATCGTCTACTGTAACATTTTGATATATTTGGATACCCCAAATTTGAAGCCATTCGGTTGAGTATTTTCGAAGAAACGGGCCCGGACACAATTCACACACGCACGCACACACATCCGCACAGACGGCACTCACTGAGGAGGAGAAGTGCGTTCGGAACAGCATACATGCCAGCATCGATGACGCAGGTTTTCTTACGTCATTGTCAGAGTTACACTTGCAAAATCGTCTCTGCGGGAGATCGGCAGTGACGTGCGTTTGTACCACAGATGCTTGCCTATGAACGTGGAAATTTTAGCCCGTCCTATTATGTTGTTTCCATTACTATGGAAACAACATAAAAACCAGTGAGGAGCAGAATGCCTTACTTCAATACTTATTATGTGGCAAAAACCCCTACCCTCTCGCTACCACGATCCCATATATGGGATCAAACTTCTAGCACCAGTCAGACCACAGAAAAAACCAGTATCCAAAACCTGAGAGACACAATTTTAGATGATATAATAGCCTTTCTTTTTCATTATTATAGTACATCATAAAAGTAAATAGGGAAAATGTTGTTTGCTTATCTTCTTAGTGTTTCCATGGTTGAAGCAAAAAACACGTAGTATTGCAAATGGCCGTCTCCTAAAACAATCTTTTAAGAGGGAAAAGTCTCAGAGGACTTTCAGCATCTTCTGCAGCCTCCCTAGAATTGATAATGAGGATTCGCAGTAGCGTGAAAGGCAAAGATGGGTACGGCTGAGGTTTATATGTACGATCCCATATATGGGATCGTGGTAGCGAATGGAACGCACTAAAATGAAATGCATTTTGCCAGATATTGCCTTCCACTCATAATGTATGAATAACTTCAGCACACGCACACAGGTTTTCGCGGCACTTCCAAACAGCAAAACAAAAAGTCGCAAAAAAACGTAAAAACGATATCAATGTGTACTGCAAAATTTGGAGAAATTCCGGTTGCTGATTGGCTAATGGCCCACTGGTAGTGAAACCTCAGCCATCATATGTGCTAAAAGGGTCTAGGTGTTTATCAAATCCATGACGCTTAGGTCCTTGTGCCAAATGACGCAAACTGCGTTCCGATATCAAGACAGTTATCGCACAGCTTCAGAGCCAGCTGCATGAAACAAACGCACACTAGTCTGAGACTTAGGTTTACTGATTAGGCCGAGACTATCATCAGCGTGCATCAACGTTTAGTCCCCAAATCAGTCGTAAGCTCGCCATAGTCTTCGCTTAATTATATATCTCGTACTAATCGTTTAGTCTTAGTTCAGTAGGTCATAACGCTCTCCCTATCTCTGGACCCTGACGACTGAAATGACTTGTGTTCTACGTCAACATATTTGACGTCATTTGCTTCGTCATCCGACCTGAAATTCTCTATGGTTGTGTTCTGTGCCTTTGGTGTCATGATCAAATGAGACTCTAGTTTCTCTTCTTCTGAGTCAGTTTTAGCGTCAGTTCTACTATATCATAACAAAAATTACTGATTCATCGATTTTTTTATTTTTTGTTTTGACGTGTTGTGGTTGTAGTTTTCGTATTTTTTGTCTTGAAACGAATGAATTGACAGAGGACGACCTCGGCCTTTTTGCGAACAGCCTTCGGTGTTGGGTGGGTGTCCGGCGCTGTGCTCAAATTGATTGCAAACAAGCTGCCACTAAAAATAGTTTATATGTAGACTCATGGCTGCCGAACAAGATCGCTGAGCAGGTTTTTTGACTTGGGAAAAAAGTCCATTAATTTGCAATACAAACGTTATCGTAAAGAAAGTGCACAATATCAAGATTTATGAAAGAATCTCGGAAACATTGTTATTTGAACTCGACTTGCGTCTTGTTCAAAGAAAAATTTTCTCGACTCTTCCATAGTCTTGATATTGTGCACTTTTTTGCGATAACTGATAATATCCGCTTTGTTGTCACGCCTGCATTATCGAAAACAAACCAGAATCATACATTACAAATTCAAACTATTTCCGGGTACTGTCTGTCAACATATAACTATTTGACAAAATTTTGTTCATCTGGCACCGACAGAAATGCTCCTGAAACAATTAACGTGCCTGTTGGAAACACATTATTGTGCAGTTTAACTGTATGCACGTCAACAAAAATGAAATCTCCCAGTAAAGTCGGTTATCTTTCATTGAAACCAGTCATTTCCGGGACATAAGTTGAAACAGTCCCGTTCTTTATCTCTGCACAACTTGTAGATGCCTACACAAGAAAATGAATGTTTCACAGAGTTCCAATCGGGTTTCTTTATTTTTACCTGCTGGATCGTCTGTTCACCTGTCTCTTACCTTCACTGCCTTCGTTGAGAGGGTTCCACGATCTCCAGTGATTAATCCTAATTCAAACGGCATGAATACCTGCGTGCACGACAAATCACACAACCGCGCGGGGAGCCGGGGTGGCCGAATGGTAGAGCGTTGGACTTCTAATGCTCGGGTCGTGAGTTCGATCCCGGCTGGGGCCAAATATTTGTGCTGGCTTTTTCATCGTTGCCCCGTCTTTGATATCGTCCTATGTGGTGGAAAAGGACGTTAAACCCCCAAACACCCACCCACACAACCGCGCACGGAGATTTCATAAGGAGGCTGGTTCTACAGTTTATTGAAATCCTGTCTTATGCCTGCAGTTGTCCGCTGTTACCTCCCGTCAACGTTTGAAAACGGCAACAGAAGGTGTTCCGGTGCAGACGCCGATGATGTGTGGGGATCGACTTGTATTCACAGCTGTGATTATGGGTACGAACTACGTGGAAGCAGCTCAGTGACCTGCGAAAGCGATAGAACATGGAGCAATTCCTTGCCTTCGTGCGAACGTAAGTGCATGTACTTATGGCAGCGACATCACGATTAGACACCCGCAAAGAACCCCGTTTTGCACGTGTTTTGTGCTTTTCATGAAACTTGCCTGAACCGGGCGGGTCACACATGGACTTAGATTAAAAAAAAAACTCTGGCTGGACAGTTTGAATAAGGATTTTTTGTTACATTCTCGGTGTCAGTAATAATAATATGTAATCATAAGGATTTAATTATTTTTTGTACATGTAAATTAATTCTTTTATTCTGAGATACAAGTACTATAGGCAATAACATGACCGATATGGGGGATACATGTTGAATTCACGTTTTTCTTAAGGGAGAAGCTGTTATCCGTGGACAAATCCATTCTCCAATGGCCGGATGTCATGTACAAACTCCAACAAATACGCGTCCGTGTGTTCGTTTTCCTGTAACCCTGGTTACAGACTGGTCGGCAGTTCAAGAAACACGTGTAACGGTAACCGTCAATGGAGCAGTGTCTGGCCCAGATGTGATGGTAAGATTGTTTTAGTGAGAATTGTTGTTTTCCTGTTGTGTTGTTTGTCGTTGTTGTTGCTGCTGCTGCTGCTGTTTTCCTTGTTGTGATTTACTGGACAGCTAGGTATATCAACTCTACGGTGGTAATTGAAGATTCAGCTACATAGGATTGGCCATAATTATCTTAATGATAAAAAGTCAAGGTTTGTTGGGAAAGATAGCTGAGCGCTCCATAAAGAAAAAAATTAAGTACCCCGATTCCACTTTCTTAACAACATCAACAACAACAACGAAAAGAACACACACACACACACACACACACACACACACACACACACACACACACACACACACACACACACACACACACACGGAGATTTCACAACAGGACTGGTTGTTCAATTTATCCCAAACGTGCCTTGTATCTGCAGTTGTCCGCTGTTACCTCCCGTCAACGTTTGAAAACGGCAACAGAAGGTGTTCCGGTGCGGACGCCGATGATGTGTGGGGATCGACTTGTATTCACAGCTGTGATTATGGGTACGAACTACGTGGAAGCAGCTCAGCGACCTGCGAAAGCGATAGAACATGGAGCAATTCCTTGCCTTCGTGCGAACGTAAGTGCATGTACTTATGGCAGCGACATCACGATTAGACACCCACGCGATATTTTGACTTTCCAAAGCCTCAGAAAAGACAGCAAAGTTAGTAGATTATGTACCTACAAACCATATGTAACATTCGTCACACACCAGAAGAAAAGATGGCACAGACAGGTCTTGGCATTACAAATGCGCGAACAAGAATCTTTATTACGGTCCAAACATACAAACATTTCTAAATGAACCTCGAACATCAGTTAGCGGCAGTCCTTGCATTAATCGGAACACTTCCAAACAAAAAACGCACGCACGCACGCACGCACACAGCCTTGAGTGTAGTCAAGTGACAAACACACACGGCCACCGACCTACGTGACTGTATGTTTTGTGTGCATCAGGGCATACTATTTATCAATGCAGTCTGAAACTTCTTACTGTATTCACATGGAAAAGCAATTTGCCCAACTTCAGAAAATGACAAAAACAAAATGGCGGATAACTGACCTAGAAAAAGTCATTCCAAACGCGTGAACAAGAATGAAGGTACGGTCTGTGAACTCTCACGAACTCAGTAACTGGTCAGTTTTCCCCAATCCTCCACGGAGAACCCCGATTTGCACGTGCTCTGTGCTTTTCAAGGACATAGTTTTTGTTTTTTTGGGGGGTTTTTATGCATAAACGCAGCAAAATGTCCGATATTTTTCCGATTTGTTTTATGCTCAGACCAGACATTTTGAATAACGACTTTTTGTTACTCTGTCGGTGTCAATGTATTTTATAATGGTGCAAGTAAATTAATTCTGTTACTCTGAGATATAAGTACTAGGCAATAATATGACCGATGTAAGGAATACATGTTGAATTTTGAAATGTATCATATTTTTCTCAAGGGAGAAGCTGTTTTCCGTGGCCAAAGTCATTCCCCAACGGCCGGATGTCATGTACAAACTCCAACAAATACGCGTCCGTGTGTTCGTTTTCCTGTGACCCTGGTTACAGACTGATGGGCAGTTCAAGAAGTACATGTAACGGTAACAGGCAATGGAGCAATGACTGGCCCAGATGTGATGGTAAGATCGTCTTAGTGAGCATTGTTGTTTTCCTGATGTGGTGTGTGTAGTTGCCGCTGTTGTTGTCTTCCTTGTCGTGATTTACCGGCCATGTACGTATCGACTCACTGCGGTAGATGGCCACATAGGATTCAGCTACATAGGATTAGCTTAAAATGTGAAGGTTTATCTGTTCTCAAAGATAGGCTAACCGCTCGAGATGAAATTTTTAAAAAAGGTTAAGTCCCCCTACAACAAAACAACAGTCCCACCACCACCACCACCACCACAACACACACACACACACACACACACACACACACACACACACACACACACACACACACACAGAGCTCTGTGTTCCTCTGCCGTGCATATCCTGGCCGGATAGTGTTATATTATCTCGTTAGTTGAATCATATATTTTCCTGCAAATAGTCCGACGTCTAAATGTATATGTGAACGTTGAATCTGATTTTGATCGAATAGGTATTAATAATTAACTATTATTCATATGAGGTTTAATGTGTGTGTGTGTGTGTGTGTGTGTGTGTGTGTGTGTGTGTGTGTGTGTGTGTGTGTGTGTGTGTGTGTTGAAAGAATCGTGCTCCAGACACAGATTTCATTGCTGGCCTGGTGACTGTACCAACAACCTGGCCCAAAACTGTACATGCAGACCTGGATTTAAAAGCAAAAACACCGATGGGGGGCAATGTGACCGTAAGTTTGACGAAAGCTAGTGTGCAAGCAAGTAACTATCACTGCAAAATGTATATCGAACGAAACACGACAACAGGCGTATTATCTTTAGTATCTTGTCAGCACTTGTCTCGCAATAAAAAAAAAAATATGTAGAAATTTTTCCGTCAAATGCGCGTAACTCGTGCTCTCGCGCATGAGCATGGGTACTTGTGGCAAAGTGTAACAGATCTTCTCGAAGAATTGCATCGGCTTAATATTGTCCCCAGAGGCGTTGTTTATAATGAAGGCACTGGCTAGCTGTACAGTTTACTAGACACATTCTGAAGCACTGTACACCTTTCATCTAAATTTTCCCACGCCCTTCCCCGTGTAAACTATGATTTATTCAATCCACTTCCTACTGTAGTCTTTATCCTTCAGTTCAAATGCTAAGCGATACATTTTTTTTTTAAAGTCGTTGAAATCTGATACCTTATGAGGTGAGAAACCACACGGCGTACTGCCACTTATAGTCTCAGATAGGTCATAAGACTGACAATATTCTTTTAGCCTCTTCTTGTAGTCCGCAGGTCCGTAGGCACACACCAACTGACTAAAACATCGACAAGCCAATTCTTCCATGGTAACCGCACGGGGGACACGTGTCTTTACCGTCTGATCTCGTTGTAAGACACATACTCCCACAAAAAGCAACACGCGGTTTGTTTGTCGGAAGTACGTCACTCGTAGGCGCATTTTGGCTGGCTAGCGTAACCCGTTAATCAGGCACTGGCTACACGTCAAATCATGGGCTCTCTCGAACATGCGCGACTCAGACACTACAGTTTTGCGCGCCCTGTGCGTGCATGGACACACCTACGCTGGATCCTGTCTCCTGCGTACTATGCATCCAGGGATTCGGTTTCTGTAACAGAGAGCTGTCTGCATTTTCTTTGGTCCAAGAATTGCATCTTTTACTATAGCATTTAATTATGCGTGTCTGTTTCAGTTTCGCAAGCTCCTGTTCTAGAAGCGTGTCGAGTATCAGTTACTGACAGTTGGGGCAACGACAAAGAGTCCACAATCGTCGGCAACAAAACCAGCTGTGACAGTCAGCAGGATGAGGCGGTCAGCACTGTCCCCGCTAAGGTCTACTTCATCCTGAAGGCGGATCTTAACTTGAGTGTTGGCTCCCCCCTTCCTCAGTACGTCTCAGCCTCCAGCGTTGGGATTGTCGCAGCCAAGACATCTTTGGAGAAAAAGAACCTAAGACGTGAGTAACAGAATAATAAATAAAAACACATTCTCACATCCAAATCGTTTTAAGAGAAAGCTGCATGGAAATGGCATTCATGATATTAGAGAACGTCGCTGCATTACATTCTTGTTTCTAAAATCCAGAATCTTTACGACATTAAAGGGGAGCTGGGATAGCCAAGCTGGTTGAACGTTGAACCTTCAGTGCTTGGGTCGTGAGTTCGAATCTCGGCTGGGAGCCAAATATTCGTTGTGGCCTTTCGCTTGTCTTAAGTATCATGTTTATGTGCTGGAAAAGGACGTTAAACCAACAAAACACACACCCACCTTTTACAGCATTAGAATTGGCGCGCCTGTTTTGAAACCTCCTTGAGTAACTTTGATTTAATCATAGCAAATCCTTTTCTCTTTGTTTTAATTGCCTAAAATCGGACTTCACGATTAACTGGGTATTTTGGTGTTGTTTGCTATTTTGTTTTTGCTTTTAGGATATGTGACAACGGTGAAAGAAGTCCAACTCAACGGACCCCCATACTGTCAGAGAAGTATTAGCTCCACCAACCCGGTGCTCAAGGGCTCGCTACATGTCTGTGAAGGGACTATCACAGTACCTGGTCTTAGCCTGAGAGACGGGGAAAGGTTTTTTCCCAGATATATTTCATTATTTACCGCTGACGAAACTGTTGATGGAGTGATCTTGATATCACAGTGCCTTACCTGTGTAGAGCTCTCGGGACAAACATCTGTATTACTATGTATCGCATCTTCTGTTGTTCAGTTTGCAGTGGAATCCCTTGTGATAACACTTTCATTGTAGAGGCTATTGGTCCGTCCTAAACTGCAGGGATTTGACAAGAAACCATGAGCGATCGTAGTGCTAAAACATCAAAGGAAATGAGTGTACAAAAAAAATACGCAAAGTACAAATAGATAATGGCACAACTATACCATTACACTCGAATACGACTGTGCCGTGCCGCACACGATTTTGTCGAATTTCGGATGAGGCGAAGCATTTTTTTCTCGGCCAGTCTTGTTCGTTTCATGGCAAAATTTTCCACGGTGCTCTAAAACGGGAAAGTTAAACTTCGGTTGTGTCAAACAAAATTTCCCTTTTCGTTCATGGATGAGATGAAGCGGTCACCCGCACTGGGGAATTTCCCTTTTCAAAGTCTTTGTGAACCTGTATGTGTCTCTCAGGCCAAAAGAAATGAGGTTGGCGAGAAACACGTGCCAGCACCGAGTTAAAGGAAAGATATAGGTGATTGGCCCTGTGATGTTTGTGGGTTTTCTGTGACGTCTGTTATTTATGACCATAGCACTGACAGTTATATGAAAACTTTTTTCTTTATAGTTATAATAACGTATTTATGTATTCTTTGCTTTCATAATTATGCAGTCTGTGCGCCACCATGGAAGCGTCTGCTGGTGGGTTTTACAACCTGCAAGATGAGGCCAACTCTTACAGAGGAACACAGACATTCAGAAATGTTCGTAATTCCAAACGGGTTTGCTTCCTCTACGATCCAGCCAAACCAGTTCACTGTTCTCAAACCAGTTCATGGTGCAACAGAAGCAGTGACTCAATACTTCAACTCTCTACCCGGCTGACACGAACACAGAACATCAGTGTCAATATCCAGGGCTGGCTGGACCCAGTACCGACCGGGGGTTCGTCAACGTCTGTGTCCGGTATTAAGAAGTACAGGCTGGAGGTCCATGGCGTCGACACCAACGGAATGACTCTCTCTGTGCAGGTGAATGCATGCCCTTGGCATTCTTTATCATTTTACATGCATCATTTATCTTTAAGCTTTCTCTGATTTCAAGAATGATTAAATTTTGCGGTCACAAAATGCTTCCACAAACAAGATACTATTGCCCTTACCTTTTAATTTTCTTTGAGGTTTACTTTGAGGTTGTTGTTGTTGTTGTTGTTGTTGTTGTTGTTTTCTGTTTGCGCTTGTTTGTGCATCCCCCTCTCACTGTACAAATACGAGAATCATAATTATTCGTCATAACTGGTCTATTTAAGTGAAAAAAAATTACCAGAGACACCATTCATGTAGTGTCAAGTATCAATTGTGCACGCTAGAAATCCAACATCCATCTTTCGAAAGAGTAGGTTGTGGCCGGCGGTGTGGAAAAATAAATACTGTCGCACACTCCAGAGTGAGTAGCAGGGTGAAGGTTTGCACATAAAGTAGTGCTTAGCGGCAGCAGACGTTCACTGTTTCGCTCTGCGGCGCCATGAGCATCTCAAAAGAGATGGATATGTTCGCCGAGGAGAAGTCTAATAATAATAATAATAATAATGAATATAGTTTATATAGCGCCTATCTGTTTTCTACGAAACACTCTTTGCGCTCACACACACACACACACACACACACACACACACACACACACACACACACACACACACACACACACACACACACACACACCCTACCCTACCCTACCCTATCATACCATACCATACCATACCATACCATACCATACCATACCATACCATACCATACCAATAATGTTGAGGGCAAAATTAAATTACTACAAACGCCGTAGTGAAACGTATGTACGATTTTATTGCTGAAGAAATGTCCGTTTCAGCGCGATGCAAGACACAACACAATTGAGTGGGAGTCCACGGCAAGCGGCATTTTCAACCGAACAGTCATCCTCCCTGAGGAAGATGCCACCCGACTGTACGCCGTTATCCTGGAGGTGCATGACAAGGCCGGTAACGTGGCCTACGCAAGACGTCTGGTCCTGTACGACAACACGTCCACTGTGCTGATCAACAGTTCGGCTTCTCTCCAAGTTGGTTCTGCAGACCCTAGGTTGGAACATCAACCATTGCTAGCATATCCATGTAGATGCATAAACAGAAATTTTCCCGTTTCCTGCTTGGGAGGATGAGTAAATGGGTGTTTCGAGGTTTTACGTTATCTTACTACCGCGAGGCTGATTTCAAAACGGAAAAAAGGCCTGTGAAGCTCTTTCGAGATTCGGCCCCTTGACCTTTCGATTTGGAGTCCAGCTCAAACGGCTGAGCTACCCGACTCCCCGATTTCGATGTTGGAAATTTCCGAGTCCAAAAGGCGTCAAAATGTGCAAATCTCGAATGTCTTTGTTTTTACATATGAGCATGTATGTGAAGATGATGGAAATACTTAGAATACCTTGTCTGTGATGTCATGCTGTTTTTAACTTTTAATGCCGCTGTTTAAAAAATTGCCCAGACTCGGATACTACAGATATTCAATTTAATTGAATTAGGGATTGAACGGCCCAAGTTTGCAGTTTCATCATATGCTTGGTGTCATTTGTCCAAGGGAAGCCTCCTAACGTCTTCGCCACTGTGATTTTAATGCAATGTCCTTTCAACGTTACGCCAAGGCAAGCCAAAACCTTGCGTGCATGAGATTTGTTAATGAGTTGTTTTTTTTTTTTTGGTCAGCTTTTGTCCTGTTTATTTGTTCATTAGATTCCGAACAAAACGGCAGGTTGTCAGGAATGACGCTCACTTTTGTCTGAACTGGGCTGGGAGATTCTACAACAGTGAGCTGTACCAGAATAACTTCCTGCTACCCGTCACCCCGGACACTGGGCGTCAGATACACGGGGACTACGACCAGCAGTCCGGACCTCTGCCTGTCACCGGTACAGACAACGTTAGAGGAATTGTTCGTTTCGAGGTAATTTTATGGTTTCTTTTGGTGGTACTAGTTATCAAACTAACAGCACAACATATGACAGCATGACAGTCATGTATTCCTACCCTTCCTAGAGCATACACTCGCTTTCATAAAAAGTTTTTTTTTTTTTTAATGATGTGAATGCTAAAAACATTAACAGAAAGGAAAATGTGAAAAGTGAAGCTTTCTGTCGAAAACTCCATGGAAATGACACTTTGTAGCATCGACAGTGTCCGAACAGAACAGTGGAAAAAGAACTGAAAAAATGATGAAACACCTGTTATGGAAGGGCGTGTATTTAGCAAAATACTCACGTACAAGCCTTTGTGCAAAGAGAGTATTGCGCAGATTCGTCTCTTGTACTCGTCAGTCAATTTCCTGGCTTTCTTAAGATTGCCTTGGACTTAGACGGGTCGCCCGAACCAACGTTCCAGGAAGTCCCTGATGTCCATGCTGAAGGCGCGTGTCTCTCCAAACCACTGAACCACAGTGAGGCGTATCGTGTGTGGATCAGAGCCACAGATCTAATGGGCAACTATAAGGTATGTCAAACGAATAAATTTCTCAAATTTGGATGTGTAGATCCGCAGACTAGTTACCCACATTCATGCCACTCGTTCATCTTAGTGTCATTTAAATGATAATGTGTGTGCAGGATGACAATGTTCGCCTTAAAGTCGACCTTGACGGTAATGTTGTTCTCACCACGAGTGAAACACGTGCAGCAGACGGTAAGTTTTCGCTTTCTTTGTTGTATATAGAGTGTTCTTTTCGTTCTTAATAAGCGTTTTGTTTACGTTTATTTTATAGCCGATCCAAACATTTAATTGCCCCTCGATGGATAAATAAAGTACATATACGTATTTTGAACTGGAACTTCAATTTCTTGTCTTGACTGTAAAGTTGACGATTAGATGTTTGTGGTTATGGTTGTGGTGGTGGTGATGATGATAGTGGTGTTCCTCTGAGACACCTCACAAATTCTACGCTTCACTTTCTTTTGCGTGTTTGTTTGTGGAGATAATGGAAGTAAGCCAATGGGACTGACCATTGGAGGAGCACTGGGTGCAACCGCCTTGGTTTCTGCAATCGCCGTCATCGTCATCATAATTATCAGGTATCATTGTTGAAATCCAGTGTTTAAATGGGGAAATTCCCTTGAAGTCTTTCTACCTGAGCTACGACTTCAGTGGTAACAGTTTATTTACAGTTTACCTCTCTTTTCGAACATGTCTGTTGTCAAGTTTCCTTGGCAACCCTCCGAGGGTTACAGTAAAGTACAACTTCAAAGCAACACTTCTCCGAAATATAGAATCATTTGGCACACAGGGTACAAGTCAGCTGGTGCCAAAGGTATGATATGGGTAGCGTCATTTAGAAAATATGTGTGTGTGTGTGTGTGTGTGTGTGTGTGTGTGTGTTACAGATAGGTATGCATTTTGAGCAAACTTTGTTTAAAAAAATGCAATATGTTTTCAAGGCGCAAGAGGAGAGAGACACGGCCTGATATGGACAGTCGTTCCCAACCTCGCCCTGAAGGTTTGCATTCTTCTTCCTAATTAGCATGTAGCTCAGATGCCTGTAGCCACGCCCACTGACTAAAACGAATTTTCCGTGACAAACGCACGCAGCGCACGTTTTCTTTTTGTTGTTGTTTGTTTGCTTTTTGTTTGGGGTTTCTTTACCTTCTGCATGATCTCTGTCAGACACACTTAGCAACAGGTGTGGCTAAACTTTTCGGAGAATTCGCTCCATTTGATTAGCTAGCATGACTTGTAAATCAGGAATTCTAACGATATTTATTATTTTTATCCGAAACTCAGCACAGCGTGTGCGAATGCTATCTTTCACGCAGATTGGTAATGCGTGATCAAGTATTAAATAAAAATACATAAAAAGCTTCTCTCTCTAGTTTTGGAATGGTTGGTGTTGGCCTAGGAGTGTGGCCTCTTGAAGTTACTATCAGTTAGGTTTTTAGCAAATATACTGTACATACCATGCACGTGCTCAGAATAGTAAAATATATGCATGGCCACATGCTTTCTTTGGATTTAGTCATGGCCCAGTCATCGAAATCAAAGGCCTACATCAGGATCAGTGAAATTAGCAGCTTCTTTAGATGCAAGTTGGCAAAATTGTTCAGTAGACAAGTCTGGTGGAAGAAGTAAAAACTGATATCGTTGAAACTACCTGACAGCTCATCTGTACTGGCTTAAAATGAACACACACACACACACACACACACACACACACACACACACACACACACACACACACACACACACACAAATTATTTTAAAAAATATGAATACCGTCATACATGGAATCTTTCTGTTTTATGTGTAAATAAAGATTTTTGCCTAACACTACCTTGTTTTCTGTTTATTTTTTTATTTTATTTTATTTTATTTATTTTTTTTTTTTGCTGCCCCAACTCTTTGCCAGTTCCAGTGGTGTTCCTCCCAGGTAACGGGAGGAATCCACGGAGGGCTCGGAAGCTGGGGCATTTTTTTATTATGCCTGATGATGGAGATGAGGATGATGGTAAGATGATGCTATGGAGGTCCGTGTGGTTTGGGACTGTGGGACAGGGCCGCATTCCACGCTTCCTGTCATAAATATTGGGCCCATAGCACACCCGCTCTGGTTAGGAGCCGACCTAGGTAGGAAAAATCCCGCTTGCCTCGGCTGGGACTCGAACCCGGGTCTCCCGGTCCATGGTCCGAAGTGCTAACCACTCCACTACGGGGGCCGGTTGTTTTCTGTTTATAATAATGATAATAATATGGGTATTTAAGGCACGCCCTCCCTTCCGCTGGAGCTCAGGGAGCCTTACAAGCAACACACACTACTCACCTAGAAACCCACGCAGCTTGCCTCCACACATACATTAACTACAAACACATAATGTGCAGCATCACACACGGCCTCCCCTGCCCCCGGCACACACACACAAACACACACACACACACACCACACACACCACACACCCACCCACACACACCACACACCCACCCACCCAGCACACACACACCCACCACCACCACCACCACAGAAAACAAAAATCTCAAACTGTTATATCGCTGTGTATTTAAAGTCTTCAAAACAGTTCCAGTTATAACGAAGTTATTCTGATCATGATTTTTTTTTTCTGTACAACATACAAATAACATAAATGCCACATGACGTATTAGTTCGCGCGACCAGTGGCAACACCCATTGGTTGAGGGAAGTGAAGAGGTAGGTTTTCAGCTTTTGCCTGAAGGATGGTTTTGTGTCTGCATAATTATCTGATGCTGGGAGATCATTGCAACAAGTCGCACCTTGGTATGAAACACTACGCTGACCAAAGGTCTTGTTTTTTCTGTTTCAGGCACTGGGTCCGACAATCCTAGCGATGCTAACATTTATGACACTCTTGAGCGTAATCAACGGGATCAAAACGAGTACACTACTTTCTCAAATCCTGTATTTGCAGCTACTTCTGCTTCGGAATCAGACACATACGAAAACGTTCAACCAGCCAGCGCTCCTAGAAGAAAAATTTATTTTACCATTCTGAACTAAAACGGTCATTGAGAAAGTTGTCAAGAGACCGGAAAAAATAATTGTATTGTATCTTAAAGCATGACGTAGCAAGGTTTAGTGATTCCGTATCAGTAAAGAACTGTACGCACGATGCTTCTATTTACTCTAAAGTTTGTATTCTCTGTGTTTGTACAGGCAACGATTTGAGAAGCTATATTTCTTTCATCCGTATCATGAGCGTTTTGTTTGTTTAGTAATCTGTGTGTATATTTAGAAAGTTCATAGTTTAATTCTTCGTTTACTTTTCTACAGGATGACATATAAAAGCCATTATTTAAATTCTCACGACTGTGTGTGTGTGTGTCTCGGGGGAGGGGGGAGGGGGGCGAGGAAGGCGGGTATATGCGTGTGTATTTCATGTTGCATAATCATGAAACCCATCGGTAAATCCCTCAGGGTTAGAGTCAATCGAATTTTCAACGTGTGGTAGTAGTAGTAGTAGTGGTAGTAGTATGGTAATAGTAGTGGTAGCAGCATTGAAGTAGTAGTGGCACTGAAGTAGTACTTGTACAGCACTGAATGAGCCAACACTGCCTCTATCGTGTGTCACGGAAAATAAAATGAATACACGAATGTTCCTGTTTACTGTTTCAATTAGAATAACGGTCCACGCCCCTGATTACAGCACGCTGCATTCTCCCGCATCCATACAACATAGAACTGTTACAGAAGAACACAGCAACTGTCTGCCCACTGCCTCTCTAAGGAAAAGAATTGAAGGCGCACAAAAGTCGAAGGTTAATCAGTAGAAGGACGATCTTTCGAAAACAAAAACAGTCACAAACACACACACACACACACACACACACACACACACACACACACACACACACTAACTACTGGCAGGCCTGTAAAGACAAATCCAGAGAAAACTGACTTTAATTATGCTTGAAATTTATTCGGGTGTTCCAGACAGATGACAAATCAGTCAGATGCTACGGTTTTTTACGGTTATGCATAGCTTGTCCGTGCGCATCGTTTACAGTTGAAAACGAAATGCACATGACATGTGATACACGGGCCTTCATTTTGCTTCGAGTATCAGTTCGAATTTGACCGTATGTGTGGAAAAAGGCCGTTAAACCCCCAAACAACCACCCCACGCCACCCACTCTCGAATTTCACCCCCCAAAATTTGAATGTTCAAGTTATGTGCTCTTATTTCAAATCTGAAATGCCACATTCTCCCGGCTGTATAAGGCAACAGCCGCAGCTGGAATACAAAAGCTAAAGCGATGTGCGGGCGGTGTTACTGCATGCCGACGATGTCCATCATGAGTCTGGAAGCCGTCATTCCGTCCACACGACTTTGACTAGCTGGACTTGGCTTAGACTGGGGAAAAAAACCAAACAAACAAAAGTGTAAGTGTGCAGACAAGACCTTCATAAAAGATAGAAAGTTTCTAGGAGAACTGGTCAAAACCCAAACAAAGAAAACTCTCACTGACCTCTTCATAGCGAGAGCCGCGGGCAAAGCCACCAACATCCGAAACGACAATACCCACGTTGTAAATACATTCTTTGAAATCCTTCCTTCTGGTAGACGACTGCGCGCACCGAAGTGCCGCACAAAAAGATGTCAACTCACCTTTATACCATCAACTGTCAGCATCCTCAATTCTAAATAGAAAATCCTAGGGTGCTGCCCATGGCTGTTAGCTGATCAGGTTGGTGCGTGAGTGCGTGCGTGTGTGTGTGTGTGGGGGGGGGGGGGTGCGTGCGTGCGTGCGGGGGGGGGGGGGGGGGGTTAAAGCTTAGATGTGATGGCACTGATGTGATATTTAAGGAATATTTTAAGGTGGGATTTAATGTGTTATATCTAATTTTATATTCTTGTATGGTTTGCTTATTGATTATTTTGTTTGAGTGTTTTTTTCTTAATGTACTGTCTGTCTGTTTTTTTATGATCACCACAACCCAATTTCCCCTAAGGGGATAATAAAGATTTATTGAATTGAATTGAGTTGTGTACAGAACTGTTACAGAAAAAAAAAAAAACCATGAAGCTCTACATTTCTTAACCTGCACTATACAGTATAAGTTTCATTACCGACAGTGAACTGAGAACTTTATGAATTATATAGAGCTTTCATGATTAGTTCGAGTGGTTTACGGCGAAAGACTAACCCCGAGATGGTTCGATTGTTTGTGTAGCTACCGAGCCTCCGGGGGGTTACAGGCCACTGATACCGTTCGTGGCATGTAACAACAACCCCACTAAATATAACACAGAATTTTTTGCCCCCTTTTTCAATTTGTGTGCAGAGTAAGAAATAACAGTCTTGCGCTGTGTGTTGGTCTTGCGCTGTGTGTTGGTCTTGCGCTGTGTGTTGGTCTTGCGCTGTGTGTTGGTCTTGCGCTGTGTGTTGGTCTTGCGCTGTGTGTTGGTCTTGCGCTGTGTGTTGGTCTTGCGCTGTGTGTTGGTCTTGCGCTGTGTGTTGGTCTTGCGCTGTGTGTTGGTCTTGCGCTGTGTGTTGGTCTTGCGCTGTGTGTTGGTCTTGCGCTGTGTGTTGGTCTTGCGCTGTGTGTTGGTCTTGCGCTGTGTGTTGGTCTTGCGCTGTGTGTTGGTCTTGCGCTGTGTGTTGGTCTTGCGCTGTGTGTTGGTCTTGCGCTGTGTGTTGGTCTTGCGCTGTGTGTTGGTCTTGCGCTGTGTGTTGGTCTTGCGCTGTGTGTTGGTCTTGCGCTGTGTGTTGGTCTTGCGCTGTGTGTTGGTCTTGCGCTGTGTGTTGGTCTTGCGCTGTGTGTTGGTCTTGCGCTGTGTGTTGGTCTTGCGCTGTGTGTTGGTCTTGCGCTGTGTGTTGGTCTTGCGCTGTGTGTTGGTCTTGCGCTGTGTGTTGGTCTTGCGCTGTGTGTTGGTCTTGCGCTGTGTGTTGGTCTTGCGCTGTGTGTTGGTCTTGCGCTGTGTGTTGGTCTTGCGCTGTGTGTTGGTCTTGCGCTGTGTGTTGGTCTTGCGCTGTGTGTTGGTCTTGCGCTGTGTGTTGGTCTTGCGCTGTGTGTTGGTCTTGCGCTGTGTGTTGGTCTTGCGCTGTGTGTTGGTCTTGCGCTGTGTGTTGGTCTTGCGCTGTGTGTTGGTCTTGCGCTGTGTGTTGGTCTTGCGCTGTGTGTTGGTCTTGCGCTGTGTGTTGGTCTTGCGCTGTGTGTTGGTCTTGCGCTGTGTGTTGGTCTTGCGCTGTGTGTTGGTCTTGCGCTGTGTGTTGGTCTTGCGCTGTGTGTTGGTCTTGCGCTGTGTGTTGGTCTTGCGCTGTGTGTTGGTCTTGCGCTGTGTGTTGGTCTTGCGCTGTGTGTTGGTCTTGCGCTGTGTGTTGGTCTTGCGCTGTGTGTTGGTCTTGCGCTGTGTGTTGGTCTTGTAAATAAGTTTCTTTGCAGGTACTAGTGAAAGCAGTAAAAAATGAGCCTGACATGTGGAATAGTTGTATTCATGGCACAAGAACTGGCAGACGACAGAGGAACGAGGGGGTAGGCGGTCAGTGTTAGCATTGCCAAAAATATGATCATTGGACTTTCTTTAATATTACCCTAAAATGACACTTCAAAATTACATATGGGTTTTTGCCTGCTGGATTTTGGTGATTTGGGGGGGGGGGGGGGGTGATTTTTAAGCGTTTCTGTGGTGATTTTGGGGGTGATTTTTAAAGCATTTCTGTGGTTTATGAACAGCGTCATGTTTAACACAATTTTCTTTGAAATCCGTATCTGAGCTGTGCAGCATAGAAACTGTTGGCACTATCTACAACTTCGAAAGTTAAGCACGAGGAAACCAAAGAACACAACTGAGGTAAAACAAAACAACGCCGCTCGCCTTATTCTTAGAAAACGCAGAAGAGACCATGCCACTCCCCTTCTGAAACAGCTGCACTGGCTTCCAATCCCTTTCCGCATCCAGTTCAAAATTGCAACACTGGCGTACCGCCATTTCGATGGCTCTCTCCCTCTGTACCTGTCTGCAATGCTTACAACCTACCAGCCCTCCCGTACTCTCCGTTCATCATCAGAAAAACTGTTAAAGGTTCCAAGAACAACTCTGAAGTCAGCTGGCGAACGTTCATTTTCTTACGCCGCCCCCTCTGTCTGGAACGCTTTACCTGTCACCATTAGGGACCTTCCCACGCTGACTCAATTTAAGGCCCATTTGAAGACCTACCTCTTTAGGCAAGCTTTCGAGCTGTAGACCGACCACTGTTTCATCGGCACTCAGTGTGTGTGTGTGTGTGTGTGTGTGTGTGTGTGTGTGTGTGTGTGTGTGTGTGTGTGTGTGTGTGTGTGTGTGTGTGTGAGCGCAAAGAGTGTTTCGTAGAAAACAGATAGGCGCTATATAAACTGTATTCATTATTATTATTATTATTATTAAAATCATACTGAGGAACACTAAATGAAAACAAACCTGGTACTGCCAAAACCTCGACCTCACAAGTGGTCAGGTCGACAGTGGGCTTGGTAATTCGCACGTAGCGCCCCCTGAGATGACAAGGGCACGCCAGCGTCTCCGTGACCCCCGAACCCATGGATCCAGAATAGGTGTAACAAGTCTGTGCTGTGCTTGAGGAGGACTCAGGATTATTCTCATACACCTCCACTGTGAAGTTGTTCAGTCTGTAAGCTTAGGACAGAAACCGGAAGAACAACGTATTAGAAACAGATGGGCCACACGCTTATACGTCTTTTGTCAGAAAGCTATTTGCCTGAGGAGGGAATCGCTCACCGTTTTAAAGAAGCATGATCGAGCTGGTATGATTACCACAAGTATGATTCCGTTAACACGTGTACGGGTGAACTCAAATTTTGGACAGGCTTTACAAGTCACATTTTGGTTTGGTGGTAACAAATATATTTAGCTTTACCATAGACTTTATAAAAGACCACCGACTCAGTAGTGGCAGCGTTTGTGTTGAACGAGTTTTTGTTGTTGTTTCTTTGTTGTTGTTTTTTTCGTTCTTGTCGATGTTTTGTCATAGTGGGAAAGCGAGCTTTTAGAGCCACGTAAGCAACAAGTACTAATTCGCGACTCAGGGTGTCTAAAATGCTTAAAAACACTAAACTGTGACACTGAACAAATGAGCGGGCAGTGTGAACCTAGGATATGCAGGGGACCCAGCACTTTCATGCTGATTTATGCTACAGATTCCAATAAATAAATAAAAAATAAAAACGTGGAAAACAAATAGCAATTACTAGTAAAACAAATACAAGTGCATTTATAGGCAGTTCCTCATCCTGACAAATGCCACCAAATGTGAGAGCGTTTGATAGCCTAGAAAGCTGATCTGAGATCAAATTTTACACACACACTCACACACACACACACACACACACACACACACACACACACACACACACACACACACACACACACTAGAAGAAGTCGGAAAACCGATTTGAGATACCAATCTACATGTAAGAATAATTTTAGGAGGTCAATGATTTGTCAACAACAGGGACAAAAGTCTTCTTACAACAGCAGTCGCCGCGATTCGTGATGGCCACGCCGTGTATGAGGAATTCAGCGCCCAAGTCCACATACCACCACGGTGTGTTATCTCCGTCGGCAGTGTGCTGACAGCTGTTGTGCCACCAGTTAGGGTCCTTATTGCCGTCCACGGCCCGGTCTGCGGTTGACGAGTGGTACGTGGAACTTTGCTTTGCAGTCTTACGCAGAGCAACGTTCACATAGCCTTCTGCATTCAACAAAGCAGCATCACAGGGGTTGAAAGAGAAATTGAATGAAAACTTTACTTTACATGATAGAAACGTGGGCTGGGAGACTTGTCCTTACTCGACGGTCACTCGTTTCCCAGCAAAACATGAGGACACAATTAACAAGTTTGTCCTCATTAACTTAATATTTCTGCGGCCTACGCCTAAAGTCACCATATCGATGACAAAAACTCTTGTCGGCAAAAATATTTTTTACGTAAAAAAAAAACATCTTTTTTGTTTGTTACATATGAGTTCTGACAAGGGTACAATTACATACATGTACACAAACGTACATATAAGACAGATACTTTAACCTAGAGCGAGTCAAGCCAAAACCAACAGCAAAAAATAACAACAAATAAACTAACAACATTCAACCAAAAATACACAAAAACAACACTACCCCCATCACAACAGTTTGACTCAAGGGAAGCAACTAGCAGAAGGTATGAAGTGAGATATCAGGAGTTATAATCAGCAGGTCGAGTGTGTACAAACATAATTATTGAGAAATTACTTACTGGAAACACATGCGCCCTCGCTGCCCGAGTAGTACATATTGCAGGGACAAAGACAGACGCCGTACACGCAGGTGGCGTTGCTGACTAGCTGACAGTCGCTGTCCTTGGAGCAGATAGGGCCAGTCCAAACAGAGGCAAGCGAATCATGGTACCATAGGTTAGGTGTCGTCAATTTTACATCGGGCGAGAGGAAATATAGAGTAGAATCCGCTTCTGTCGTCAGGTGATACATGACATCTGAGTAAAACTTGCAACGATGTTTCATCTCAGGACATTTGCAAGTAGAGAAAGCCACGCAGAAAGCGTCCGCGGCGCATTGCTTGAAGCAGTCGTGGGCGGAAGAAACGGGAGAGTCAGAGATCATTGCCAAACCTCTGCGACTTCCAACCACGCCTGTACGGTTGACAACAAGTGGTATCTTCAGATCCGGCATCAGGATGGTCGTCTCCCATTTTGAGTTCTTCGTGCCTGAGTCCACACCGTTGGCCATGTACACTCTGCACTTGTGGTAGTCGCTGTCCGCGCTGGCGCATTTCTCACAGTAGTCTACAGCCTCGCACTTGGCCAGGTCGTAACAGAGGTCGATGCAGTCACTGTTGGACTTGACACCTGGGTATGTCTTGAAAGTTCCAGTCAGTTTTGTATTCTCAAGGGTCAGGCCAGAAATGAAGTCGGTACAGTCGTCAACCAATCCTTCACTTAGAAGTCGCTTACAGTACGCCCTCTTGCTGGCTATGATCTTCTTCTTTATCCCGTGGAAGTCGATGTTTTTCAGCGATCCACTTGGGCCCGCAAGGGCAGCGGAGAACAGGTTCTCGATAGATTTCAGCTCGTATTGAACGGGTAAGGGGTTGTCCTTCACGCTGGACGCCCAAGTGAGCGCGTCGCCGTTTTCTGGAGGAGGTGAGCCAATGGTGATGGTCTTCGTTGTCACTTTGCTTCGAAATGCCGCAGCTGCTGCTTTTTGTGCAGTGCTCAGACTGGCATCCGCTCCAACGCTTACAATACCGTCGTAACTCGCCGACACCGAAACGTCCACACCTTTTGATGTTTCAGTTTCGTAGTCGGTTGCAGACATTTTGTGTTCGTAGGTGAACGAGGCTCCAAAGGTGGCTTTATGGACAAAGTGTGTGCCATACGTCTCGACAAAGTCAACGAAGTCACTGTCGCTGCTTGTATTGTTGAGTTTTATGACCCATTTCAAGAAGGATGGATCCAGTGGCGGGAGATCGTGCATCTTGAGTTGCATGTAGTAATAGTCACAGCTGGCTTTGGATATGATCAGAATGTATTCTCCCGAAGAGACCTCGGACGATGCTTCCTGGTAGCCAGCACTCGCAGAGAAAGACACTCCCCAGCCTCCGCCGGTAACCCCGACGCTTGCTTCCATAGACTTGGATAAGGCTCGCGATGACTTGACCACCTTAGAAGAAAAGGAAGTGACGCACGACACGTCAGGCACGGCGACAACGCCTTTTGGGAGACTCCAGGATGCGTCGGCAGTCTGAAGACCTCCACTGTAGTCGGCCAGAAAGATGGGGAGAGTGAAGCCAGGGTCATGGCCGATGGCGAGAGGGAAACCCTTGAGGATGTCGTAGCCCATGAGACCGTAGTCCATATCGGGGAAATTTGCAGGTGAGCTTTCCGCATAGTTGAAACCCTTGTACTCTGATAATACACAGCAAAATAAGGCACTGATTTAATTCCACGCGCGCAAGAGAGAGAGAGAGAGAGAGGGGGGGGAGGGGGGGAGGTTTATCTTTGAGGTTTATCTTTGAGGTTTATCTGAGTTAGGGAAGTTCGGAATGCATCCCTTTTTTAGTTTCTTTTTCCTGCGTGTATCACGTTTGACTGTGACTGTTTTCTATTACGCGGGTCCTCCCGTATGGTTTTTAAGCACTTGATATTTGCGAGTGAGTGTGTGGTCCCGTCAGTTTTTCTGCATGTGAACTTGACTCGATTTAGAAAGGAAAATAACACCAGATTCCTGCCCACCAGGGGTCCAAATCTGTGCCTATGGATACGTATTAGGCGCCATAGCCACCAGCAGAGAACTACTGTAAAAGCTGTACCAGAGAATTGTAAAAACTGTACCAGAGAACTCCTGTAAAAGCTGTACCAGAGAACTGTAAAAACTGTACCAGACTGCTTTGAATCAGGGAGTTCGTAATTATCTAACCCAGTCAGCTACCTAGGATATAATGAATGAGATTACCAATCGTGTATTTTCCTGGGTTGGACAGTGCCACGCCAGTGTCGCGGGTGGCCCGTTGTGCTGAGGCAACGACCTGGTCATCCTCGCCAGTAGCAAGATCCCGGACGGACATGTTCATGCCACTTGCCGTGTCCCTGTGTAACACGTACAACAATTGATGACGTGGAATGACAGCATTGGATTAGGCAATCTCTTAGTAGGCTTTTAGTAACCACTTAGTATATGTTCAGCATTCATTTTACCATGCTATACCACTACTAAAACACTGCTATAAGTATGCTAACATTATCACGCATGGAAAGTTGGCAAGGCTGGTGTTAAACATGAGCAGGGTTGTACGCTGGTTTCGGCAGGAGTTTTGTGTCTTAGTCATGGTAACAAGGTGGCATATTATCAAGTGACATGACGGTGCGCACGGACTAACGTTAGCCCGGCAAGATTTAAGCGAAAACGTTGTACATTTGTAGCACGGCTGTGGAAAGATACATTTCTTCCTAACGCCCAGTATCTGAGCTGTTGTTAGACTACTGGAGCGCACAGTGTGGTGACCGTGTCATCGAGTACGCTTCTGTCGATTCAGTGTCAGCATTACAGACGCTTTCATTGTCCGGGTGCCGAAGTGGTGTGATGATAGATGCCACCAAAACAGCTGGGAACGATAATATGTGAGTACACGAATGGTAGGGGGGTGGGTGTTGGGGGTTTAACGTCCTTTTCCACCACATAGGGTGATATCAAAGACGGGGCAACGATGAAAAAGCCAACACAAATATTTGGCCCCAGCCGGGATCGAACTCACGACCCGAGCATTAGAAGTGCAACGCTCTACCATTCGACCACCCCGGCTCCCCTACACGAATGGTAGCGTGGGCCCCTTTTAAAAACTCAACAATTAACAATGTCAGCACTGAGGTTGTGACGCATCAGCTGAAAAAGATAATTATGCTGTTACAGATCAAGGACGAAGTTGGACAATCTACTTCAGCTCTGAGGTAACTTGTGGTTTGTTCCTAAGCCGTGCCGTGCACCAGAGAACACTTGTTTTGGCTTCGTCCCGATCCTGGTTACTTACATCTGCAAATCCGCTAGGGACACAGCTGCCAGGACCATGACGCACGTGCACAGTCTCCACAACTGAAACACACACACACACACACACACATCCATGTCTTTTGTGTGATGTGGGAACATTCGTCCTACGAATCGTTGATGTAATAAAGGAACATGCATTAAATTATGCGTCTTTTCAAATTTGCGTTATATTTCCTGAGACAGGGTACCTTAAGCCATATTAATATATATCGATCTTTCTTGTAAGTCAAATACTTTCAGATATACAGAGGGGTTTTATTTTGGACACAAATTTTTGATGTGATAAAGGAACGTCCAGACTGACACAAACAGTAGGTGTACTCTGGGAACCGAGCAGACACAAACTGCAGATTCAATCCGGGAACATTGACAATAACACGATAAATCAACTTTTGTAATCCTTTAAACCGAGTTTGTCCTTTACCAACCATGCTGAAAACGTTTTTATATAGTGATTTTCCTTGTATGTGGAAGGCTATAGGATATACAGAGGGGTGCATGTTGGACACAAATTGTTGATGTGATGAGGGAACATTCACGCAGACACAAACAGGAGGTTTAATCTGGGAACCGACCAGACACAAACTGAAAGTTCAATTTGGGAACCTAGACTATGGATCGATAAATTATCTTTGTAATGCTTAAACTCGAATGTTTCATGACCAACCATGTTGGAAACATTAAAAATCATGTGTCATAAGTGGACACCAGCAATAGGTTATGCATTCACCATCAAATTATTGTTGACAAATCACAGTGGTAAAGGCGTACCATTCAAGATACCTATACAGGTGCGAATTGACAACCTGCATTTGGTCGGCTGGTTTGCAGATTGGTTGGCTGGATTGATGAATGGTTGACTGTTTGGTTGAAGTTTTAATATCGCTCGCCGAAAAGATGGAGACGGCTCATTGGGCGATGGCTTAAGCGTTGTGTATTGTGTAGGCTTTTAGCTCTGCCCAGCCCCACTTTGTCCAGCCCGATCATGTAATTACAGCCTTTCAGCACGAGTCCCACGCGCCTATTACCTAGGTGCGTAGTGCCGCGGGGGAGGGGAGGTGGGTTGGATAACTGCCGTACTGAAAAGATGTTTAAACTAGTCATGTACTGCCTTTTTTTTCGGTTTTACCAGAGAGAGAGAGAGAGAGAGACTCTGGCTACAGAGAAAGAGAGAGGGGCGGCATTGACGAATAAACAAAAGATAGTTTCTTTTAGGGTGAGGTGAGTGTGTGTGTGTGTGGGGGGGGGGGGGGGGGGCGGTCTACTGACAAGAGAGAGTACTTTCTTTCGATGGAGCGTAGTGGTGGTGTTCATGGTAACGTTCTCACTCGGCCATGAGAAAGTCTCACATAACTGTCACCAGGGCCCGCAGGTAAAAGTCGAGGTAAGGGATTTTAGCCCCGGGTTAAGGCCTAACCTCAAACTAAACTGACTCTAGGGTTAAATATTCTGTTGCTGTTTTGTTTTAAATCAGAAGGGGGTCCATTCAGGCAAAGTGAATATGCCCTTATAAAAGAATTTTTCTTCTTTCTTCGCTTCCTTTTTTAAAATTTGATTTTATTTTTGGGTCTCTTTTGTCTTACTCTGGGTTAGGCCAGTAGTCGTGGGTTAGATTAACCTCGAGTTTTACATGCAGGCTCAGGGTAATAACTGAAGTAACGGCCAAAACTGGTTCAAATGCAAGAAAAGGGAATAGAACATATTTTGTAGAATAGCGTAATTTTCGAAATAAAGTACCGATCCTACCCATCTTTCTCTCCGCCGCCGCGCCGTGCACCCGGCAGTCAATCTATGTATCTGGCGACTCCAACTTGTAACCTCTTTCTACGTACCTCTGACGCCAGATGCCACCTTGTGTCTTACATCATGACATTCAGAATGGATTCCCCTACACCACTATGACCGTTTCATGCCGACTGAAAGTCATCAGGCAAATTCTCCCGTTTGCTACCGCAGTGAAGCCATTTCACCGAATACAGTATCTGTGCCGTTAAACCTTATTTTCCACTACTCCGACGGCTACACTATACTGATGTAATATACCATTAGATTCTCTAAGCGGCTGAACGGCACGTTTTCCTCTGATATACTTTTTATCCCGACTTCATCAATATCCCCGCGGCAGTCAGTCTGTGTATTTGCCGACTCCCAACTTCTAACCTCTATCTAAGTACCTCTGACGGCTGACACCACATCATTACATTTAGCTTGCATTTCTCTACACTACTATTACCGTTTCATACCGGCTGAAAGCCATCAGACAAATTCTCCCGTTTGCTACCGCATTGATCAGCTATTACACTGAATCCAGTATCTGTTCCTTTAAACCTTATTTTCCACTACTCCGACGGCTACACTATACTGATGTTATATGCCATTAGATTCAGCAGTCAATTCTCGTTGTGCATCACTAGATGACTAAACGGCTCTACGACCAGTTATCCTAAAATACCCCCCCCCCCCCCGATCCTACCCATAATTATCCCCGCCGTTGTGCACCCGGCAGTCAGTCTTATGTATTTGCCGACTACCAACTTCTAACCTCTTCCTACATACTTCTGACGACTGGCACCATCTTGTGTCCTATACCATGACATTCAGCATGGGTTCCCCTACACTACTATGGCCGTTTCATGCCGGCTGAAAGCCACCAAATAAATTTTTCGCGTTTGATACCGCACTGATCAGCCATTTGAAAATGTTCAGCCCACCAAATTTGGATAGGTTCAGCCAACCAAATTTGAAAAACAAATGCAATTCTAAATTCCGAAATTTAAATAGCTGACTGTCCCTTCGCACAACGTGATTGTAATGTGTTTACGTCAAATGTGTGAGAGAATGCGTGTGATTCACGTAAGCGTGCGTGGTGGGTTCAGTTCACGGTGCTTTGAGCCAATTCACGAAATTGGGTAAAGCGCCTATACAATACTCATTATTATTATTATTATTATTCTTTCACGGAACCCAGTACCTGTTTCTTTAAACCTTATTTTCCAGGGCCAGGACCAAAGCATCTCTCTCTTTCTCTCTCTCTCTCTTAAGACCCCAGCAATGAGCGGCCACACATATAATTTTATCTGTGTGCCGTAAAATCCACACTCCACAAGTGATATCTGAAGCAGACGAGTGGGTGAGGTGTGGGGGGTTGGGGGTTTAACGTCCTTTTCCACCACATACTGGTTATATCAAAGACGGAGCAACGATGAAAAATCAGCACAAATATTTGGTCCCAGCCGGGATACGAATTCACGACCCGAGCATTAGAAGTCCAACGCTCTACCATTCGGCCACCCCGAAAGCAGACGATAATAAGTCCAATTAGTGCCTTTTGCACACGAGAAGGTCACATAGCCGCTTTGAGTACTGCTTCCGAGACCACAAAAAGAAGGCTTAGGAGCCGCCATGGTTCAAAAGAAAATTCTACTCTGAAAAGGACGATACTTCTCGCAACACGTCACGACTCTTACATCAACATTCACTTTATGCCGAGTCCTTCGTTTATGTACACTGTACAGCCCATGCCCCATTCAAGTTTCCAAAAAAAACTGACGAATGTACACGTGCTGTTTTTGCTGATTTTATCCCCCCCCCCCCCCCCCCACGCGCGCCAACGGGTTTGCTGATACGATCTTGATTGCACGAGAGTATCGCACGGTGTTTTGCGGAACAAAACTGCTCCCCGTTGCTGAACGCCGAGTCCGGTCGGTCCAAATGGTGTGAGGACGTTCGAAGAAGAGCTCAGCTGAAATGATTAGACAGAATATGCGTCTGCGGTAGGCCGGTAGTCGTGTTGAAATGAGAAAACAAAAAGTTTAGTAAGGACATCATGTGAAACATAGGCACGTGTCCTACTAACGCCTGTAGGGGTGAGATGCGGGTGTTTGCTGATTAGCTATTATATTGATCCATGGCGTGTCGCAGCTATTCAGGGCCAATGCAAGTCTTCACACCTTTCGAGACTGGTGCCGATAGGAATGGGTCAGGGAGTCTTTACCTTTGTTACCGCTTTTCCTGATTAGCTGATAATCGACCTAAACCGGGTACATTGTTTTAATTAACAGAGAGAGAGAGAGAGAGAGAGCACCCAGTATCCATTTCTGGGTTGTGACGTGTATACACTGGGCCCGCTTGCTAAAAACTAATAAGGTCAACGTGATATATGCCCGCTGGCGCGTGCCGTTTACACTTCTTCACATGTCCCTGGTGTCTGCTACGCGTAACCAACCCGGGGTATTGGAAGCTCCAAGCCACCCTGGCGCCGCGAGCGTGTCCCGTCTTCGGGGTGTCTGCTGCGGGGTATTGGACGTTTCACACCACTGCGATACATGACTGCGAGCGGCGCAGGTGGTGAAGTATTCTCGGAAGTATTAATCCACAAAGAGTGAAAAGACCTCCTTACTTTTTTGTTGTTAAACAAGAAGCCTAAAATTTGTCACGCACCACACAGTTAACTGAAGTAAATAAATTAAAGATTCGTAACTATCAAAGTAACGACTTAAGGGTAATTAAACAAACAGTGCGATACACAACAAGAAAGTGGAGAAAACTCATATGCGAGGTGAGGTTTTGTGTACAATGTTTGCTTCCTTGGTCAGTTACCATCTCAGCCCCATCTGCCCCCCCCCCCGCCCTCCCCCCCCCCCCGGCCCCTAAGTTACCAAACACCATGACACCAAGGTGTTTCAGATATATTTGTTTAGTCCGTGCTGTTCAACGGTCGCAGCTGCTCGTACGCCATGATACCTAAATCGTTTAAGAAGGATTTTTCCTTACATTCTTCTCTTCCTTTTTTATTTTTGTTTTTGTTGGTTTCTTTCATCCATCCTTCACCATTTTCCGACTTCTTTTTATTCATTCGCATGTTTACAATGCGCATTTAATAATAATAATAATAATGCGTCAGGTACAAGCTGTGCCGTCAGCTGCTTATCCTTTTTTTGTTAACGTGTACACGCACATTTTTTATCAGTGAAAAAAAAATTATTGCAGGACGAAAATTTATATATTTAACACTTAATGAGCACAAATAAGCTTTAGCTTATACAGTCTTCACAAAAAGTTAAGGACCAGTCAACATAATGGGTGACAGTTTTAATAAATCAGAAAAAAAAATAAACGAATAAGATTTTTCCCGTAAAATTCGGTAGCAAGGTTAAGGGGTAATTAGTGAACATGGCGACCACTGTGTGGATGGCACGTGCGCGTCACACAGCATGCTTGGCGCGTTTGAAAATCTGCAATTCCGGCAAAACTAGACGGAGTTTCAGTGTTCAATGAGTGATACCTGGGGCTTTCTGCACGGAAAAAATGAGATGCAGGTCAAAGAATGCATCCCTGGTTATGAACTGTGCTCATTTGTTTGCCTACATAAGCTGCTGTTTCAGCGATGTTCAGCACTACACCAGCATGCCACCACGACAAAAGTTGAATGATATTTGCAAGTGGTCCTTAACTTTTTGTGAAGGCTGTAGTAACGCTCAGGGTGAAACAAACACAGTGTAACGGTATTGCGATGGCAGACTAAATTAATCCTAAAATCTCATTAATCAATAGTGAGATTTAGTAGGACTTCGTAAGGAGGACTTCGTTGAGCAGCGTAACCCATTTACATGTAAATTAGGCTCACACGGCAGAGGCCGCGAGCTGCTAACGCGCTGCGATTAGCTAATGGTACCCGTAACGTGCCTAATTTACATGCAAGTGGGTTACGCTGCTCAACGAAGTTCTCCGTACGAAACCCTACTAAGTCTCACTAGTACTAGAGAGAGAGCGGGGGGGGGGGGGGGGGTGTCTGTGTAGGTTGACAAAAAGATAAATACATGCATACATATAAAAAGATAAAACAAAATAAAGATCCCCCAAAAGCAAGAAATAAAAAAAAATAAAAAAGATTAAAATTTCCTATGGTCTACACTAGACACAGTTAAGGAAGTATCAGTAAGCAGACAAAATTACTCCTAAAATCTGATAAATTTACACAACAGAAGAGAGAGAGAGAGAGAGAGGTGTTGCCAGGAGTTTTTTTGTTGGGCGATTTAGCCAAAACAGCCATGAAAGTTTCGGCTTTTTACAGAAAGTTTCGGCTCTCTCTGCCGAAGCAGTTTCACAAGTTTTTCGACTAGATTCTCTACTGTTACGTTCTCCCTCCACCTCCATGAATTAAAGATGTTCTGTAGATATATATTCCGCAATAAAACAAGTCTTTGGAGTAAAATAACAAAATTGAACAAACTTCATTTCCTTGAACTTTAGAATGCTGTCTACCAAACATTCAGCACAAATCCAAGAAAAAGTGGGACTTTGAGTGTGACTGTCCCTTGGAAATTAGTCCAGCCAGCACAGGAATCTCACAGAAACGAACATAATCGAGCCGATTCACTCGTGAAAACTTCGGCTCGGCCAGCCGACATGACAGACAGATTATCGGCTTTTTTAAAATAAAAAAAATTCGGCTTTTAGCCGAGATCCGTCCCCAAACGACATCCCTGGAGAGAGAGAGAGAGAGAGAGAGAGAGAGAGAGAGATTGTGTACTCACAAAAAATAAAAAATAAAAACGTGATGGTGTGGAGTGGGGTTTGCAGGCGCACAAATGTGGTAGTGAGGGAGTCGACGCATGGTTTTATACAAAACAGTTTTTAATACCACTATAAGGAGCGGTGTACTATGTTGGTATTCTGGTGCAGCGTGGTTGCAGTGAAGGCTAGATGGCAAAGATCGTAGATGGACAGAGCAGAATCGAACATTCGCAGGGCTGAATTGGGACTGTGCCCCGCGGCGTGGGGCTGGGGTACTTATAGGGAGATCACGTGCAAACCATCAAAGCAACCCTAGGGTGCGTAGCTGGAGGAGAGTAGATTCACGGCTAGAGGGGAGAATCTGTGTTTGTCAGCACATGGAAAACTGATGATAGCGGGCGTACTATAGCAGCTAGAACTTTCAAACAAACGGCAGCTAAAAGGCCTGAACAATACTTCAAAATGGCATATGTTTGGAACATCACAGAGATTTTCCTATCACCGATTGAAGAGCGTAAAGCCAGGGACCACGCACTGAATTGAAAATGGCAAAATGCACCCGTAAAACTATGAAACAGCGCTAAAAACAAAACATGATTAGAAAGTAAAAACTCTCCTGAAACTACTACAGTTTACAGGGTAGTGCTAGGTTGAACGACTGTGGAGATATTTAGCACTAAAAGGACACAAACAAACACAGCTAATTGGCACATGTGCCACCGTGGATCTACACACTGCGCGCGTGCCTGACTGGGCACGCGGCGGCTCGTGGCATAGCGCTGGCCATAGAACAGAGGGGGTAGTGGGGCCAGAGACCAAAATAGTGGCCGAGCGGGTGGGAACCACTCGGCTAAAAATAATAAATAATAATAATAATCGCTGGGCTGCGCTAGACACTGTTAAGGAAGTATCAATATCTGTATTTTCTGGTAGAAACAGTTCTTGCCAGTAACCAATGTTTTTGAAGACATTCTTTCTTCCGAATGACCCGGCGCACATGGCGTATGGCAAGGACTGAAGTTATCCAACAGAAACAAAATCCACGTTTCGAGCATGCGCATCGAAGGCATTTCCCCAAGTTTAAATAGATTGCCGAGTAAGCTCGTCCACGCTCTGGCTACTCCCGCGTCACGGGTCTGCCTTCAAACGTTAGGAACAAGACGACAAAAGGGGCTGTTTCGCAGATCAAAGGCGCCGCTACAGAGGGGCGGAGCATCAACTCCCGCGCCACACCCGTGCTGTAAGAGGCGAGGGGACATGGCGGCTCTCAGACGATGAGATCAAAAGGAAGTGGGCGGAGCTTCAGTTCCCCTGAGACAGAGCGCGCACCCACTTCAGGGCTGCCGTGACGATTGCGGCGACTGCTTGACAACAGAGACAACGATTAAGCGGGTATTCCTTCTTGGCGGCCGGGACAGGTAGCCATACCGGAGATCGATCTGGCCTGTTTTAGCGGCTCCAACGCATAGTGACGGAGGAGACCAAATGACCGGCTGAGTACAATAATGTTTTAAACCGGGCACTTGCCTTTTGCTAGAAAGCCAGTAAAGATTTGACATGTTTTATAGTTTAGCTGTTATTTCCCATCAAGCCGAGTATTTTGATCCAAGATGCAAATCAACACCGAGCTTTACCTCAGTAAAGGCAATTTTTCCGCGAAAAAGCAGCCGTCAATTCCCCCTAGGGCCTAGGTATAGGTAGCATGACGCTTTCACTGTCACTTCGCGGTTTTTTTGGTTTTTTTTTTGGGGGGGGGGATTTCTAACCTCGGCCTGTGCTGCTGTTTCTGCAAAGACTTCTATAATTTATACATAAAAAGAAAGGACACTGTCTCCTCTTTTCAACCATTGTATTTGTATATTTGTGTTGGCCGAGCCTACCTCCCCCCCCCCCCCCGGGTCCTTCCCATTTCTGTTTTTCGGGGATCACAGTAAAGAACTTCAGTTTAAAAAGGGGGTTTTGTCGGAAATGCTCGTCCACTGGCCTTAAACTGGAAAAGGGAACACAAAAATACGCGGTACGGATGCTGCTGTACAGCATCTAGTCAATATTAAGTACAGAATGAGGGACAGTGCAAACAGTGCTATTGTTTGCCACTGCAGCTTCAAGGGAAGGGTTCACTAAACGGTGCACGTGAAGCGTTGGAATAACCAAAACGACATCCCCGCGTTAAATTAGTTTGGCGTCGCCTAGAGATTTCACGGGTAAGTGCCAGCTGGCAACTTGTGTACTGAGCCACGCACGCAGGAGAGCGGACCCCCCCCCCCCCCCAACCACCAACATTAACCCCCGCAGTTGTTGTTTGTTTGTTTTTTTGCTGCAACAACTCTTTGCCGGCTCCAGTGGTGTTACAGAGGGCTCGGAAGTTGGGGCAATTTTTATTATGCATGATGATGGAGATGACGATGACGGTAAGATGATGCTATGGAGGTCCGTGTGGTTTTAGGACTGCGGGACAGGGCCGCATTCCACGCTTCCTGTGATAAATAACCCGGCATTAACCAGTCCCGGGAACTACGGCACCTGTGGTGCCGGCCTTGTAATCATCCACATCATAAGACGTGTCATACCAAGGGAAGCACCCCCAAAGTCGCACCCGTGAAGTGGGTGAAGCTCGGCTGTGTGGCAACAGCCTCCCCAATGGGTCCATAGCACACCCACTCTGGGTAGGAGCCGACCTAGGTAGGAAAAATCGCGCTTGCCTCGGCTGGGACTCGAACCCGGGTCTCCCGATCCATAGCCCGAAGTGCTAACCACTACACTACGGGGGCCGGTCAACCCCCACAGTTTAAGTAGTTTACAATCGCCAGTAGATTTCACAGGTAAGTGTCAATTGCCATGCGTGTAGGATAACGATAAGGTGCGAGTTGTGATGTGAGGGGACACGGTCTACTGGTGCTGAGTGTACTGGTCTGCGCTCAACAAGTCAACCTCACTTGCTATGTAGTGGAAAAGGACGTTAAACCCCCAAACACCCACCCAACTTCACTTGTGTGGCCGCCAGTTTTGGCCGTTACTTTATTGCCCTGGTGACAGTTATGTGAAACTTTCTCACGGCCGAGTGAACACCACCACTACGCTCCATCAATAGAAATCTCTCTCTCTCTCTCTCTGTTTCTCTTGTCAGTAGACCCCCCCCCCCCCCTTCCCAAACACACACAAAGACTCGCCTCACCCTCAAACTATCTTTTGTTAGCTTGTCAATGCCGCCTTACTCTCTTTCTCCGTAGCTAGACTCTCTCTCTCCCTCTCTCACTCCATTGCTAATTGCCTGCTCATTGTTTTAATCACTACTTCCATAATTAGCTCTTCCGTTTTTTATTGATTATTGTTTGTTAAATGATTAAATCTACGTAAATTAGGGGGAGCCGGGGTGGTCGAATGGTAGAGCGTTGGACTTCTAATGCTCGGGTCGTGAGTTCGATCCCGGCTGGGGCCAAATATTTGTGCTGGCTTTTTCATCGTTGCCCCGTCTTTAATATCACCCTATGTGGTGGAAAAAGACGTTAACCCCCCCCCCCCCCCCCAAGTAAATTAGTGTTTGTCGGGGGGGGGGGGGAGGGGGGGTCTTTAGTGTAGCAGGACATTGTAGACAGGTAATTTTCTATCTTTTTTGAAAGAAATCTCTCCCCGTCACCAACCTCACCACTTCCTCCGCCCCTCCCCCCCCCCTCCCTCCTCGTCTCGCCTAGCCCAACACACCCGCACCATACCCCAGCTCTCTCTCTCTCTCTCTTTTTGTTTATATGTCCAGAATATAAGGAATTACGTGAACAGTACATCCCCTCAAAATTTTACAAAAAACCGTCACAATTTAGATTCTCTGTGATCATGGCAGACAGTAGCCAACTCTTAACCCGCAACCTATCCTTGTTTGTCTATAAAGCTATGGAACACAGGAGTAAGGTACAAGCCATAGTAAGTTAAATATGCTAAGTATGGAGGATATATACATATGATACATATCATTAGTTACGAAACCTGAATATATGGAGCGTGCGTGCTCATCCTACCCCCCCCCCCCCCACCCCCAAATTTTCAGTCTTGGGCCGAAAGCCTACTGAATAAATTGATTTGTCTCTCTCTCTCTTTCTGTGAAAAACTATGTGGCCATAGTTGTCAAAGACATTCTCTGTCTGTCACACTCAGTAAAACACAGTAGCTAATTTTTGTCATGAACTATGCATCTGAGAGTATAACTCGGGAAACTTTCTCTCTGAAAGTCTCCCTGATACAATTCCGTTAGTTCCCTCTCTGGTAGTATAACTCACGAAATGTTCTCACGTCTCTCAAAGTCTCCCTGATGCAATTTCGTTAGTTGTCAACTCTCTCTCTCTCTCTCTCTCTGATATAAATCCATTAGTTGTCAAAGAAAATATCCCTCTCCCCCTCTCTCTGAATAATTATATGGCTTTACTCGTCAAAGAAATTCTGTCTGTTTCATAGAGTAACACAGTTGCGAATTTTGTCATGAACTAAGCATCTGATAATACAACTCAGGAAACTTTCTCTCTGAAAGTCTCCCTGATACAATTCCGTTGGTTGTGAAATCCCCCTCCATTCTCTCTCTCACTTTCTGGTAGTATCACTCACGAAACATTCTCTCTCAAAGTCTCCCTGATGCAATTCCGTTAGTTGTCAACCCCCCCCCCCCCTCTCTCTCTCTCTCTTTGATACAATTCCGTTAGTTGCCAAAGAAACTCTCTCTCTCTCTCTCTCTCTCTGGATAACTATATGGCTTTAGTCGAGTGTTTCCAGCTTGTGCAGAGTGAGTTTTACGGGCATAAAGCCACGCAAAGCTTGTGCAGAATAAAACCCTGACTAACTAATTAACTGGCTTCAATTGTTAAAGAAATTCGTTCTGTCTGTCACATTGAGTAAAACACAGTAGCGAATTTTTGTCATGAACAATGTATCTGATAATATAACTCAGGAAACTTGCTCTCTCAAAGTCTCCCAGATACATTTCCGCTAGTTTTCAAATGCCCCCCCCCCCCCCCCCCGTCTCTCTGTGTGATACTATTCCAGTAGTTGTCAAAGGAAATCTCTCTCTCTCTCTCTCTCTGACTTGGTAAACCACAGCATTTTGTTGGAGAAATTATCTATATACATGTACATCCCTGATCCTAAGACAATCTCCTTATTTTGTTCATATCTTCAAGGTAGAAGGCAGAAAGTCTACCACAATGGTGCGTTTTCTGAGGAAGGTGTTGTAAGCTCGGTATGCCCCAGAGGCTCTATCCTTGGCCCAGTTTTCTTTTGTTTATTCATCAATGATATGCCCCTCTCCATCTCAAACTCTAATGTAAGCTGTGATATGTTTGCTGACGACTCCACGCGCCATGCGTCGGATATGGATGAGTCCAAAGTAAACGAAGTATTGCAGCATAGCCTCATTGAAGTCTCCCAGTGGTGTAAAAGTCAACCACATGGCAATCAATACCTAAAAAAAAACAAAAAAAAACCCTAAAGCATGCTAATGACAACGTGCCAAAATCAACAACGCAAACTATCTCCTCTGCGGTTGTCAGTTGGATCGGAGTCCATCGAGCAAGTCTCAAACCACCGTCTACTATGTGTCATAATTGACGACCAACTCTCCCTGATGCAATTCCGTTAGTTGTCAAAGAAATCTCTCTCTCTCTCTCTCTCTCTCTGTGAATGATTATACATGTACGTCTCGCATGGTTAAAAAAAAAAATCTCTCAATCTGTTTCACTCAGTAAAACACAGTCACGAACAGTATCGTAAACTATGTATCTGGTAATATATAGCTCACGAAACTTTCTCTTCCAAAGTCTTGCCGATACAACCCCCCCCCCCCCCCGCCCTCTCTCTCACTCGCTGCATGATTATACGTCTTTAGTAGTGAACGAAATTCTCTCAATCTGTCTCACTCAGTATAAAATAGCCGGGAACTGTGTTGTGAACTTTGTATCTGGTATTATGACTCAAAACTTTCTCTCTCTTCCAATGTCTCCCCAAGACAATTACATCTTCCCCCCCCCCCACCCCCCTCTCTCTCTATCTCTCTCTCTCTCTCTGTGCGATACGATTCCGTGAGTTGTCAAAAGAAATCTCCCTCTCCCTCTCTCTTTGAATAATTATATGGTTTTACTCGTCAAAAATTATTCTGTCTGTTTCGCTGAGCAAAAAACATGGTCAAGATGCTCAAGCCCCCCCCCCCCCCCCCCCCGGCTCAGTGAAAGAATTCATTAAAGAGTCCTTTTATAAGCAGAGCGGAAGGCCGAGTCAGTACTTGCTGAGCGGACAGATAAAGGAAGAGAATTCCAAATAGTCGGTGCTGCAGAAAAGAAAGACCTTTCTCCAAAGGTTTTAGTGAAGACACGTGGTTTGCAGAGTGTGAGAGTGGATGAGCGAAGTGTTCTTGTTGGTACGTAGACTAACTCAGAGAGATAAGAAGGTCCTGACTGACTAATGACACGGTAGCACATGCAAGCAATCTTAATGCGAGCCCCTGGGGAGCCAGTGCAAAGTGCGGAGGTGTGGGGTGATGTGATCTCTTCGCGAAACTCTCAGAACTAGGCGTGCCGCATTGTTTTGTAACCTTTGGAGTCACTGTAAGAGATCCTTCGGGCTGTTTACAAGGAGACCATTACAGTAATCCAAGCGTGAAAGCACAAAAGCTGACACAAGAGTCTTTGTAGCCTAAACTGAGAGGAAATGACGAATAGAGCTAATACGACTGAGCTCAAAGTTCACAGTAGGGATGATGTTCACTACATGGGCATGCATAGTCAAGTGTGAGTCAAGAACAACACCAAGATTCTTAGCTGATTTGGCAAATGGAACAGTAGCATCACTGACAACAAGAGTATCAGGTAATGGACCAGCGGACTTAGCTAAGGCATATAACTGATATCCATAGCCAAAAGCTGTTTATTAATGCACACATAACCTCTCATGTTAATTATGCCTCCACTGTTTGGGATGGGTGTTTTGGTTTTGTTTTGTTTGTTTTGTTTTGTTGTTTTTTGGTCGTTAGTGTTACATGATATGTTCTTAAAAGAGTCTAGCACAGCCCAGAACAGACCCCCCTCCCCTCCTCCCACGACCATTGTGAGTACACATAGAGCTCCCCCACCTCCCCGTCACTCTGCCATCGCAGTAACGTCACACTTTATGCCTTTCCTTCGCAAGTCCGCTTATAGACAGATTCAAGAGTCACCATTTTCAGCAGTGTGGGAATCACGGGGAAGCCGTTGTATGCACGTCATTCGTGACGAATTGCATACCGGTGTGGGCATGGCGCCACCATCTTGTTGATACAAACATCTAAACTTACGAAAAACAGGGCTGCAAAACTGGCAAAGCACGTGGGTTTGAAAGATGTCGGTTTGCCAGTTATGCTGCTTTTCGTAAGTTTAGATGTTAGTATCAACAAGATGGCGGCACGATCATTACGTAATAGGGGTAATCATCGAATTTTGTTCAATATCCCGGGGAGTTGTGCAGAAAGTGAAGATTAGAGTGTAGCAAGATATGTAGATTTGGACAGCGGTTTTCCTGATACCATCGGACATGCAGAAGAGTTGGAAGAAAATAACTTTGATGATGGGAACGAGAAGGTGATCAATCAACGCTAATCGAGTGCCAGTGGGAGGTGGCAGATGTGTTCTGTGTGGGGAGGCCAGGAAAGTCGGAGAGGAGTGAGTAGAGGCAGTACTGGGAGGCAACGGAGTGAAACTAGAGGGAGTGCTGCGTTAGATCTGAATCTCACGGCTGTTTGGATAAACATATACACAGACAGTAACCAGTCTACGAAGGTGAGAATGGTCCTGCTGTGTTTCCCCCTGCTGATTGCATCATGATAGACTTTTAGGATATTCTTTTCCCTGGACTTTGTCATGTTGTTGCAGAGCACTGAACAAACCTGTATGCTAGACAGAGGTGTGTGCATTGGTGCAGCAGGAAGGGTGGAGGGGTGGGGGGCCCGAAAAGCTGGGCACACTGTGCATTTTGCTGTGTCGCATGTGCTCAGTGGTCTGTACATAGGTGTTTCAAGTATGACCTCAGGCAATATAGAGATAGATCTCATGAAAGACATCACCAGCAGTAAATGCAGTAAGCCTGCAGTACAGCTGAAGTCAGTTGCATACCAAAGTGTTCTGTGTGTGTTTGAACAGTCTGTGAAATAACATGCAAGGTCAGTACAAATGAGGACTAAACAGAAACCATGCACAGCATCACGAAATGTTTTATCTTTTGGAACTGACTCGCAGGGTAAATCTGCACACTGGTGGATGAAATGTACATAACAAGGTTCAACTTTTACTTTCACTGCTTCAGGATGAATATTTCCATAAAACTGGCAAATATGCTTTGAAAATCAAACATGAGGCTAGAAATAGATGAATGGTGTCCCTTTGGGATACAGTTGTCTCCCCGTTTGTTTCCATTGATGATAAGTTTGTGCTCATTGCATTCTGTATTCAATATCCTTTCAGATATTATACTGTTATTAATATAAAATGAGGGGTATGTGTACAGTAAACCTAAGACTGATTGTACCCACAAACTGTCATTTTTTTCAAATAGTTCTGCAAAGGAAAGGGTTATTTGTTCCACCTGAGCATTACTACAGGCTCTTGATTTTGCTTAGTAATTGTTGTGTTAATAAATCCGCTCTGGAAAAACAAAAATCTCTTTCCGTCTCTCTCTGACCACCCATATGGCTTTAGGTGTCAAAGAAATTCTCTGAGTAAAGCACGGTCGAAAACTATGTATCTGATTGTATAACTAAAAAAAATCCAACAATAAAAAATCAAAACATACAACAACAACAACAACAAAACACATTACTGTGGAATTTGACATGGACTGAAATCAGTATGTGTACTTTCATCATATTAAGTCACCAGAAAGTGTCTTTGCTTCAGGTGGCGTGGGGGGGGGGGGGGGGAGTGGGAAGACAGCATAACTTTCAAGCATATGCCAGTGTTACGAGCGTGGCTGTGCCTCTTGTTTATATTTTGTTTGTATGCTGTAGGATAACAGCTGTAATGCTTTTTTTGTAGCTTTGGTGAGATAGAGAAGTCGCTTTGTTTAGTTTATATTCTTTTATAGTAATGTAAATCTGTTTCCCGTGATCCAGAAGTTTCTTTTGTTATCACGAGTATTCGAGAAGTGGTGACCTTGTTTTGGCTGCCCCCTTTTACCCTCGGGCGACGGTATGCACTTCGGGCCTAGGGCTCAGTCGCTCGGAAATCTCGTGCAAATCGCTTTGTTCTGACCTGTTTACGATTAGAAGGTGTTATATAACGCGCCTAGGTTCGGCGGGCAGGTACTTGATTATTCTGGATTCTTCTTTAGTTTTAAAATAGCAATAATGTGATTCACGCTTTGATTTTGATTGGTTCTGTTATAAGAGTGGTCCAGAATGTACTAGAATGCCGTTACTGTATATAAGGCCCGGAGATGTTTGTGTGTGTGTGTGTGTGTGTGTGTGCACGAGAGAAGCTTGTAATTGCGAAGCTTGAAAGTGCTGTGTAACACCAGAGGTTATTCCGAAAATGTATTCTTAGCAACATTCAATGCAGATAAAGCAAATGTTCTACTGGTTGTCTTATTTCCCTTTCATCCCTATTCCTGTGACCTTGACCCCTCAGGCCAAGGTTACCCACATTATGCACATGGAAGTATTTCATACACACTGCATGTGTCGTAAGCATCCTATTATGGCACGCAAATAACAAATCCCACACCCTTAGACCGCGAAAACAGTAATGTCCCACCACCAGACAACCAAAACAAAACCCCCAACAATTCAGCGGCTGGGTGTTTGGGAGTTTTCCGCCATATATGGGTGATATCAAAGATGGGGCGATGAGAAAAAGGCAAGCACAAAATATGGTCGAAGCCGGGGTTCAAACTCACGACCCGAGCATTGAAACCCCAACACTCTACCGTTCGGCTATCCCGTCCCCCTATTTACTGGAAATCAGACAGACGAAAACGGGGTATAGAAAGTGATTTCATGCATTGACCATTGGGTGGTGATCTTTTATTTGCAGGCTCTTAATATAATATCAATTTAAGTGTTACAGTGATTTTGTCTTAGTTCTTTACCTGCACCCCAAAACAGGAATTAACAACAGTAGCGGACTGTTTCACACTGCCTTAGAATATAGAGCAAACCTGTCTCTTTAAAATAATATTTTTGGAACGCTGGCCATTTTCTTATCACTTCGTTGTGGTGGGGTCGTTAAATCCCAATTAACCAACCATATATGTGAAGATCAAAATGACTTTGAAAGAGACAACTGTGCGAAAGTGGTTGTCCATTAGATATGGTGGTGTGTTATTGTGGTGACTGGATTGTAATATTGTTGCACCAGACAGCGGGGGTGGGGGGGGGGGGGGTAATTGGTAGACAATGGCAATTGGATTACTTGTGGGGATAGTTTTAAGTGCTGTTGAAGGAATGTAGGAAGTGATTGTTGGGTGTCAGAAGGTGTTATGCCTGTAACAGTGGGGTGGTAGGCTTGTGATTTTTTAATGTTTCTTGCGCCTGCATGGGTGTCGTTAGTGGACTGCAGGTTTTGGTACATATATAGTGGGGTAGAACTGTCGTTACTGTATGTTGGTTGTTGGAGAGGAGTTTGGAGGGGGAGGGGGCTGGATGGCGTCTGTACCTTGAAGCCTGTAAAATGGCGTGGTGGTGTGCATGTGAGGTATGTGGGGCCGTTATGGGTTGAATAGTGTGTGCAAGTTGGTCAGTGTACAAATGTCCTACTCTGAGGGTTCAGGCTGTAGATCGGTGGGAGTGGTGAATGTGTTCTTGGGTATAAGTGGGGTACGGTACTGAAGGTTTGTTCTGTCATTTGTGATTTGAGTTAGGAGTTACCAGCTTACACAAGTTTGACTGTAGTGTTGGTGTTAACCGTGCGATTTTACATCAAATTATGCACTTAGTTTGTATGTCTTTTAGGCGGGTTGTGTTTGTATGTGAGATAGAGTTCTGGGGAGGGAAATATAGAGGGAAAGAGTCTGTGGTGTGGAGTGGGTGGTGTTTGCGAGTTTGACTGTGGCGTGGGGTGTTGGGGGTGTGGAGGGTGGTTTGAATGCAGTAATAATGGAATGTGTGAATACCGATGAAGCTGAGACTCATAAGGAAAACAATAATAATATATTATTTTTACAGTCAAACCTGGTCACCCAAGGGACTGAGTCAAATTGACCGGCTTAGACAGATGACCGGGTTATCCAGGATGGCATGTCAACAGCTAGTATGTAACCCAATGGATACTTAAGTGGCGCTCAGCTATTCCCCCGCCACCCTCTCTTTTTTTCACTGACCACAGACTTGCATTAAAATTAGAGACAGATTGAGCCCTTCACGTTTATTTAGCTCTGTGCCGGTAAGCCTCGCTTGCAGCAATCGGTTGACTGACTGAATCGTTTGCAGCATACTAAAGAGTGCGATGTAACTAAACTGAGGGTGGGTGGATGTTTGGGGGTTTAACGTCCTATTCCACCACATAGGGTGATGTAACTAAACTGCAACAACCCATAGACAAGTGTGTGTAAGAACAGAGAGACTCAAACACAGAATTTTGATGTGAACACAGAACATTCCAACTTTACAGCATTGGGTTTAATCGCCAGTGCGGATGACTGCTTTCTGGCTAAGTATACTTCTCCACATAGACCATTTGGCCTTGAATGTATGTCTGTTGCAGCATATTAAAGTGTGCGATACAAATAACCTGAAATAATCCATAGGAATATGTGTGTAATAACAGATAAACCCAAACACAGAATTTTGATGTAAACACGGAACGTCCCATCATTACATACAGCATTTGGGTTTAATCGCCGGTGCAGAAAACAGTGCTTTCTTGCTCAGTATAGTCCTCTACTGAGACCATTTGACTTTGAATGCATGTGTTTTGCAGGATGTTAAAGTGAGGGATGCAAATAACCTGAAATAAACCATAGGCAAATGTGTGTAAGAACAGAAAAACCCAAACACAGAATATTGATGTGAAGACGGAACGTCCCAACTTTACATACAGCATTTGGGTTTAATCGCCGGTGCGGAAGGCATTGTTTTCTGGCTAAGTGTACTTCTCCACATAGGCCATTTTGGCCTTCAGTGTATGCCTTTTGCAGCGTATTGAAGTATGCGATGCAAATAACCTGAAATAACCCATAGGCAACAGGGTGTAATAAGAGATAAACCCAAACACAGAATTTTGATGTGAACACGGAACGTCCCAACTTTACATGCAGCATTTGGGTTTAATCGCCGGTGCAGAAAACAGTGTTTTATGGCTCAGTATAATCCTCTGCTGAGACCATTTGACTTTAAATGCATGTGTTTTGAAGGATATTAAAGTGTGCGATGCAAATAACCCGAAATAACCCATAGGCAAATGTGTGTGACAACAGGGAAATCAAAACACAAAATTTTGATGTAAACACGGGACGTGTGTAAAGTGTTTAAAAGTCACACAGTCGCACAAGTGCAAAATGGGGACATTTCCAAATTTTTGCAAACAATCAATTTTTTATACGTTTTTCAGGGCGTAGAACACGATTTTGCACTTAGTGCAATGTGGGAACGTTCCATCATACACCTCGGTTCCCTCTTTGGAGTTGAGATTTGTGTCTCAGTACCATTATTACACAAATGACACGTACACACACACACACACATGCGCACACAGAGCTACCCTAGCTGACCAGCTGAACACTGTCCTATCCAGAAAGACTAACATGGCCACATTCGCTGTATCGTTGACTGTGATGGACAAGTTAAAAACAGATCCAGTTCACAGTCACACGGTCACAGTCACACAGTCACACAGTCACAGTCACATTCACACAGTCACAGTCACACAGTCGCAGTCACACAGTCTCACAGTCACACAGTCACACAGTCGCAGTCACACAGTCTCACAGTCACACAGTCACACAGTCACAGTGTCACACAGTCACAGTCACACAGTCACAGTCACACAGTCACAGTCCCAGTGTCACACAGTCACACAGTCACACAGTCACAGTCACAGTGTCACACAGTCACAGTCACACAGTCACACAGTCACAGTCACAGTCACAGTGTCACACAGTCACAGTCACAGTCACACAGTCACAGTCACAGTCACACAGTCACAGTCACAGTCACACAGTCGCAGTCACAGTCACACAGTCACACAGTCACAGTCACACAGTCACAGTCTCACAGTCACACAGTCACAGTCACACAGAGGAAACAGGAAGCGTCAGGAGTAAGCACAGTTTGAATTTCCCAACCATGGATTGATTGATTGATTGATTGATTGATTGATTGATTGATTGATTGATAAACAAAACATAAGGCAGTTAGATTCGACTCCCACCAGCTGCAGTCAAAACACCCGAGTTCCCAGCCCAGCAGCAGTAATGAGGGATTGACAGCACTCTGTGTGTGTGTGTGTGTGTGTGTGTGTGTGTGTGTGTGTGTGTGTGTGTGTGTGACAGTTGCTGTGTCTTTAATTGTTCTCTTTGGCATTATTTTCATGCCATTTTGTTTTATTTTATTTTATTTTTCTTAACTTTGTATGCGCCTAGGGCTTGCTGAGTATAAGGCGCTATGTAAATATCCATTATTATTATCATTATTATTGAACTTTTTATTTTACTTCCCACTTGTATTAGCCCGGGATCAAACCCTAACACCGCACGAGGTGCGAGAGCAGTTGACAAACCTACTGAACCACAGGCCTACATATACTTACATCACAAACGACACCCATAAATACTTGTCAGATCCTACACAAGACATTTCTTGCATTCTCACCTACCACTAGGGGGCGACACTTACTACCGCCATCTATCGTACCCCATGCTGTCCCAATTCTCCCCCTATCCCCTAGACGTCCCCCCAACTCTACACCCAGACCCTGGGTGGTTCTACAACCACTCCCCCCCCCCCACCCCCTCGCTGTTCACCCAGTTGCAACGCTGCCAAAAGTCAGCGGATAATCGGCTTTGATCGCAGATCGAACAATCGGAAATAATCGAATCCGCCGTTGCAACGTGTGAGAGGGGGATTTAGGGGAGAGAGATTTGTGGTTGTAGTGGGTATCGGGTGTGAACGGTCGATGGTAGGTATGTGCAGTGATTGCAAAAGTTGGACTTAAACTGCATGGGCACATGACACAAGATTGAGACGGTGCACAGGTGGGTGGGTGTTTGGGAGTTTAACGTCCTTTTCCACCATGTAAGGGTGATATCAAAGACGGGGCAACGAGGAAAAGGCCAGCACAAATATTTGGCCCCAGCCGGGATTCGAACTCACTGCCCGAGCATTGAGAATCTAGCATAATAAAAATTGTCCTGGCAAAGAGTTGGGGCAGCAAAAAAAAAAAAAAAAAAAAAAGACAAAAAAAACAAAACCTAGACAGATAAAGATGAAGAGTACACACCTCCAAATATTGAAATTTCAGAACATTGATACTTTACACGATCTATTCCATTTTTGCGTAGCCTACTTATGTTTAGGTAGTGTTCCGCTCGTGGGTGCGCCTGTACACACGAAATACTCTATCTTGATGATTAGTACAGCTCTTGATACAATACAATGTTGTTTACACTTTGCGAGAGCGGTCGAGCATTCAAATTCTACTACTGTTGTTACAACACTAGAACGCTCAGTGTGGTCGCCGCGTCGTCGAGTACGCTTCTGTTGGCTCAGTGCCAGCATTACAGACGCTGTCACTGTCCAGGTGTCTAAGAGGTGTGGTGATAGATACCACGAAAACAGCTTAGAACGATGTGTGAGCATAAAAATAATAGCATTAGCCCCCTTTATACTGTTCGTAGCATGACCAAGAACAGCAGCTACCTAAGAATGTAAAGCTGGTTCCGGGAATATCTCACTCTTATCCATGTTCACTTGGCCTAACGCGAACAGTCCGCCCCCCTGGTGTGTGTACTTCATAACGTAAGTCCTCCTGACCTTTTATGATGATGTGTATACAATGTATATTACACCCGTGACCCCTTGCAACTGTATATCTGCATTCCTACCACCTGCTGTTGGCGAAGGGTCATTACTTTCACTATAACAATCCCCCACCCACCCTCCCCCACACCCTCCATGTACTGTTCAGTTTTCGGCCACAGTAATTGAATCTGCAATAAGAGCTTGTACGTGAGAGAAGAAGACATTTTAGACTGGCCTGTTGTGAAAGGTTGTGTGACTGTAAGGAGGAAAAACTCTTTTGATTCCACCACATTCCTTTTAAAATTTATTTCTGTTGTTCTTATTATTGTTTTGTTGTTGTTGTTGTTGCTAATATTGCCGCTGTTGCTCTTTTGTGTTATTTTGTTTGTTTGTTGTTGTAGTTGCTAATGTTGCTGTTGCTGCTGTTTTGTGTTGATTTGTTGTTGTTTATGTTGTCGTGGTTTTTGTTCTGGTTTTGTTTTTGTTCTTGTTCACACGTGTGTCCTACATAACACTACATTTAATGTCCTAGATATAATACAGTCTACAATTCAGCCCGAAGAATCACATGCTTCCTGATGCACATGTTTAGCGACAGCGTACAGACTGCCTAAGGTTTGAGGTAGAATTCTCGGGCTGAAGCCTAGACTAGAATGGATAACACCACGTAAGCCTTCGTATGGAACGGCTGCACTCCCCTCGCCTATCTGTGTATCCTCGTTTTGACTGTTGGTCTCTCCTCCGTTGCTTCGAACAGAACCAGGGTGGGCAAACGCTCTTGGTCTGTGATACCCTGTGCAGATTGGAAATGTACGTTTTTGCACAAAAGACACTAAAACACTAAGTTAACTGCTGATTGCCACTCGTATAACCGGCATCAGATCGCTTTGAGAAGCGTATTTGGTGCGATGCGTTTGAGCACCAGAATCGGCCTCGCGGTGAGCGATGGAATTTTGCACACTAAAATCTCGCCGCACTGTGCGGGTATACCGCCACTTTTCCAGCTTTGCCTGCTACGTGTAGGTGCGCCAGTCTCTTAGAGGGTTGCAGATGCATAAAATCTGCCGCACAAACGTATACTTTGTCAGACACAAGCCTACAATAGGGGCGGTCGGTGGTCTAGTGGTTAAGAGACTAGTCACCAGCACGAGAGAGCAAGGGTTCGAGTCCCACTCGGGACGAAGAATCTTTCCTTCTTGTATGTGGCACCGATCATTCGGGCCGATCGTCGGGGGTTCTCTCCGGGTACTCCGGCTTCCTCCCCCTCTGCTTTGGAAATGTTCAGCCCACAATTTAAAAAAAAAAATGCAATTCTAAATTCCGAAATTTAAATAGCTGAGCTGACCCTTCGCACTACGTGATTGTAATATGTTTATGTCCAGTGTGTGAGAGAACGCGTGTGATTCACGTGGTCGTGCGTGTTGGGGTCAGTTCGCGGCGCTTTAAGCCGATTCGTGAAACGCGCCTATACAATTATTATTATTATTATTATTATAAATAGCAGGCTAGTGTGTTTTTACCTACGTATCACGACTGCACAGCGGCGTATCACAACCCAAGCGCGTCAGTTTACCCACCCTTATTACAACAGGGAAAAGAATTATGCGAGAGAAGAACTCGTATCCGTACCGTGCGCTAGCACCTACACAACAAATCCATTGCCTTCTGGCAACACAGTGACTGTCGTGTCTCTCGCACGATCCTGTTTCTCACCTGTCTTGTGGGACCCGGCACACCAAAACAATGTTGATTGATCACTTTTGTCACGTGAAGTAGGCCACATGCTTGTATGTTACTTACGCTGACTGCTTTCTCGCCAAGGACAGGTGTGTGTGTGTGTGTGTGTGTGTGTGTGTGTGTGTGTGTGTGTGTGTGTGTGTGTGTGTGTGTGTGTGTGTGAGAGAGAGAGAGAGAGAGAGAGAGAGCTATATTTTTCGACGGGAAAAGGTTTAACCATGCTTTGGTCAACTTTCAACCTGCCTTTGCTAAAAACTTCAAATAAGCACAAAATTGTAAGCGTAAAAACATCCGGGGAAAAATGCAAGGGGGGTGATGAGAGAGAGAGAGAGAGAGAGAGAGAGGTGTATGTGTAAAGGTGTGGCTCATAATGAAAGTGAAATCAGACAAGGATTGCATTTTATCACGTAGGCAGGCTATCCTAAGACAGTTTTTGGGTCAGCGGTATTTGTTTAGGCACAGTCGAATTTACAGCTGATAAATCCTGCAAAAATTTTCACTGCCGGATATACTGAGAATTTGTTTACACTTAACTCATCCTACCCTCTCTTCCCCCGTCCTACCCTCGTCTCTACCCCCCTCCCCCCTCTCCCCCACCCCACCCAACCCCCCTTCGTTGTTCCTGGAGCGCTTTCCTTCTTTGCCCACCCTCCTACCCTACCCCTTTTGCTGCACAAAAAAGTTGAAGATTCAGATATTTTGCATTTTGTATTATATTTTGAATGACTGGGGGAAGGTTAATACAATCTACCCAATAATCTCCCGATCACCACCTCCTACACTGTCTGTTCTGATTTTAATTTTCTTCTTTTTTTCCTCTGTGTGTGTGTGTGTGTGTGTGTGTGTGTGTGTGTGTGTGTGTGTGTGTGTGTGTGAGGGGGGGGGGGAGGGGGCGGTTTTTGCGTCTTGCTTAGTTTTGACATTTCAGTATTTGTTTGATTTTATTCTTTAAAGTCCAAATTCTTCAACAGAAAAAAAAGACAACAGCAGGAAAAAAAATCTCATAAGTCACCACACGACCTACATTTTCGTAAGTCCAGCCCCCTCTTCAGTTCAAAAGCTAACTAGCGTATGCAAATATTCCAGTGTCACCAAGGGGCGATCTCATGACACCGCTACTTAAGTCCGCGTTCTTAGTACGTTCCAATATTATCATTGCCTTTAAATATCCATATTCCGAAACATCTTGGGGGGAGCCGGGATGGCCGAATGGTAGAGCGTTGGACTTCCAATGCTCGGGTCGTGAGTTCGAATCCTGGCGGGGGCCAAATATTTGTGCTGAGCGTTGCCCCGTCTTTGATATCACCCGTATATGGTGGAAAAGGACGTTTAACCCACAAACACCCCCCCCCCCCTCGACACATCTACTCTCACAAATCGTTCAGAGTAGTTTCCGTGGTGTCCAATATCGTACCGTATAGAAACATACAGGAGTAAGGACACAAACTGGGCGTGGAGTCAAGTGTGGTGGTTGTTGGAAGTACCTTCTTTTGCCAGTGTGCTAGTTTGTAGTGATTTTTGATGTAGCCAAAAAGCGTGATTTTCGCGATTTTTTAGAATCGGTAGGGCAAGGTGCATGCCAGGGGATAGCAATTAAGAGGAGGCAAGCTGCCAGTGAAGCTAGGACGTTTTGCGCACAAGAAAAGGCAAAGGTGACGCGGGTGGATTAATTTTGGGTGAAGTGGCTTTCTGGCCTAAACAGAAAGTAGACTAGCATTACTCCAATGAGGCCTGGGCGGAAAGGAGACGTTCAATTTTTTTTTAATTCATGTCAGGTACGTGCCCTTGAATGGTCTGTGCATGGTAATATTTTTGATGCCTGAGGTTAATAGAGAATATGTAGGCGTTTTGAGACCTCGTGCATTTGTAGTCTTTGACCTGCACAGTTACTGCTTCGCGCTGGCATTGAGCTGACAGAAGCCGAAACGCAAGCTGGGAAGGACAGATGCATTCACTAGGGCAACTGTTCCAAACAGAATGTGTCTTCGGTGAAGCTGAATAATCTTAGAACAGGCACCTTTAAGTGACTTTTACTCTATGATTAGGCGTTTTATCTAAGAGAGAGGTAGTACTTTTTTGACCGCTTTAAGTGTCAAGCGTCACCTACTTGTGTTTTACTTATCGTGAATTAGTTGGTATCTGTACAAAACTTTCAAAATAGCACTTGTGGAATGCTATGTACATAGATTTTCAGATGTTTTATCATGGGGTGACCGAATTCTGTACGAGGAAAGAAAACACTGTCTTTTCAGAGAGTTTGGGCTGATGTGTTGTGTAGCAACTTATTGGTTCCTTTTGCTCAAGAAGGTGAAAATTGCATGCGATGTGTGTTTGTTTGCCCGGGAACAAAACAACAACAACAGCAACAACAACAACAAAAAACAGACACAAAAAAATGAAAATAGTGTATACTTTTATGTGATGTTCTTAACCTAATTTATATTGTGCAGAGCGGGCACCAAAAGAACATTTTCTAGTTTTAAAAAGGACTGGACATTAAAGATGATTTGATTTGATTTACACAGAACAACTGTGACAGCTCTTTCCAGTAGAAATCCTTTGGACGCTATGTCTACACATCTTTAAGGACCTCCAGTAGTAATCGACACATCAATGTTACCACAGCTTAACATTTGTTTTAACTCCTAATAGCCCGAGTACCCCCTGCATACTATACGATAAGACTGCTTGAAAAGAACAAGCCACTGCACACCAGTAGGAGCCACTTCAAGCCACTATCACGCAAGGCGTGGGCCTTCCCCGCTAGGCGCGAGTGACTGGTGAAGATTGCGTAATAGTGGCTTCAAGTGGCTTCTAGTGGTCTGAAGATTTCAAGTCAAACTGCGATTTATGCTTGGGCTTTGAAGAGTTAAGGACTTCCGGTAGTAACCGACCCATCCATGTTACCACATCTTAACGTTTTTGCACCACCTCTCCCCCATTTTAATACCAGGTTTTTTTCGCCCACTCCTCTAAACGACAAAAAAAAAAAAAAAAAACTTTCTTTCTCTGCGGCGCTCCACTTTCATGGAGTCATTCTGGAGTGTCGCGACCTTATTTCTTAGGTCAGAGTTACTCTCTCTTTGTCCGCGGACAAGTGGCATTTTAAATGCGCAACCTACAATTACAACATGGAAAGTGAGTTTGAATAGGGGCTTCTGCCGCGCCTTTTCAACTCCAGAGGATTCGATAGTGTCGCTTCGCCCGCGAATTCCGCACGAGGGAAATGTTTGGGCGAGAAATGGTATGATCAGGTGGGGTGTGCCTGTGTCGTGTGGTCGGTGCGGACACGCGGACGCATGTATAGCGCAGGTGTGTGTTTGTGTGTGTGTCTGGCAAGGGTACGCGTGTCGGCTGTGGTGTACCTAGGCCGGGGTTATGTGACAGGTGATAGGCGCCACGCTAGTGTGCGTTAGGCGAACACACGGACACGTCAAGATATGGTGGTGCTATACCTGTGAGGACACAAACCGGGGGTGGGAGGGGAGGGGAGGAGGGAGGGTGAGTTGAGTCGGGGGGGGGGGGGGGGAGCTGTGTGAGAATGGATGGTACGACAACAGTAGTGAAAAGGAAGGGGGGACAGATTGTCCCCCTCGCTGTAGGTAGGAAAGATTACACCAGTACTGCTTCTTCCTAGCTTCTAGGACAGTGGAACCTGTCCCGTGCGGCAGGTACGAAATACCACTGAGCTGTTGAACGTTAAGTCATGAAAACATGCGCGGCGGACAGCCCAGTGTTTTTTCTAGGGCTCACGGTTTGTTTGTTCTCCAGCAGTCGCACTAAATCCCATGTGTCCCCAAAACGACTATTATTCTGGTTTAAGCAAAGAATCAAAACCGTAAGAGTCGTTACTTTTGTGGTTCCCTCCCCCCCTCCCCCCTCCAAACAAATTGTGTCATTTTCAAAAACTGGCTTTTCTCGTTGCCCCGTCTTTGAAATCACCCTTACGTGGTGGAAAAGGACGTTATACTCCCCCCCCCCCCCCCCCCGGTTACCAGTTTCATGTTTCATAGTATCCGGTACTTAATCTTAGCCGCTGCAGTCAGGGTTTTACTGTTCTATGGCGCATAGCTACGATACTGTCCCGTTGTAATATTCACTCTCCGTGATATACCTACCCACATTCACTCATAGTTCTTCGCTGTAAGCCCCACATTGCTGGAAGCACTTTAGACGTCTGCACGCCCGGTATGTCTTACGGCAAAGCCTGCTGTAAGGGCAGCTCTAAATATGTCGACCCTTGAAACGCATTATATATTACGCTACATGCCACTGGAATTCCTCACAGCCTTGTTAAATAGGTTGTCAGAAATTGTGCGACGTCCTCGTGTCACCTATGTTGTAATAGGGGTGTGTGTGTGGGGGGGGGGGGGGAGTGTTTGAGATTTGTGTGTAAAGTGTAGTTTACGTTCGGGAATTCGGACACATGCACAGTATAATTATATACTTACGGAACAAAGTAATCTACCATCGTTTCATTATAAATATCTATAATCGTTTGTATTGAATACGGAAACACACACACATAAGGCGCTTCACAATTACCGTTTAAACTGATAAGAGTCTGCAACTCATACTGACATAACACACACACGCACACACACACACACACACACACACACACACACACACACACACACAGACGCGCGCGCGCGCGCGCACACACACACACACACACACACACACACATGTATACACACACACACGACCGGGCCACGTTCAGGTCGGTGATAAATGTTGACGTACATCTTCCGTCACTTGCCTATTATACCATCAGGGATGACAGTGTAACATGGCGGACAGTAACGCCCTGCACGCAACTTACACACGCGTAATCCACACTACAGAAGGCTCCATAAGTTAGTCGCCGGTTAAGGGGTTAACGTCGCTATTTTCATGCCGTCTACAGGGGCAGCGTTTCGTGATCAACATCTGGTTGCGTTCTGTTGTCAAAATTGGTCCAGTAAAATTGGCTCAGCAGCTTAAACAAATTGCTTCAAAGCTAAAACCTGCTGATTCTTATTCTAGATGGTATTCTTATACTTACAAAAAAACTTTACCAAAATCGGCTGGGGCAAAGTTTTATAAAAGTGACCGTTTATCTTGCCATTTTCCCTATATGAGCCCTATAAATGGGCTTTTGAGGGTGTGCACAAAGTATGCGTGTTTGCGGGTACAGAAATGCGCAGAATTCCGGTCTAAACACTGTTATTGTTAGACAAGACATGCATTGTTGACATACAGAAATTTCATACCACTCAGAATGATGCTTCCTGGATAATTGCGGCCATCAGTTTGGCCGTTGAGATGTAACGCCGGGAGGGAAGGTGTCGTCGCGTGTAGGTTACATTAATAAAAAATAAAGGTGCGCATGATTTTAGTTAGCGTATGTAAGGGGCAGTGGATGTCTGGTGTGTGTCTGCGAGTCTGTAATTGAGGACACGGCCTGTGCAAGCTCTCAGAAGATGTGAATCACGCTTGCTTTAGCACGCACTCACTTCACTCACACAATCACTCCCTAACACACGCTATCAATAACTGAGAGGAGAGAAACGTTCAAACATAGTGATTATTCCAAAAATAAGGTAACAAACAAAAAGGGAAAATCACAGTAATCACTTAGTAAATCATGGCACAAATCAACAAAAGAAAGGAATTACGATTGATTATGGCACAGATTCGGAGAAAAATATAATCTCTTGTACGACTACTATGCTGTCTGGTGGTCACTTTACGAATAGAAATGAAATAACCGAAACAAAGGGAAAAGCGAACTAATCCTGACTAACAAAATGGGCACGTCTAAAATAACAGACAAAACTCCTGATTAGCATAAATCACTGAACCCTTATCAACTATTCCAACTAACAAACAAACAAAACAAAAGAAGAGGGGAAGCGCGAAACCAAACTAAGAATTATCATAAAAACAAACTCTACGTAGGCCTGGGAATTCCGGGGAGAGGGGAAACAGTAAGGCTGGGCGCTAAGAGTTACTAAGAATAGAATTTCTCCACTGCGGTGACTGTGTAGTCGCGAGAATCACAAGTTCGCGGTGCGCGCACGCTCGCTCGCTCGCTGCCGGGCAAAGGTTACACGGGCTAGGGGTCAGTGCACGCTGAGCGTCTAAGCATCAGCGGTAAAAATACTGAATTCACACTCACTAACGCTGGTGAAACTATAAAACTGCATGGGAACTATGCTGAAAGGAATACACTTACAAAAACTTAATATAAAAGAACGCACTAATTCACACAATTTATGCACTAAAGTTTTCAAAAATAAAGTAACAAAAATAGCGTTTACGTGAAAACTTGGAAACTGACTGCATGAGACGGCACTGACTGGCCAACACTAAGTAAACACCAAAAGAAACCGGGACACTTACGTTCTGCGGTCCGCTCGCCCGTAGCCAAAGGAAACACAACCACCAAAAGTAATCCACACAACTGATTAGGAATTTAGTCGGGAAAATTGGTCGGCCCGAGGAGGGTAATCCAAAAGTTGGGAGCGCTCTGATTTTCGGCGCGAAAACAGGGGTTTTTATAGGGAGGGGCCAGGCGTGGCGGGCTCGCGGGACGACCTTGGGACTGACCAGCGTGCGCGCACGTGAGGGGAAGGGAGGTGGGAAGGCCAAGCAACGTGACTTCTCTCGATACTAAACCAGGGACTAACTAGAAACTAATAGCGAACTACTACCAAGAACTAAACTACGGCAAACATCCTACATCTAATTACAAACACTAATACAAAAATAAAAATAAAAAACTCAATTCTCTACACCACCCCCAACCCTCTAGAAATTCGTCCCGAATTTAACAACGAACACAAAAACAAACATATAGAGATCAAAGAACTTGAAATAAAACAGATCGTTCTCAGCTCTCAAACAGTCATTGTCATTGTTTCAAAGCACCACATGTTGCATTCCAATGTTATTCATCGTCCTTAGGCACGTCGGATAGGTAACTGAGGTATTCCTCCAAGCAAGTGGCGGTGACGTAATCTCGCGTGGTGGCGGACGTCCGTGTTGCGTCATACTTAGTCGGAGTCCCAGCCAAACCGAGCGGGCGGCCGGCGGATTCGGCGAGATCGCCTGGGGATTTCCTCGGGAATTTCTGGAATGCAGCTGGCGGAGTCCGAGCTGCTGCTGTTGTCCGTTGTTGCGTCATCTGCTGTATCTGGCTCTCCCTCCGTATCCACGGTTTGCACGCTTTGTTCGCGTGTCCGTGCGAGCGGGTCATCGCTCGGCAGCCAACTGTCCGGTAACTTCTCCGAAAAGAAGCGCTTCAGGTGGTCAGCATGAACCGGAATCGGGGCTGATTTGCTGGTTCGCTGAATTCTGTATGTCACCTCAGACAGCTTTGCGGTGATCAGGTACGGTCCGATGTACTTGGGATTCAGCTTGCTCTTTGACATGTTGGGAGGGTACAGCCGCAGGACCCAGTCTCCGACAGCGAACTGTCTTTGGGCCGCTCCTCGGTCGTAGTTGCGTTTCTGCCGTTCTGCATTTTTCTGCAGATTGTCCTTAGCGGTCTGAAACGCTTCGAGTGCAGCGTCCCGAATCCATTCCACGTATTCCACCGGACAGGGGGGCGTGCTCGGTTCGGGATCGATGCCGTAGACAAGATCAACTGGCAGGGTGATCTCTCTTCCAAACATGAGAAGATTTGGGCTGCACCCGGTGCTGTCATGGGGCGTACACCTGTAGGCACAGAGAAGGTAGGGCAAGAAATCATCCCAGTTCTCCGGGTGTTCGCTACAGAATTTGGACAGCATATCCAGCAGAGAACGGTTCATGCGTTCTACCTGTCCGTCGCTTTGCGGACGGAAAGGGCAGGTGCGTGTCTGTTTTATCTCCAGCAGGTTGGCCATGTGCCGAAACAGAGCGGACTGAAATTCGGCTCCCTGATCCGAGTGAAGGAAGGTGGGAGTGCCGAATTGTAAAAACACCTCAGTTACCAACACATCGGCAACAGTTGGAGCACGATGGTCTGGCAGAGGAAAGGCCAGTACATACTTGGTGTAGTAGTCACAGACAACGATGATGCAATTATTTCCGTTCTCAGTGATGACAGGGAAGGTGAGAATGTCGACAGCGATACGTTCGAACGGGGTGGACGCTAGGTCCTGTTGCAGAGGTGCTCGAGCGGGACCACTTCGCAATTTGCGATATTGGCACGGCTCACAGACTTGGCACCAGCGTTGCACATCCGCTCGCTGTCCAGGCCACCAGAATCGCTGTCGCAATCGGGCCAGAGTCTTTCTCACGCCCTGATGTCCTCCCGTACGATGATGATGCAAACAGGTGAACAACTCGCGCCTAAGCTGTATCGGTGTCAGTACCTGACACGATACTGCCGGCTTGCAAGAGAGATCGAGCTGTCGGTACAGTACTCCGTCATGCATGATGACTTGCGGGTACATGGCCCAGTACTGTTTCAGTGCTGTTCCTCCGCCCTTCACCTGTTCCCAGTCCGGGCGGTGACCTGTTTGTTTCCACTCCTTCAGTTGTTTCAGGTCGGGGTCCAGTTCCTGTTGATCCTGTAGGTCTTTGTTAGTCCATTTGTCAATCCACTGTGACAGATCGGGGTCTGTGTCGTTAATCCGTGATGCCGCAGCAGCCACGGGGACACTCTCCCTGCTCTCTTGCCTCACACAGTGTTGACAGGTTGCGTCACATGGGCGGCGGGACAATGCATCCGCGTTGGAATGCTTGTGACCGCGACGGTGTTCAATTTCGTAGTTGTACGCTGACAGTCTCTGCAACCATCGGGCAATCTGGCCGTCAGGATTGCGGAAATTTGTCAACCAGCGCAGCGCGCCGTGGTCAGTACGAATTTTGAACGATGTCTGCCCAATCAGGTAGTGGTGACAATGCCGTACGGCTTCCACGACAGCTAGAAGCTCTTTTCTGGTAGCGCAGTACTTGGTCTCGCTTTTGCTGAGCGTTCTGCTGTAATACAGGATGACTTTTTCCTCCCCATCCTGCTCCTGTGAGAGAACCGCGCCAATTCCGTGCCCGCTTGCATCTGTGTCCAAAATGTACGTCCCTGCAGGCCGTGGACAGCTCAGTATGGGGGCTGAGGTCAACGCCTGTTTAAGACGATTCATGGCTTGCTCACAAGCTTCTGTCCACATGAATGGGCGTGCGGGTTCTGTCATCTCATGCAGGGGCTGTGCGATGGTGGCAAAGTCTTTCACGTACTTTCGAAAGTACGAACACAGACCAATAAAGCCACGCAGTTCCGTTTTGTTTGTGGGCGTCGGCCAATCCTGAACAGCTTGAATCTTTGTAGGGCAGGTGCGAATGCCGGTCGAGGACACAACAAATCCCAAATATGTTGTTTCTCGCCTCAGCAGGTGGCATTTCTTAGGCGACAATTTCAGACCTGCTTCCCGGAGACGATCGAACACTTCCTGAAGCCGTGTCATGTGCGTCTCAAAATCGGGAGCAAAGATGATGATGTCGTCAAGATACACCAAGCAGGTTTTCCAGTGCAGGCCACTCAGCACTTTCTCCATGAGTAGAGAAAATGTCGCTGGGGCATTGCACAATCCAAATGGCATGACGGTAAATTGATACAGGCCAGCAGTTGTCACGAATGCCGATTTCTCAGCGTCCGCTTCATGCAATCCTACTTGCCAGTATCCTGATGCCAAATCCAACGTGGAAAACCATTCAGCACCGCCGAGTGCGTCCAGAGAATCGTCAATCCGAGGGAGAGGCCAGGAGTTTTTACGGGTAACGTCGTTCAGCTTACGGTAATCAACGCAAAAGCGTAGTGTACCGTCTCGCTTTGTGATGAGAACGACTGGTGAGGCCCATGGGCTGGACGATTCCGTAATTACTCCTTGCTGTAACATCCTCTCCACTTCCTTTTCGGCTTCTTCCCGTTTCGCAAACGGAAATCGCCGTGGATTCTGTTTGATGGGTGCTGCTGCACCTGTGTCGATGCGGTGCTGGACGAGATCGGTGCGACCCAGGTCGTTCTTGTTCCGAGCGAATAGAGTTTCATTTCGCGAAATAAACTCTTTCAAACTCGCTTTCTGCTGATCGTTCAGCGTAGGGTCGGCTGAGTCGTACACGGCTTGAAGGTGTGACGGGAGACTTTCTGCTGTATGCTGCGGTGTGCTGTCTGTTGAGTCCGTCGACACAGCAGCGACACGCAATATCGGCTCCGCTTGCGCAATCACTGTGTTTCTGTGGAGAACCACCGCTTCCTGGGACAGGTTGGCTACGCGGACTGGCACTTGGGGAGCTGACGTAACGACAGCTCTCGCTGCTAACAGTCCATAGCGCTCGCTCAACTTACTGTCCGCTTCTGTGATCAGTGTTTCTCCCTGCCACGCATCCATGAGGTTAGCCGCGGCTAATTCCCCAGTGATGACCATTTCGTGTCCTGCAGGTATTGTGGCAGTCTCTGCAGCGGTGATGACGCATGACGTAAGGGGTTTGGTAACAGTCTCCTCTGACTCCAATGCAAGGGGAAATTTCAGTATTTCCTTTCCTGCATCGATCTGGCAGTTAAACTGCTTCAGAAAATCAAACCCCAGTATCAGCTGATACTCCATTTCTGCGACGAGAAACGGATGCATCGCTGTGACTGATGCGTCAATTCCAACGGCGATCTCTACTTGACTCTGTGTTGTGATCAGATCCCCGTTAGCCAGTCTCAACGTGATGGAGACGGCTTGCATAGAGGGGCGTACGTCTCCAGAAATGCTCGCAAGCAAATCTGGGTGGATGATAGACACGGCAGAGCCGGTGTCCACCAAACCTTGTACCGTCTGATCTCCGATTGTCACTGTGATGAAAGGTCCGAAGTCATTAGATGTCTCTGAAGTATCGTGATGTCCTGTGGGTCTGTTGAAAGGCATAGTAGTCGGTACCTGACCCGTGGTATCGACTAATTGCCGTTTCCCTGGTCGGTCTTGTTGGCCTGTTGATATGCTGCTCGCCATTGTTCGTGCTGTTTGCGTAAACGACAATCACGTTTCCAGTGACCGTATTTACGGCAATACCTGCACTGATCGGCCGCTCGAGAATTACTCGACGGCGGATGTGTTGATGGCGTATCTTGCTCCTTGTTGCTGTCTCCAACCCCGACTGCTCTCAAGCTCTGGTGCTCGGATTTCCGAGTTTTTCGCGCAGCGAGGAATGACTCATATTCCATCGCTAGCGTGACAGCTTGTTCGACAGTTTCGGGTTTACCTTGGTAGACATTCCATTCCATCTCTGAGTCGTTCAAAGCGTCCATGAACGCATTCAATGTTAGCTGCTCGCACACTTCTTCAGTGGCGGCAGGAAACGCTTTACGAGTCAGTTTTTTCAGATCCTGTGCAAGGGCAGTGAGAGACTCCTGTCTCTTTCGCATCCGGGTGCGAAGCCCTGCTCGATGCATTTCCGTTTGGTGTCGCGGCTCGAAACGAGCCTCCAGTGCAGCGACAAGGGTACGATAGTCATAACGCTGATTTGGTTGGAGTGTGGCCAGCACTCCAACAGCCTGTTCCCTCAGACTTGTGGCTAATTCAACCGCCATCTGGCGATAGCTCCAGCTGCATGCTGCAGCGAGCATTTCAAACTGTACCTGATATTCCCGCCACGAAGTCTTTCCGTCATACAGCGCCGGCTTCCTCTTGATCTTGGTACCCGTGGTACCTGAGACGTCAAGGTGCTCATCTACCGTGAACGTCGCCCTGTCGCGAAGTTCACGGTCTTCAGAGGGACTGTCATCCTCTGCTGGTAAGAGTCCTCGCAAGGAACGTCTTTCAGCTCCTTGGGTGACACTGGTCCCGTGGTCGCCTCCTGGACCTGACCACGATTCACACGCCGGCCGGCTTCTAGTAGGAGTTAGGGATGCCGAATCGGCAAACGTAACCCCACCATGTGCCACCTGAACACCTGTACTCCTTGAGAAAGGGGCTGGCGTCTCTAGGCGGAACGTCGCACTATCGCGACGTGCAGGTGTGTCAACCCGACAACGCCCTGCAACCGGTCCGCTGTCGTCTCCGGTGGAACCCCCTTGTCGTACAGAAGTCGAATGTAGGAAGTCTGCAGGACGATCAGTCTCGATCGCGATCGGACTGATTCCAAGTCCTGGCTGTCGGCGGATGGCTATCAACTCGTCCTGATGCGCCATAATCCGTTCCAGAATGTGCTCCTGTTGCACGGCCATCCTCTCTCGATCAGCCTCCGCGTCTCTCATCATGACTCTTTGGGACGCCATCAGGTCCTCCATCATGGTGCAGATAGTAGACAGGTCTACTCCACTGTCGGGTGCTTGGTGTGCGGACTGATCTGAGCTGGAAGTTTCCTCCGTGGATCGAGATGCGGCGATCGTTGATCGCTCAACGAAGGTGTTCTGCGAGGAGGGAGGTGGTCTGTCATCCCGCATTAAAGCCGGAATGAGAACCTCAAACTCCTCCACCTCTTCGGCGAAGTCCAACAAATCTTTCTCGTCAGACATGCTGAGTAGTCAAGTCTGTGAAAGACAAATATCAAAACTGCTGCCGCAGAAACTTTAGTTTCCTCTTAACGACACAGACGCAACCAGCGTGACAAAACGACAGAATACTCAGCACACCAGAGCGCGCGAGCAACTCACCAACAATGATGCCCTCCCCCGGGCCGACCAAATCCGTATATTACCGAAATATAAAAAAACCTAACCGCTTTCTTCCTAGCCTATCCTAACAACAGAATTCTTATCAACCAAACAAACAGCCAAAGCAATCGCATCCTGTCGGCGACGCCAATTAATGTAACGCCGGGAGGGAAGGTGTCGTCGCGTGTAGGTTACATTAATAAAAAAATAAAGGTGCGCATGATTTTAGTTAGCGTATGTAAGGGGCAGTGGATGTCTGGTGTGTGTCTGCGAGTCTGTAATTGAGGACACGGCCTGTGCAAGCTCTCAGAAGATGTGAATCACGCTTGCTTTAGCACGCACTCACTTCACTCACACAATCACTCCCTAACACACGCTATCAATAACTGAGAGGAGAGAAACGTTCAAACATAGTGATTATTCCAAAAATAAGGTAACAAACAAAAAGGGAAAATCACAGTAATCACTTAGTAAATCATGGCACAAATCAACAAAAGAAAGGAATTACGATTGATTATGGCACAGATTCGGAGAAAAATATAATCTCTTGTACGACTACTATGCTGTCTGGTGGTCACTTTACGAATAGAAATGAAATAACCGAAACAAAGGGAAAAGCGAACTAATCCTGACTAACAAAATGGGCACGTCTAAAATAACAGACAAAACTCCTGATTAGCATAAATCACTGAACCCTTATCAACTATTCCAACTAACAAACAAACAAAACAAAAGAAGAGGGGAAGCGCGAAACCAAACTAAGAATTATCATAAAAACAAACTCTACGTAGGCCTGGGAATTCCGGGGAGAGGGGAAACAGTAAGGCTGGGCGCTAAGAGTTACTAAGAATAGAATTTCTCCACTGCGGTGACTGTGTAGTCGCGAGAATCACAAGTTCGCGGTGCGCGCACGCTCGCTCGCTCGCTGCCGGGCAAAGGTTACACGGGCTAGGGGTCAGTGCACGCTGAGCGTCTAAGCATCAGCGGTAAAAATACTGAATTCACACTCACTAACGCTGGTGAAACTATAAAACTGCATGGGAACTATGCTGAAAGGAATACACTTACAAAAACTTAATATAAAAGAACGCACTAATTCACACAATTTATGCACTAAAGTTTTCAAAAATAAAGTAACAAAAATAGCGTTTACGTGAAAACTTGGAAACTGACTGCATGAGACGGCACTGACTGGCCAACACTAAGTAAACACCAAAAGAAACCGGGACACTTGCGTTCTGCGGTCCGCTCGCCCGTAGCCAAAGGAAACACAACCACCAAAAGTAATCCACACAACTGATTAGGAATTTAGTCGGGAAAATTGGTCGGCCCGAGGAGGGTAATCCAAAAGTTGGGAGCGCTCTGATTTTCGGCGCGAAAACAGGGGTTTTTATAGGGAGGGGCCAGGCGTGGCGGGCTCGCGGGACGACCTTGGGACTGACCAGCGTGCGCGCACGTGAGGGGAAGGGAGGTGGGAAGGCCAAGCAACGTGACTTCTCTCGATACTAAACCAGGGACTAACTAGAAACTAATAGCGAACTACTACCAAGAACTAAACTACGGCAAACATCCTACATCTAATTACAAACGCTGGTACTAAAATAAAAATTAAAAAACTCAATTCTCTACAGAGATAAAGGGCCCTTTAAACCGACTGCATTTGATGCTTGTGCACTTGGCAGGTCACTGCAGGTGACATGTATCGCGGAAAACATTTACGAACATTGAACTATTTAGCCAGGAAACGCTTCTTTGGTGTTGTGAAGTTCCCTTATCACCGAATGTGCAGGTAAGTATGGAATATGATATCCAAGTGAGCACTTTTTTCGGTAGCGATATTTTGGGGGTGTACTTATTAAAGTAGTTGCTGCGTTGTGAGTAGTGAACGGTTTTTCTCAAAGAGCCGTGCACACTCAAGAATGGTATCCCAGTTGTGTCATATCAAAAGTTCATTGAAATCTCTATTGTACTTTTGTCACAAACAGCCATCGAAAGTGCAACTTGTTTAATAATGGCTGAGTACGCGTAATGATGGGAGTAGGGACACTTGATCGGTTGCTGTGATAAGGTGTATCCGCGAAAACAAGTATAATGTGATGCAAATATTCGGGCACATGCTCGGTGTTTCAGAATTATCTTCCGGAACTTGTATGAGAGATTCATTGTTTATAGATGGCCGTTAATTGAAGCTATCAGTTCCCTATATGGGCTGAAAGCGGTGCTTACCAAAGAGCCTGCCATAATTGCTACAGTTGATTCAATTTCTTTTTATACATTTGTCTTGGTGGAAAAGACAATGACTAGTCGTATGAAGAAATATCCGTGAATCTAAACAAGGACGTCTTCTTTACAGCGGTCATTATTTTTACCCATTTTTTCCATTTCCTTCATTACATGCTGCGTGGGGGGTAGGTTTATATTTTGCTGCAAGCAGACACCAGTTTTAACTTGTCATTGTTTTACATACTGGGAAAAGTAGAGTGATCCCAGAAGAAGGAAAACGTGCATCCCACATCACATTTCATGAACTCTTCACTGCTTGAAATAGGTGACTTAAAATACCTTTTTCTAATTAAACAGAGCATTAACCACTACGGGGGTAGGTTACCAAGTAAGCCTGATATGACGGCCACAGTGTACACAGCGTATTTTGTTATTTACCAACATTTAGAGGAGAGGCTTGGCACTTACGTGTTACTAGCCCATCCACTATGTCCCTTTGGTTGTGAGTGGTAATGAGGGGAATCCATATTGTGGTTGGGTACAAAAATTGACTATACACAGCAAAGATTACAAATGACGCCACTGCAGCAGGTATTGTGCACACACTTCAAGTTTGACTACTGGATATGTTAGGCCAAACGCCCTGCGGTGGTCCAACGAAATGACAACAGATTTGCCTGTAGCGGCTCTCGGTTATCAAATCTTCCTTTTTCCATATAGACGCCAATTCTCTTACTGATGGGGACCGGGCTGACATATTACGCTGCTGCAGCTGCTACGCTTGACAGATCATTTGCAGACGCACATCATGCTTTAGAGAAATGGTCCAACATCCCTAAAATACTATTACAAGAATACCTTTTTGCCTCAAATTCTAACGCACTCAGAAAATGTCGCACATTTTCATTAATTCCTGTTTTGAGGTACAGGTACAGAAATTAGACAAACTTAATATGAAACTTCAAGTAAAATAATATTACGCGAATGCAAACATAAAAAAAATAGACATAAAAGCAAATCTGTGAAATCTCTTTTATTTTCAACGTGTTTTTCCTTGGGAACAAACGCCGTTATTTTGCCTTTTTTGGGACATTCTCAAATTTACGGATGAAAAATACTGGCATATATTACTGGCAAAGTGTGATGGAAATTATGTAGAACACAACCTCAAGTCTACAGTGGTAAGTGGCTGAATTCATTTCAAGTAGTATGACGTATGTTAATCACACGGCAAACATGTCTACAAGGTCAAGGTCATCGGTTTGTCTGTTTACTCCCAAACATTTTTTTTTCATCGCTCTGTTAGAATAAGCAAAGAACAAGCAGTCACAAGCACCAGGCAAAACAAAATTAGCACAAACGATGTTCGTATGAGAAGATTTCTTGTGTACACCTTTGGTGACCTTGACCTTGGGAGTAAAGGTCATAGAGACTGGGTGAAAATTTTGTAAATACAACTTTAACAAAAGCATAATATTTGACCAATATGCATTGATAAGAATGCCTTTCTGGTGACCTCTAGTAAAGGTCAAGGTCACGCTGAAGATTTTGCTGTCATATTTTTATTCTGAGGATGCTGTGAACTCATCAAATCACGGGGACAAAAGTGAGCAGCACCAAAATGCTTATTCTGAGCGATGAAGTAAAATGTTTTGGAGTAAATAGACAAACCAGTGACCTTGACCTTGAAAACATGTTTGCCGTGTGATTAACATACCTCATAACAATTGAAATGAATTCAGTCACATACTACTATAGGCTTGAGGTTGTGCTCTACATAATTTCCATGCACTTTGCTAGTACTGAACTGCATTCCTAAATGTGAAAATGTCCACAAAAAAGGCCAACTTAACGGCGTTTGTTCCGAAGGAAAAACAAACAAAAATAAAATTTAAAAAAAATAAAAATAAAAGGGATTTCACAGATTTTCTCTGGCGTCTATTGTTTTTTATTGGCATTTGCGAAATGTTATTTTACTTGAAGCTTTAATCAATTTTGTCTGATTTCTTTACCTGTACCTGAAAAACAGGAATTAATGAAAAAGTCCGACATTTTCTTAGTGCGATACAATTTTAAGCGGATGGGTATCTTTAAAATAATATTTTTGTGATGCTAGACCATTTCCCTAAATCATGATGTACGTCTGCACATGATCTTTCAAGCGTAGCAGCTGCAGCAGCATAATATGTCAGCCCGGTCCCCATTAGTGAGTGAATGGGCGTCTATATGTAAAATGGACATTTTGTTATCCTCGGGCTGCTACAGGTAAATCCTCCCAGAACCTGGCAGATGTATTTGAAAAACAAAGCACCCATGAAGAAATCAGAGAAGCAGGAGAAAGAGCTATCGTGGAGTTGTATGGCGGCACAGCTGATGACAGTCTTGGTCACCTCAGATATGTCAACTACATGCATTTCTGCAAAATACGCCCATCCAAGTTCCCTCCCTCCATCTTCATCATCAGCAAAATTCCACTGTTTCCGCGCATACCACCAGGTGCAAGTATGGAAACATCTTGATCAACATCTGCAACTGAACCCACAAGAACGGGGCTGGGTGGTTAACAAAGGCATGCCGTTGCCTGTCCCAAGTGATATGCCTGCTGCACCGGAGGATCTGCTCCATGTAATCCGCTGCAACTGTAAAGGAAATTGTGCCACATCACAGTGTGCATGCCGGAAACATGGACTGGTGTGTACAGCAGCATGCGGTCATTTTCGGGGAGAGAGCTGTGTAAATTCTGCGCCCTGGAAGCAAGACGGTGAAGAAGATGATGATGACGATGACAAAGAGCTCTGCTGAGGCTAGAACAGATGTGCAAGAATCCACGACTACTATTCTGTTGCCTCTATAAAGTTTTGCAAAGCACTGTTTGACTGGTACATCAATTGAAAGAGGCACGGAATGTACCAGCATGTATGAAAGCAGTCTGGTGTAACTGAGTGTACTTTGAATAGGAATCACCGGACGGTAGTGAGGTTGGGGGGTGGGAAGGGTAATGAGTCAGAACAATCTTGAAAAGTATGTTTTGAATCCATGAAAAGATTGTTTTGTATGCTTAATACATGGCAGAATCAGACTGCATTCAGTATTTTGATGTTGTACATTTCATGTTGAAGAAAAGTTAAGTGAATGTGCGGCGAAAGTTCAAATCATCTGTGATAATTTACGAATTTTCTTGCTGCATTATCATTTTGTTACATTTCTACTTCTTTTTTTCTTGTCAAAAGTTAATAGCAAACTAGTATGATGCTCATTTTTATTTTTAGACCATAACTGTGGTAAATATTTGCCACAGGTGGTCAGAACAGTCAGTTCATACTTTCGTCCAATTTCAACTCCGCTGCCATTTTTAAGACCCAAAAAAACAAATTTTGCCCCAGCCGAATTTGGTAAAGTTTTGGTATGTGTAAGAAAAATACTTAAACAACTCAAAACATTTGAGTTTGAATTTGAAGCAATTTGTTTAAGGTTTAACAATGCCTCGCCCGGAAATTGACTGGATCAAATTCATGACCTGCACCGGTAAATGGACGTACTTCATCTCTTCCCGCAGTCCCAAACCACACGGACCTCCATAGCATCATCTTACCATTATCATCATCTCCATCATCATGCATAATAAAAATTGCTCTAGCTTCCGAGCCCTCCGTGGATTCCACCTATCATCTGGGAGGAATACCACTGGTGCTGGTAAACAGTTGGAGCAGCAAAAAAAATAAATAAATAAAATAAAATAAATATAAAGAAGAAGAAGAAGAAGAAATTACTGAATTTCTGACTTGATGTTGGCGGGTTTGCTGTTTTGGGTTGTTGCTTTTTTAAATGGAAATCATTGACAAATAATGAATTTTCTGTAAGGGCTTTCGTCTCTCTTTCCCTAACGCCCTAGCAGACCACGTGAGTAGCTGTAGTAGTCCCCCTTGGCTAGAGGTCGCCTGTGACCCAGCATGGCGATCATCCTTTGTTTGCGAACTTTTCCAGCTCAAGTTTGCCTGTATCACGACCATGCAAAGTTTTTAATGTTTATTCTTCGTTATTATCCTGTTTCGATCCCTGAATGAGGTGACAGAAGCCACAAGAGTCAGCAAAAAAAAAAAAAAAAAAGCAAAAAAAAAAAAAAAACTATTTTCTACAATTCAGTTTTAGACGATCTATCTCCCTTGTCATTTATGTTTTGTCATAGACGACCTCGAAATGAAAACAAACTTTAAAAAAAAGTTTTGATTAATGGAAAATCTCGAATAAAACGCACTCAGTAAGTGCGGGGCTTTTGTTGTTGTTGTTGTTGTTGTTGTTGTTTGCCAAACCTTCATAATTTTAGTTTTTCTATCTTGACGAAAACGCACTTAGCAAGAGTTTGATATTTTACATCCATTTTCGTGCCAAAACTTTTCTCACAATTCTTTTTCACATATATACGCAAAAACATTGTATCCATCACACGATTCCATACACTGCGCATATCATCTCCACATGCGGGCACATTGAGGTGCCATTGTCGCGAACTACACCCACGGAGCACCACTACCTACACCACTACAACACACTGTCCCAGTGTGACCGAAATGTTCACACGATCCCCCGCTGACCAGAGGACGCACATTACAAACGTAGACAGCACAGCTTAACGAAACGTTCATTTAAGTCAGAACTAATTCTTGTACACCTTTCTCGCTTTGTGGCACAGATTAGTAGCAACATTAGGAGACTTTGGGGACAGATCTTGGGCGAGTTTAGAAGATGTGGCTACAGAACTTATCACAGAGCGCTGTTACACAGTAGCAAACAATGGTTTGTCTGATGTAGCATTTTTAATTGTTTTCAGGAAAGTGGTGGAAAATTTTAATTGCTGTTATTCCCTATTTCTGGAAATTCATAAAAACAGAGGAAACAAAGACATTCTTACAAAAACAAGGAATGAAGAAGTTGTTAGAAACAAAAGAAAGAAAATATTCGAGGCAGAAGAAAGAAATATTTTCTGAGAAATAGAGAGACGAAAGAATTAATAGAAACAGAAGAAAGAAAGAAATTCTTAGAAACAGAAGAAGGGTGGGTGGGTGGGTGTTTTGGGGTTTAACGTCCTTTTCCACCACATACGGGTGATATCAAAGACGGGGCAACATGAAAAAGCCAGCACAAATATTTGGCTCCAGCCGGGAGAAACAGACGAAGGAAAGACAGTTTTAGAAACAAAAGATAAAAAACCCTCCAGAACAACAACCAAAAAACCCAACAACAAAGCCCGCCAACAACAACCAGGTTTACAACAACAACAACAACACCAGAAACGAAACAAAGAACAACAACAACAACCAAACAACACAGGAGCACGCACACAAACACACAAACGTCTGATCAGTGACTCCAACTAGTCTGCAACGGTAGGGTCCGAACCATAAACCCTTAGCCCGAAGGCAAACCACCCATTCGCACCCCCGTGCTCCCTCCTGCAGATAAAACCCCATTACAGCTCGTAATCCCGGATTAGCAACCTTATAAGAGTTTTCCCCCTCAACTTGACATCTGCTGCTGCAGACATTTTTATCCCCCCCCCTCCCCCTCTTTCCCCCTTCCCCGGGCGATTTCTTTATTTCACTGTAACTAAAACCTCTCAGAAAAAAAATATAGACAGCTTGTCTGCCTGTGGTCTTAATTTGGCAGACACCCACGTCGACTGTAAAACGTCGCACAGATTTCAAGTTCCATCGAGGTTCCAAACGCTGATTTCAGTTGTGGCCGAACTGGATGGTGCTTGCTCTTTGTCTTGTGAAATCTGAAATTAGTCACAGTTTGGGTAGAAACGTTTGGTGTAGCTATGCTGGGAACTTCATCAAGTGTGCACGCTAAAAATCCCACGTTCATCTTTCGAAGAAGAGTAGGCTGTGGCCGGTGGCGTGGTAAAACAAGAAATACTGTCGCACGCACCAGAGTGAATAGCAGGGTGGAGGTTTGCACATAAAGTAGCGCTTTAGCGGCAGCAGGCTTTCACTGCTTCGTCCTCCAGCCCTGCGGCGCCGTGAGCATTTCAGCAGAGATGGATATGTGCGCCGAGGAGAAGTCTACCATACCATACCATACCATACCATACCATACTTGTCAACCTGCCAAAGAGCGTTTATAACAGTTTTAACTCAATTTCTACCAAGTATGTTTGGGGCTGTACACAAGTGGCCTCACTAAAAAAAAAATCAATAATTAATTCATGTCCGCATGGATTTAAGTTTGGCTTAGTGGGAGTGTTACTTACTTAGGCCCCGGGCTCCAAGTGGAGCATAGGCCATCGACAACCCTTCGCCATCGCACTCTGTTCTGGGCTGTTCTTGCCACTCCAGTCCAGTTGGTCCCCTGCTTATGTAGCTCTGCCTCAGTGTTCCGCCTCCAGCTGTTGCGAGGCCGGCCTCTCTTCCTTTTCCCCTGCGGGTTCCATGTCAGGGCTTGGCATGTGGTGCTGGATGCTGGCTTCCTGAGGGTGTGTCCAATCCAGCCCCACTTCCTCCGCAGGATCTGCTTGGCCACTGGTTCCTGCCCCGCATACAGGGCCAAAACCGAAAAAGAGTAAAAAAGTGGGATACTGCGTGAGCGGTACAAACATGTGAAATAAACAAGCAACAACAATAACCATAACAACAACAGCAACCCACTGCAGTCACCATACACATACATACTACCCGCTACTCTTCCTCGGAGTATGTCCTCATTAACCTTCACCGTGGACCCACCCACCACCCCCCCCCAACACACACACACACACACACACACACACACACACACACACACACACACACGCTGCACACTACTCTTCCTCGGAATCTTGTCCTCATTTACCTTCACAGTGGACCCTCTTCCCATAATCGCAACTATTTATTACCACCGTAATTTATACAGGGACAGTGTCCAATAAACCCCTGACAAACACTGTAACCATAATCCACTGCTGGACATTAGTGTATAGGTCATTAGGTCAGCACGATGACACTAGACTACACAAACAGTACTACTAACCCACGATCATGAAGATGGCAAGTACCAGCAGACAAAACATAAACAACGTAAATAATGATAATAATAATAATGGGTATTTAAGGGACGCCCTCCCTCACACAGGAGCTCAGGGCGCCTTACAGTCAACACGCACTCACTCACACAGAAACACATGCAACATTCTTCCACACATACATTTAACTACAAACACATAATGTGCAGCTTAATTATCAAAACATGAGAGGGTTCTCTTTTCTTCTCCATAAACATTGCTCACGAAACGAAGATGTGCCTTGTCTGAACTATCCTATGTGACCGAAATACCCAAGGAATCCGTCCCCACCCCCCTCCCCCTACACCTTTATTTTTAAGAGTATTTTTTGAGTGTAATGTTTTAGGCGTCTGCCACCAGCTTCACGTGACTTACTAACCCACAGTCCGACGGTAGCCTAGAAAACATTCCATCAACACGTATCGTCTCCACACCTAGTCATTTCTCAGAATCAAGTTACGGACAAAATCCAGTACGCGGGACTGTCCGTGAAATGGGAGTGGTGGGGGAGGTGTGTGTGTGTGTGTGTGTGTGTGTGTGTGTGTGTGTGTGTGTGTGTTTTAGTGACATCTTTTCTGCACGTCATATTATGTTATACAGAGTTTTACGTCATGTAAGGCGCTTACAGCCAGTTCCGTGCAGGGATAGGTGCCCAGGCTATAAACGAAACGTGTGTGTGTGTGTGTGTGTGTGTGTGTGTGTGTGTGTGTGTGTGTGTGTTTGCGCGCGCGTGCGTGTACCTGTACGTGCGTGCTTGCGTGCGTTCGTGCGTGTGTATTGGGGGAAGAGGGGGCACGTGCACTTGGCAAAGCGGATTCTCCCCAAGCTACATCGTCCTCATCCCGTACGCTGACATTTGGCAGGTGAGAAATCGCATCATCACGGAGTTACATCATCCCACAACCTGCTGTGCAGCCGTTTTCAACCGGATTCGCAAGCTCAGTGGGATTTCGGAAAGTACGCGTGACGACTGTCGTATTATATGGATTTGCCACTGTCTCCACCAGCGTGTGTTATCCCATTACACTGTGTGCCTTGTCTCCTGACTTGTGACTTGGCCTGAATGTAGCACAATGAAGGCAGTTCTCGGGTAGTTTTCAAGGAAAGAAACAATTAAGTGCTTTACAGTGAGCTTTAAAGGGGCTATTGCTGCAATGTTTATGCGGACCATTTTCGTCGTATCTATCATCACACCACTTATAGGCACCTGGACAGTGACAGCGTCTCAGTGTAATGCTGGCACCGAGCCTACAAAAGCATACTCGATGACGCGGCGACCACACTGAGCGCTCCAGTAGCCTAGTAACAACAGTCGTAGGCATTTGTATATCTGAACGCTCTCGCAAACTGAGTGTAAACAACACTGTATCGCATTAAGAGCTGTACTAATCAAGATAGGGTATTTCGAGCGTACAGGCGCACTCACGAGCGAAACTGACTGTCCCCAAACTGACATAATAATAATAATAATAATAATAATAAGTATTGTATAGGCGCTTTACCCAATTTCATGAATCGGCTCAAAGCGCCGCGAGCTGATCCCAACACGCACGCTCACGTGAATCACACGCATTCTTTCACACACTGGACATAAACACATTACAATCACGCGGTGCGAAGGGTCAGCTCAGCTATTTAAATTTCGGAATTTAGAATTGCATTTATTTTTCAAATTTGGTGGGCTGAACATTTCCAAAGCAGTCGGAGGGTGAGGAAGCCGGAGTACCCGGAGAGAACCCCCGACGATCGGCCCGAATAAGTTCATTTGGCAAACGGCCTTAGAGTCGTGAGCTTTGTAAGCGGCACTTTTTTTCCCTCAGAAGTCATTACGAACATAAAGGCTTTAAGAGTTCGTGTGTTGCGATTACTCTTTGTACCTTTTCTCGTTACTGAATAGTGATTTGGCGTGAATGTTGAACAATGATACCAACTCGTGAGCAGTTTGCAAGGAAAGAAAATGACCCTGCCACAATAGTGACCCGAAACCGCGGGCAATAATTGCGTGACAGGTAAACCATCCGTGAAATAACTCATGCGTGACTGACACTGTGCCACCTGTTTGGTGAGGTTGGTGGTGGCGGGTCAGATCTGATCGGAATACAAGTGGTCGTTGTTATCAGGTCTTGCTGTGCAGTGCGCTGTTGGGTCAAGCCCCCCCTCCCTTTTCCAGCCCCTCTCTCTCCCTCCTCCCCTCTTCAGCTCAACACTCTTTACCCCCCCCCCCCTGCCCCACCCCCGCCCCCCTTTCAACTTACCTATATTTTACCAGAGAGAGAGAGAGAGAGAATGTCGTGTGTATGCGTGTGCGTAGCAGTAGTAAGAGTAGTTGGAGTAGTAGAATGTAGCTAGGACAAGATAGAAGAAGGCACGCTGTACTTAATCTTTCATCCTTGAAAAATAAAGTGTCATTGTCAGTGTCAGTGTCATTGTCATTCTCTCTCTCTCTCGCTCCTCCCCCCTTCCTCCTCATCCAACTTTCGGCACTCCAAACTATTGTACCTAAACTTCAACAGCTTCTGCACCCCCTATCCCCACCCCTTTTCCAGCCCGTCCCTCCTTCACCTCAAACCACCCTTCCCCTCTGCACAACCCTCCACCTTTCTGAACTCCCAGCTACCTACAACACCGGAGTTGTCCCCACCCCACCTCACCCCCCTCCTGTCGTTCGACTATCTAACGCTTGACTGCCCACAGCTCGGTGAATAAACACACGCATTTTCGGCAGCAGTCGGGGCTGGGGACTTGGGCAAAGACTAAGGGGGTTGAGTTCGCCTCTAGTATTGCCACAGTCAGGTAGCAAGTAAAGGGACGGGACAGGTAAAGCTGGTGTCACCGACAGCCGCACTTTCGTATCTCCGCCAACCGCTTTCCGCGGGGACCTAAGACGGTTCATTCATACCTGTGCCACTGCGACAGACGGGAGTGCCGGCGTAGTAGTGTCGTGTAGTGGTGTTACGGTGTCGCTTTCAGTCCCAGCGTCGCACGGGGCGCGCGTTTACTGGTGGAACACTACAACTTCATGCACAGAGGACCCTCTTACCTTGGAGTGGAGCCAGTGTACCATATACGTTCACTTCGTCAAACAGGTGTGTCATTTTCTCGTGACTTTACTTTGAAGTTTGACCGCTGTGCAGAGTTTGTGATATCTGGTCAGGCTGTTGCAGTGAAAAGAGTAAGTTTTGTAAAGTTTTGTGACGCAAATTTGTGAAATTCTTGTTTACTGTTGGTTAGTTCCGCTTATGTGTTGTTTTCTCGTGAAACTCGCGCACTTCTCTTAATTTGATTGACGTTGTATTTGGATCTGCAAAAGGTAGGTGTTGATTATGTGCGCAGGTGTTTTTGCCTACAAACAGAAACTACTCAACATATTGCGTTTTCAAATCTGAATGACTGTTTTTCAGTAGCACTAATGCCTTGGCAAACACGTCAAAATCAGTCAGAGCGTTTTCTTTCCTAATGAATGTGATGTGGTACTCAGCAATTCACACCCGAAAGACAGTTTGTCAACAGCATGTTTGGGAGCCGGGATAGCCGAATGTTGGAGCGTTGGACTCTCAATGCTTGGGTCGTGAGTTCGAATCCCGGCTAAAGCCAAATATTTGTGCTGGCCTGTTTTTCGTTACTCCGTCTTTGATATCACCCTTATACGATGGAAAAGGACGTTAAACTCCCACCCACCCACCCACCTACCCACCCAACAGCATGTTTGCCATTACAACTCGTCAAGATGTTTTGTCCATATTGCCCCGTGACATCTGTGCAAGCCTTTTCTTTCTTTACCTGGCGACGCACACGATATTTTCTCCGCTATATGCTTCTTGTACTTATCTCTTGAAAGCCCAAAACTCGCACGTTTACTCGAAATCTTCAGATCAGTAGAAGCCACTTCAAGCCACTATTGTGCAATCTACAGCGGTCTCGGGCCTAGTGGAGAAGGCCCACACCTTGCGAAATAGTGACTTGAAGTGGCTGCTACTGGCGTGCAGGGGTTTAACCAGTCTTATCATACAGTGGGCAGGGGATGGTCTGGGCACTTAAGAGATCACAATCTCATCATGTAGAGAGGAGCGCCAACAAAGTCTGTTTCGTTCTGCTAACTGTTACCCAACCAGTTTTCGTTGCAGGACAGAATTTATGCTGAAATTGATGATGTGTGATTAGCGTTTGGCAGATACGGCGCCAACTAAAACCATCAATCTTTCGTAAACCATGTTGTTATTGGCCATGTCGCTCTCAGCATCCATCTTTCGAGCTGTCTTATTGGTTATGTCGCTCTCAACACTGATCAATCTTTCGAGCTATCTTATTGGTTATGTCGTTCTCAATACTGATCAATCTTTCGAGCTATCTTACTGGTTATGTCGCTCTCAACACGGTTACACAACGATTCGCAATGTGCTGTCGGAGGCTCGTCAATATAGACGCAACACTCTGGTAGTGGCTATAGCTTGCGGTGTTGGGGGATTTAACATGTCAAATACGATGACCACTGAGGGTCGGGTATCAAAGTGCTGGCAAAACAAATTTACAAGGCGTGTGTTGCGCGTGAGGTTGTCAGAGCCTCGAGGCAACAAGAACATGGGGTTGTAGGTACACAACTTTAAATGACAGTTATGATGGGGGAGGGGGGGGGGGTGGGGATCTGAATACCAGGGGATGTGAATCATATCTCTCCTTGTCATAAACTTCAAGTGTGGTGTATGTATTTCGGTGGAAGGTGGAGGTGGGGTGTGAGAGGCGTGGGGGGTGGGGGTTGAAGAGAGATAACTGAGCAGCTAGAATGTTGGACTTCTAAGGTTGTTAGTTCGATTCTCTGCGTGGGGTCACACACACACACACACACACACACACACACACACACACACACACACACACACACACACACACCACACGTTTTGCTGGCCATAATCTTTTTTCTTTCCCTTGTCCCATCTCTGAGATCACCCTTACGTTGTAGAAAAGGACGTTAACTCCCAATCAGTTAAACAACCAACCTGTTATTTCCGACGACATGAAAGATTTCAAATTCGTTTAAACTCTGTTCATGTTTCTAGGAAGCTTAAATTGACACCTGTCGTTTCAGGTGTTTTTGCCATGACGTGGCCTCGCTATATTTAGGTACATCCGTCATTGTCATGTCAGCTCTTGTTGGTAAATTCCTCTTTGACGGATATTTCGTGTCCCTGTCAACGAAGAACTTTGAACCTCGCCTGCTTTTTGTTTTTGAATGAATGATTTAGCGTCTGTTTTCCTGCCTTGGACGAATTTCGTTTCAGCTCTCTACGAATAGTATTTGGGAAGTTCTTTCCTATGTGGGTCAAGATCTGTGGTGGTTATGCACTTGCCAAGTGCACGAGGAAAAAAAATATGATACTCACCCGTGAATGGCATTCGAAGGAAGAGGTGTGTGTGTGCGTGCGTGCGTGCGTGCGTGCGTGCGTGCGTGTGTGTGTGTGTGTGTGTGTGTGTGTGTGTGTGTGTGTGTGTGTGTGTGTGTGTGTGTGTGTGTGTGTGAGGGATGAGGTAGACAGGTGGGGGAGGGCTGTTGGAGAGGATAGGTATTCAGGATTCAACTCTAAAAAGACTAGCAGCTAGCATATCCACCCTTCAGCTCTCCTACACTCTACAGTTCAACCCCGAAAAATCACGTACTCTCTGAGCAACGGCACAGCGCGGGTTAAAATTTACACGCAGGCTACCTCAAGTTCGAGGTAGATGTTTCAGGCTGTACTGTAGACTGTCCTAGTTAACATCGATTTCAACTGTTCGATGAAAACCCTAACGTTTGTGGTACTGTTTTATGTTGCAGAATACAAATAAAGCATCAACCTTTATAGATTTCACACACCAAACCAGACACCATGTCGTTCTTCTCCGGAGGCAAGAAGGACAAAGACAAGGACAAAGATATGCTGAGCAAGAAGTCCCAGTTCTACGTGGAGTTTCTCGGCTGGATGGAGTGCAGGGGGGTCAGAGGTCGAAAATACACAGAGCCTGTCATTCAGGAGCTTCAGCGGCGCCAAAGAAAGATGGACAAGCCCCCGAAACTGACCATCCAGCTGACTCAGAAGGAGCTGAAGATCACGCAGGACTTTGAGGAGAAAAAGAAGCGGGCGATCAAGAAGATCAAGTTCCCGGCGATCCCCGCGCGTGACGTCACGTATGCCGTGCAGGCTTACCGGCCGGATGGCAGGCTGGACGATATAGTGGCGTGCATCTACCTGGGGTTCATGCCCAGGACCCAGCGTTACGTTCACGTGCATGTGTACAGATTCGACGAGCCTTCCACCGCAGCCACGTTCGCCAGGCTTATGAACGCGATCGTTGAGACCAACGCTAACCGCATCAACGAGGTCGAGCGGGAACTGGCTGAGAGGGGTGAGATCGAGGACCCCAGGCTGACGTCATCTGACGGGATGAGTGAGCCGCACACCGGCACAGACTCCGCCGCGGGATCGGCTTCCGGTAGCGCCTACAGCGAAGACGAGTCTCCGACTTTTGGTAGCGATGACATGGATGCTGATTTACAGAGTCTGAACGATGTACAGCCGTTTGACAGCGTGGCTGCGGAGCTGAAACACAGGCTGAGGATGGGTGACGGGCCTTTGCTGCTGCCTCCTAAGGATTACGACACCATCAGGTGAGTTTTGTCTTACCACTAGAGAGAGAGAGAGAGGGGGGGGGTGAATGAGAGAGAGAGAGAGAGAGAGAAGAGAGAGAGAGAGAGAGAGAGAGAGAGAGAGAGAGAGAGAGAGATTTGTTGCTTAAGGGCTTGGTAAGTGAGTTGGGCTGTCCTCTGGTGACATGGTAACAGGGGTGGGATTTTTCTCTTGAAGTTTGTGTACAGGCTCGATTACCGTTAGCTCGTGTGTGTGTGTGTGTGTGTGTGTGTGTGTGTGTGTGTGTGTGTGTGTGTGTGTGTGTGTGTGTGTGTGTGTGTGTGTGTGTGTGCTGGGGGAGGGGGGCAGCGAGAGAGAGTTAAGTTGCTTGTCATCTGCTTCTAGGGTTTTCTCTGCTTCATTTGCATGACGTTCCTTTACTATACTTGCTGTTCGTCATGCTTTGTATCCTGTGCAGGCCATGTTCGATTGCCAGGTGCTTTGAATAGGTACTTTAGCAAGTCGAATAGTTGCTGCTGTTGTTGTCATCTGTAATGCTACAGGGGTACTGGTAATTTCCACTGATGGAAACGACAACAGGGCTGTTTGGATTATGTGTGTATGAGTCGTTTGGGGTTGAGAACGTTTTGTCATTGTTTGTTTGTTTGTTTGTTTGTTTGTTTGGCATACCCCGCCATCACTTTCCCCTTTCCCTCTTTTCGAGAGCTACGTCTGTGATGTCAGTGTATATTTCATTTGCATATAATTGCCACATTGGGCTTGTTATTGTTAATGTTGTAGGTGTTGGTGGTGGTGGTGGTGGAGTGGCGCTGATGATGGTGGTCTTGTAGTTCAGTTTCTTCTGTCTTAATGTTCCTTTCCTCCTTCTCAATACGTGGTGGAAAAGGACGTTAAAATCCCAAACACCCCCCACCCACCCACCCACCCACCCACCCTGTGTGTGTGTGTGTGTGTGTGTGTGTGTGTGTGTGTGTGTGTGTGTGTGTGCTTGCTCCTTAGCCATTTCTTATTCGTGATCATTACCAGTAGTTCGGCGTATCTCACCAAATGTACCACGCTCGTGATCTAATCGTCGTTCTCTTTTCTTTCTTTCTTTTTTTTTTCTCGTCCAATCATTATCACTGTACCGTACCTCTTATCCAATCATCGCTGACTCTATTTTTTTCTCTCGTCCAACCATCAGCCGAGCCCGGGGCAACCTGAAAGAAATCAACGACAGACGCTGCCTGAACCTAAACGTGGTGGGGGAGGGGGGTCCCGTCACCTCAGGGCCCGGCTCCGACACGAGAGGACGTAACGGATCGGAAGAAAGCGGCATAGATCTGACTTCACCTTCCAGCGACACAGGGGACATTCTCAACAGATTTCCCCCCTTCCAGCCCGCCTCGGGCAACAACTCCCCAGGAACTCCCCCTGTGCTGGAGAACGGGTTCGTGTACCCCCCGCGCCAGCCTGCTGGTGGGGACAGGGGCTACTCTCGACCCCCCGGGTCCATGTCCCCGGCCCTGCACGTGCGGCAGTCGTCGCAGTCGTCGGCGTTCAGCACCCACAGCTCGCGCGCCAGCCACCACTCGGATAACAGCGGCGACAACGCCCCCATCTACCGACGCAGCAACAACAGCAGTAGCAACAACCTGGCGGCGCAGTTTCAGCCGCAGCCTCTGCCCCAGCCCTTCAACGACAGCGACCTGCTTCCCCCAGCCGACTACCACGATGACGAGGAGGACGACGTGCTGCACGAGCCCGTGGCCATGCGCCCTAAGGCACTTCCGCTGCAGCCCCAGCGACCCCACAGCGGCGGGTTGGGCAGCCCTGGTCTCGGCAGTCCCATGTTGATGCGGAGCCTGCCTGCCAACGTGCTGATGCAGGAGATGGGACGGAACAGCCCGCGGAACAGCCCTCTGAACAGTCCGCGTGGACCTCGTGGTGGTGGCGGTGGTGACGAGTACTTTTTTAACGCCCAGAGGAGGTCACAGCCAGTGTACGCCTCCAACAGTAACGTGCTGGACTATCGCCCCAACTCTGCCGGCGATCCTAACGGTGTACGGAGAACGCACTCCATGTACAGGTAACTTCAGAGGGGAAAAAAGGGGGGAGAACTATGTGACATGTAGATTTCATTTGTGTGCTGGGATGAGCCTTGCAGGGATTTTCAGAGAATGTGTGCTACGCTGAGAAAGAAAGATTTGTGACTGCGGGAGTGAGTGAGAGGAAGAGATGATGTGCCAATGGGATTTATCATTAGCTGCAGAGCTGGACTTCGCAAGGACTCGTTACGATAAGACAGACTTTATTTTGTGATGGAAAAACTCTTCTCCTTAAGACCAAGAACAAAACCACCTGACCTTATAGGACAGCCAGGGGTTCTTACAGGATACCCAATTCTTATAGGACACCCAGCTGTTTTTGTAGGACAGCCAGCTGTTCTTATTAGAAAACCAGCTGTTCTTGTAGGACAACTAGTTGACCTTGCAGGACACCCAACTGACTTTCTAGAAAAAAAAACCCAAAAAAACCCAGTTGTTCCTCCAGGACAACCGTTCTTGTGGGAAACCTAGCTGTTGTTCCAGGACACGCAGTCGTCCCTGTAAGACAACCAGTTGACCTCATAGAACAAGCAGCTGTTCTAGTAGGACACCCAGCTGTTCCTATAGGTCAAGAGTGAGTGCTGGCAACGGTTCAATACTGACAATACTGATCAATGGAGGATTGTATTTATTTTATTGTTTTGTAAAAGGAACCACTTGCAAAGGATTTGAGCTGTGACAGTGGATACACGTGACCACTTTGGATGACTGTTGTGGAGTTTGTGATAAAGCCTGTGCCTAAGAAAGGAATTACAGAGGAAAGGAAGAGAGATCTGTTCCGAGAGAAACTTTCTATGTTTGCCTTGTGTCACAATATCATATAAAATTTGTATTTATGCCGCAAAGTGCCTGTGGCATAAGCGGAACATTATCATGTAAATATTTCTTCAAAGAATGGCTGTGAATTGGAAATGGCCTGGATGTAAAAGGCCCGCAGTTTTGTATGAGCCAAAGCTTCTTACTGCGGCTCGGAGAAAAGCCGATTTTGTGCCTCGTTAGATTGAACTGACATGGACCTTTTCAAAAACCCAACGGCTGAAACGTGCGTGGGAAATGTTATTCAATCGATTTTCACCCTTTAATCTCTTTTCTCCTTGGAGCAGTATTCAGTACGGTGTAATTTTTTATGCCGGTCTTTAACTTTTTTTCAGGCAGTCCAAAGAAATCTCCGTCAAATTTTCACCTTATGCCCTCACATTATGCCCCCATCCCTCTCCTATCGAAGGGGGAGCCGGGGTTGTCGAATAGTAGAGCGTTGGACTTCTAATGCTCGGGTTGTGAGTTCGATCCCCACTGGGGCCAAATATTTGTGCTGGCTTTTTCATCGTTGCCCCGTCTTGATCACCCTATGTGGTGGAAAAGGACGTTAAACCCCCAAACACCCGCCCACCCTCTCCTATCGAATCCCGCCTGGGGCCAGATGTTTGTGCTGCCCTTTTTTTCTCGCTGCCCTGTCTTTGATATCACCAGTACCTGGTGGAAAAGGACGTTAAACTCCCAAACATCCACCCACCCTGCCCCCTCTCTTACCTGTCCCTTCTTAGCAGCCCTTGACCGAGGTTGAAAATCTGATTTGTTTTTCGTGCATGTGCGGACCAAATGACTTAAATATGTACTGTTTAAATTAATTATTCGTCTGGTTCTACAAATACTGTTATTTCTCGCTTGTAATATTGTTCTCATCAGCTGATATTACTCTCATCACTTGTTTATTATTGTTGTCTATGCCTATGAATATTTATGAGAGACTGATAAATAAGAGAGTCTAACCAAGTGTACCTCAGTTTATTGAAGACATCCCTGTACAGTTATGGCTGTTAGCACGTACAACACTGTGATGCATTCCTGTACATTAACTTCCATCTTTCATTACACTCTTGCCATCTCATCAAGAATCTCATCGAAGATTGAATGCATCGGTCGAAAGCCAAACAAAAATTAATGTTTTTCTGTCGAATGAAGTCTGCAGCTATCTGGGAAATTGGGCTTAAGCGTCGTTTATCAGAGCTAAAAGTGCTCCACGATCCAAAAGAAGGGAAAGTGTGTAGCGTTGAGTGGCAGAGTGGCAAAGCCATGTCTGCTATGCTAGGGGTGTCCGGGAGGCATGCCCCCCTGGATTTTTTTTTTTTTTTTTTTTTTTGCTGCCCCAACTCTTTTTGCCAAGTTCCAGTGGTGTTCCTCCCAGGTGATGGGTGGAATCCACGGAGGGCTCGAAAGTTTCCCCTGGAATTTTTTTTTGGGGGTAAAAATTGGACTAAAATCTGTGCAGCTTGGTGCAGCTTGGCATGATTTTAATTGCTTCACGCGAGGAAACGCGCTTTTTTCCGGAAAATATTTAGAACTGGACACAAAATTGTGCAGTTTGATGTATTTTGGCATGATTTTGGTGCGCTTTTTTACGGAAATATTTGGAACTAGACAAAACATTGTGCAGTTTGGTGTATTTTGGGATGATTTTGGTCTCAACAGGTTTATTGCAATACTGACAAGTCGTTCAAGTAAACAGATAGTGAGCATAACCAAGCAGCACCGCATGATTTTAAGTGCTTCAGAGAAAGAAACAAACTTTTTGGGGGTCAGGAAAAGTTTTAGCCAAAAAGGTAGACGATTTTAAGCCCTGATTTATTCGATAAGCGTTTGGACTCTTTTCCCAGAAAACGGTAGAAATGTTACACATGGTCACTTCAAACAGAAATTGAACTCCAGCTTTTCAAGTCGTCTTTGTACAGTTTCTGCATTTCTGTAACCTAATAATCATGCGAGCAAAACTGAACATACTGTATATATTATTCACTTGTGAAAGCCGAAATCACAGTAAACTGTCTGATAGAAACTATACCACTTGCCAGATACCAAATACATTTAACCCTACGAAAGGGGATTTGAACTCCAGCGTTGTGGGTAAATGTTCTGTACAGATGTGCATTTGTAAGATTTGATACTGCGATCAAACTGTCTACAGTATATATGTAGTATTAGATCCGAATCACAGGAAAGTGTCTGATAGACTCAATACGTTTTTGGTTTGCTGGGAACTGTCACAGTATGGCTGTTACCATTCGGCATGTTTAGTGGGACTTCGTAAGGAGGACTTCGCTGAGCAGCGTAACCCATTTACATGTAAATGAGGCTCACACGGCAGAGGTCGCGAGCGGCTAACGCGCTGGTAATGGTACCCCGAACGTGTCTAATTTGCATGTAAATGGAGTTACTTTGCTCAGCGAAGTCCTCCTTACGAAGTCCTACTAAATGTGCCTATTACCAAGTTTGTCTGCCGGTAGAGTTTGGTTACTGAATCGAGTAGTTGAGTGATATAGCGATAACTACACTATTAGTTTAGTGCTGCTTTCTACTACTTTTTTTCTTTTTTTTTTTAAACAGAGGCCGCGATCTAATGATACTCCAAGCGTGCCTAATTTTCATGTAAATGCTCTGCTCAGCGAAGTCCTCCATACAAAGTCCTACTAAATATGCCTATTACCAAGTTTGTAGGTCCTATTAGCAAGTTTGTCTGTCGGTAGAGTTTGGTTAATGAATCGGTTTTTGAGTAATATAGCGATAACTACACTATCAGTTTATTGCTGCTTTCTACTTCTTTTCTGTGGAATGGGATGGGGGTAGGGATGATGCACTTTAGCCATGTCCTCAGTAGCCAATCTGTTGATAGCGCCGCCGTGCTTATTATGGTGCCTCACTCATTCACTCATCCTTACCATGTTTCCTCTCAATCCTCGGGTCGTGAGTTCGAATCCCACCTAGGGCCAAGTATTTGTGCTGGCCTTTTTCTCGTTGCCCCGTCTTTTGATATCACCCTTACGTGGTGAAAACAAGGACGTTAAACTCCCAAACACCCACTCGCCTGCTCAGCCATGTCTCCTCCTTTAAAGGGTAAACATTTTTAGAAGACTTCATTTCTCGATATGCATTAAGTGTTGCAGAGAATAATCACACAGCGTGAGATGATACAATATTCTGGATGTGATACTACCGTAAATCTGGCGAGTTTGTAATTTTTCAACAGACATGCAGAAATGAAGAAACAGTTTCAGGGCCCACATGTAGAAGTCGGGGTTAGGGAGTTTAGCCCCGGGTTAGAGTCAAACCTCGAACTAAACTAGCTCTAGGGTTAAAGTTTCTTCCTTTTTTTTTTTTCTTTTTTTTTTTGGGTTCTTTTTTTAATCAGGAAGCGGGCCCATTCCAGGAAGGTGCCTATGCCGTTATAGAAGGATTTTTGTCTTGCTTTCTTCGCTTCCTTTTTATTTAATTTTGTTTTGGGGTTTCTTTTGTCCTAGTCTGGGTTAGGCCTGTAGCCGTGGGTTAAATTAACCTCGTTTTACATACGGGCCCTGTTAATAGTTCGGGGTTCTCTTACGTAATGCTTATGTTACGCGATATACGTGTACCTGCGTAGTTCATGTACTGCGCAATTTTTTGCGTAGTTCATGAACTGTCCAATGCTGTTGCATAGTTCATTAACTGTGCAACGATGCTGCGCAGTTCATGAAATACGCAAAGTAGAACTGCTCATTACATGAACTGCGCAAAGGGTGTAATCTCGGTGGTGAACACGAATCGCAGATTGCGAATTTCATGAACAAGGCAGTTTTACCAGAGACCGACATCTGAACATAATTCAGTATTCACGTTTAACATAATTTTGACGCCCAGTGCTGCAAAAGCCTAAGCATTCTCAGCCTCAGTTGATTCTCTGATTCTGAAGCAAGATGAGTGTCAATACAAATGACTCGACAAGCAAAAAGAATGCTCGACCGATCAGTGGCGAAAATGAAGGCTCTTGATGTTGGCGATAACGTTCTTGTACCAGTGTCTGAGTTTGATCGGGGGAGGGGGGGATCCACTCAACCTGATTGGTGTTGTCATAGAAAAAAGTGAGAGAGGGTTCAAAATAGAAACAAAAGCTGGGGTTTTATCGGGGGTATTTGCACGAAACCAAATTGAAACGACAAAGTTTAATAAGATTTCATGCGACATGATCCCATCAGATGAGATGTCCATCCGTACAGCTGTTCGCCTGTTGTCGGTGGGTGAGGGTCAGGGAAAGGTGAAATGCTCTTGCAAGACAGGATGTCTTAAAATCAGGTGCAAATGCTTCAAAAACAAAAGAGACTGCACCAATGCATGTCATCCCCGTATTACTTGCAAGAATATTCCGCTATAGTTTCGATTGACATTGGATGAGGTCAGAATTTAGGTTTTTTTTTTTTTTTTTTTTTTTGCTGTGGCAATAAAGATAAACAGCGACATTGCATAGTTCATGAAATTCACAATCTGCGATTCGTGTTCACCACCAAGATTACACCCTTTGCGCAGTTCATGTAATGAGCAGTTCTACTTTGCGTATTTCATGAACTGCGCAGCATCGTTGCACAGTTCATGAACTATGCAACAGCATTGGACAGTATTTCATGAAATGCGCAGTACATGAACTACGCAGGTACACGTATATCGCGTAACACATACATGTCTGTGCGCGTCGCACTGTCTAGAGCTTGCGCTGGGTTTGTAAGGATATACAAAGTTGTAATTCATGAGTTTTTGCCCTTCAGTTTGGCATTTCTAAAACTCTTGCTGTTCTTTCTAGGCCGTAGGTTTTTAAATCTCTTTATATACACGGATCCAGCTTAAAAAGTACACCTCACAAATATTCGTCTTAAATGAGAATTGTATAGACGTCTTCCAGGGGGTTAAGAAAAACATCAAAACTGTCGAAATATTCATACACGAAATTTTCAACAGCGCTGCAAAGTGCTTACAGAACCGGATCACGGGTTTAGCCAATATACACGCGAATTTCACGGTTGACTTGAATACAGAGCGGCGGCGTGAAGAAACTTAAAAGCCTGAAGGTTGGGACTTGTAATCAACGGTCTCGCTCCGTTGCACAAGCAGCCGGAGAGTCAATGAAGCGTGAGGATTAGTGGGTTTTCTGCCAAGCGTGGACGTACGATTGTTGAACTTAAGCCTTGGTTAATGTGTTTTCCATCAAACAATGTCGTGTATAATGCTGTGAAGGTGCATTTCTTTGTTTTGCTTACATGAAAAGTTTAAACTTTGCTGGATTAAGAATATGGTCGTGCTTTGGCGAGGGTTTAGTGCAGGTTCTTGTGTAATTGTTGCTACAGCTTTGGTGTTAGATTAGTGTGTGTGTGTGTGTGTGTGTGTGTGTGTGTGTGTGTGTGTGTGTGTGTGTGTGTGTGTGTGTGTGTGTGTGTGTGTGTGTGTGTGTGCGTGCGTGCGTGTGTGTGTGTGTGTGTGTGTGTGTGTGTGTGTGTATGTGTGTGTGTGTATGTGTGTGTGTGTGTGTGTGTGTATGTGTGTGTGTGTGTGTGTGTGTATGTGTGTGTGTGTGTGTGTGTGTGTGTGTATGTGTGTGTGTGTGTGTGTGTGTGTGTGTGTGTGTGAGAGAGAGAGAGAGAGAGTTCCTTGAGGTCAGTCGTTTCGAACGGTTGGGACAAACTGCGACCTTCGTAGCACACCCTGGCGTGATGATCGTGGACAAAAGTCGCCCTCAAATTTGTAACGGATCTGCATTTGCATACATTGTGCTTGATGTAAAATAAGCAATGCTGACATCAGAACTTGAATACTGACCACCCTGTACGTGTAGATGACCACACTAATGATGAAGATAACTTAGCAGTGGGCAGACCTATTCACGTTGTGTATACATTGGAACTGTTCGTTTACAGTTCAGCTGACCTATTAATTCCTGTTTACACGTATTTCTTTTTCAAAGGCGGCTGTTTCTGCTTTGTTTCCATCTTTCCATTGAAGAGATGTTTTCAAATTACCAGTATTTACGTCTCAGTTACGCCAACGGTCACGTGTTTGTAAGGCAGTGCGATTACGTCACTATCAAAATGGAGATATATTTTTGGGGTTTCGTGTTATACCAGCAGGCATAAATCTATGCGTAGAAACTAGGTTTTAAAATTCCTTTCAGAGAAAACAATTTTCCCCCAAAAAGAAACATCTGAAATTCTTTTTCAACGCACTCCCCACCCTTTGTTGCTCTTTTTTTAACCACTTATTAAACCGACCAGTATTTTGCGAGCTATGGTCACTTGACCCAAACGAAAACAAGATGAAAGAACTACACTGTGAAACGCCTTCACACTACATACACTTGGTCTTCACTATGTTGACTGTGAAAGCACTTTCGGGGAAGCTGCAAGGTTTAACAGCCGGGGCAGGCAGAGTAGAGGTTGGTCCGAAAAGTGACACAGAGGTTGTAAAGTGTCAAACATGAAACATGGGTCCCGGCTGCTTAACCTGCGTGTCTCGTCTTTTCCGGGTTCGGTTGTTTGAAGACGAGTAACCAAAGTGTACAGCCCATAGCCGAGTGAAATCATTCATAGCACATTTCGTACCCCTGGCGCACGAATATCCCACATTTTTTACTCTTTTTCCCTTTTGCGAAAATCAGGCAAGGTTGAAAGCCTGCTCTTAACTGGGCACAGCTTGCGAAACACACATGTGCACATCACAGTCGTTGCGCTTGGTGTGTCTACTAACTACAAAACTAAACACAGCAGTGCTCGGTGACAAACCGATTGAAGATGCACTGTCCGCCATGTTTGCGCGCCGAGTGACTTAGTACAGCCAATCAGAATCTGTTGTGGAAACCACAGTCACAGTTGTGGCTGTATGAAATCCAGGTTGATGACGCCACAGCGACGAAAACCCCCAAAGTCACAACTGTGTCACAACTGTGGACAGCACTGTGGCGCTCCGCAGTGCCCAGTTACGAGCCGGCTTAAGGTTTCGTGATGACTCTTATTGCAGCAAACACGAGTAACATCAAAATGCAACACTCCTACTGAGGTAAATTTAAATCCATGCAGACTTATTTATTTATTTATTTTCTCTTTTTTTGTGAGGCCACTGGTGGGAAGCACACCACTGGAGCTGGCAAAGAGTTAGGGCAAAACCCCACACTTACTTGGTAGGAACAGAGTTGATACAGCGAGGTATGGTCACTACATGCAGCACAATGTTTTGTCTCCAAGCCGAGATTAGAACTCACGACCCGAAGACTGACAGTCCAACATCCCGCCTTCCGGCAGACTAGAAAGGCTACGCTCTTGTATTTAGGCCGTACACGTAGAGTGTTGGTGATGTTGGCTCGCCCTAGAAATGCCCCAAGTTTTGTTTTGAAACAAAGACACAAGGAGACAGGCAATGTTCTGTTGTTTGTTGGAAATGACCTTGACATTATATGATGTCGGTATATTGTTGTTTATCGTGCCTTTGACCTTGTTCGGTTGTTTCGTTTGAAAGGTTAAGGGTAGGTTCTGTTGCATTGTTTTGGTAGAGAAAAGATAAATGTGCGTGTGCAGAAAGGGGGGTAGGGGGTGTGTGGGTGTGTGTGGGTGTGTGCGCGCGCGCGTGTGTGTCTGTGTGATGCCCTGACCTATCTTGTGATTTCAGCCTGGCCTTTGAAAGTGAGCATACAACAGTAAAATCTGTGAAGATAGCTACTATTAACTAGGAGTAGGGCATTTCAGTAAACGTTGGATCAGCAGTACAGCACAGTAGAAACTGACAAGCTTTTTCAACTTGAGATGTAAACTCTTACACCTTTAACTTCTTTCATAATTCATGTTACTAACTGTGGCATTGTGACGTACTACGGGTTAGTTTTAGGACCACCGTCATTTAGCAAAGAGGCTCAAGAACCTATTAGTTTCTTGGTGTTTGGCCCCTTTTGCCGTGTGACAGTAGACATGCAGAAATAAGTTCTCAGGACAAAATTAGAAAACTAACTCTTTCGTAACATAGTGTAGAATTACTTTGACATGGCGGACATCCTTGGGGATATTCTGTCGGAACATCAGAAGGTGCGAACTAACAAGTAGTACACTTGTATCACTCTTAGATCACGACTTACTAAATTCCGCAAAACCGCTCGTGAATATCTTAAAGTACGGCACTCTTTTATATGACTGCAAGAGTACATAGCACTGACGCCACAGGACATTAAAAAAAATCCTGTTAAGTTCTGGTTAGCACTGAATGTACTTCAAATTGCACTTTGTTATGTGTGTATCTTAACATGTTCAGGAAATATTTTGAAATATAGCTTCTTATGCCAGTGTTCTGATTACCTAGAATAAGACCAGTACACATTATGATAGAGCAACCGAAATGTTTCTGCTTTCTTTTTGAATTTTATTTTCGGTTGTTGTTTTTGTCTTAACACGAAATGAGTCGGCTTGTAACATGAACAAATAGCACAAGAAGACTCTTTTCGTGGTGGAGGGTCACAGTCTGATTTGCATCGCTGAGTCGGATTTTTTTTTTAAAACACGTTAAAGAAAAAAATGGTGCATATCCTTATGAATTGTAATTGCATATGAAACGCTGCTGTTGTATTTCTGCTTCACATGTGTTTGTTCATTCCACTTCTGAAAGACTTATATGATACGTGTAAATGGGCAATAGCATTTGTTCTTTTCTGTCAGAACATCCTTGTACAAAGTGTATGTTACTCGTGTATAGTTTTGCAATACCTTGCAGTTACACCGACGTTTGTGTTGCGTATAGATATATAATTACATCTCTTGAATGTGTATGTGAGAAAATACAGCCATGTGTTGCAAATACAATTCAGGAGACAGTTTGATAAGTCTTGGGTTTTGTAAGAGAGAGAGAGAGAGAGAGAGAGAGCGCGCGCGCGCGCGTGTGTGTGTGTGTGTGTGTGATGAACTCCTGTACAACAAAACATGTGCCACACACACACACACACACACACACACACACACACACACACAACAACAACAACAACAACAACAACAACAGCACGTGACTGAAACCAAAGAACTAGGGCAAGCAGTGACTTAAAGGCAGCCCGTCCGACTTACAGCTCGACTCAGTGAATAGATTACGTGCAGTGCAGAGAAATGTTTTTCCTGCAGGACAATTTGCGCTGACACAGCAAATCGAGGGTTCGACCCCTAGTCAAGTTGTGATATGTGATACTGACTGTTTTCTTGGCTTCCAGACTGCCCTTTGCAGTCAAGACAGGTTTAAAAGAAACTGCTGCACAACGCAGTAGTTCTAAAAAAAAAAAAAAAAAACAGCAACCCCAAGCAGCAAAGTTTATCTGTCTCGCGCCACCTGCTCTAAAGGCCGGCCACTCGATCCCCATCCGGGTATTGTTGGCGATCCTGCGTCGTCACGAGGCTTCAAGCGAAATGACACTGTCCAGTGTTCCCAGCCAATCTTGCATTGAGCGTTCGCACGCAATGCACCACGGCTAAATATGTTTTTGTCACTCCAGTCGACCATTATTTTGCAGGGTAAAATACTACGGTCGTCTGGACAAAGAAGGGGGTAAGTGCTTATCGAATTCAATGGGGCTTAGGCCCTTTGTTTTTCAAGGTGATAGTCCAGTGTCACGACGTAAACGTTAGATATCATGAATTATACCCCTGGTGTACTGAGCCACCTCAAGCTGAGACTCTCAAATAGAGAAATGATATTTTCGACAAGGCAGTAAACACGTTTGATCCCCAAGACATCTGTGTGTAGCGAAAAGCTCAATGCTACTCTGTTGAACTTTACTTTAAAGAGTTTCACATTTTGCACAACTCTAATACTAAGAAAATATTGATTCCTCGTCTTCGTCGTCGTCGTTGTCGTCGTTGTTGTTGTCGTCGTTGTTGATGTTGTTGTTGGTTTTCTTTTTTTGGCCTTTTCTGTCAGTTACTTATTAAACATTTGTCACCAAACTCTAGCACTTACGTGCGAAGTATCACGCATTGGTGATTTTACCGTGCATCATGTTTTCTGTCTGTCTGTCTGTCTGTCTGTCTGTCTGTCTCTCTCTCTCTCTCTCTCTCTCTCTCTCTCACACACACAGAGAGAGAGAGAGAGAGAGAGAGAGAGGGAGAGCTAACGATAGTCGACCTGCACACAAACTTGAAGAGAAAAATCCCACCCCTGTCACCAGAGGATAGCCCAACTCACTCAGCACCCAGCACGTCCCTAGAACCACGTCTGCCGTCTGAAGCACGGGACATCCTTTCAAAGAGTTTGTCCTTTACTTGTCGTCAGTAACTGTGTTTCTTTAGAACGACAACCCTCTTACACGTCTCTGCTCTGTATCATGTTATTGCCACTCGAGAGTTGAGCTACCGGTCCTAGCCGGGGCCCTTCAGTTGAGTGAATACCCCAGACAGCGAACTGTGGTGCCGGGGTAAGGTAGGGTAGACTAACCGATGATACGACCTTAGGCAACACGCACGTAAGTAGAGAAATGTGAGAAGTTCGTATATTGCTGAGGGAGCTAGGGAATACGTGTCACTTTGCAACACCCCCCCCCCCCCCTTTCGTTTTTCAATTTGTTTTTCTCTTCATAATAGCAGATAAAGTGACATACATACAGACAGACAGACAGACAGACAGACAGACACACACACACACACACACACACACACACACACACACACACACACACACACACACACACACACACACACATACATACATACATACAGACACACAGACAGACAGACATACAGACAGACAGACAGACAGACAGACATGCATACATACATACATACGTTTATTTATATTTTATTCGTTTTTCTTTTCATGATAGCATACGTATAACAAAGTGGCATACATACATACAGACATACATACGTTGGAACTTACATACAGACACAGTTACAAGCCATCTTTTGATACTCATGTGGATGTACCCCCAAAAAAGGAACACACAAAAAAGGCTATAAAAGAAAGGGGGGGGGGGGGTAAAAAGGTTTTTTTTTTTAAAGTTTATAAAAGGTTAAAAAAATTTTAGAAGTGTTAAAGTTTTGTAAAAAGTTAAAAAAAAAAATACAAAGAGGTTTTAATGCACATTACATATTTTAAGTTACATGGGATCCACTGTTTTACAAAAATGCGGGGTACTCCTGAAATCAGTACTGTCTGTGGAATATATGATGTACATGTATATCTGTCCAAATTTCACGATGTCGGTTTAAATGCTGGATCGAATTTCATTCGAATAAATGCCTTGTTGAACTCCATTTTCACACGACACCTCACCGATAGGTTCTATCAGTTCGCACCAAGGCGTGTGTGTGTGTGTGTGTGTGTGTGTGTGTGTGTGTGTGTGTGTGTGTGTGTGTGTGTGTGCATAATGATGTATTCTGATACGTACTCGATTATTCTTCGCGGGAAAATTTACATCCACGATAAGCAGCGACTTCTTATTCATAAGTCCTCTTTGAAGAAACAGAGCTTCCATTCCGTGCGAAATTCCACACCTGAAAAGTTTGTAAAATCTACCTCGAAGTGTTTATAGATGTGATATCAGCCCTGTATTGCATGCCATCCCTGATTTGCATATTATTGTTGACCTTCGCGTAAACGTGCATATTCCAATATCACGAGGCTTCGCAGAGGTCAACTTGTGTTTAGGAACAGTCCCGCTTGTGAGCGCACCTGTACGTTCAAAATAATCGTCTGAATGATTAGTAGAGCTCTGGGTGCAACACACTGCCGTCTGCAGGTCGTAGGAGCAAAGCATCAAACGACCCGAGGCTGTTCTTGTCAGTGGCTGACCGCCTTACAAAAGCAAAAGCGTTACATACACACAGTCATACAACAGTCTCAATAAATTCTTACAGACATCATGATCATGGTGATGGTGATACGTGCATGAAACAGTGATGCTCACATGTATATGTACGCATATGTACACATACGTACGTACGTACATACATACATACATACAGACAGACAGACAGACAGACAGGGTGGGTGGGTGGGTGGTTGTTTGGGGGTTTAACGTCCTTTTCCGCCACATACGGGTGGTATCAAAGACGGGGCAACGATGAAAAAGCCAGCACAAACATTTGGCCCCAGCCGGAATACAAACTCACGACCCGAGCATACAGACAGACACACAGACAAACATTCATACACACACACACACACACACACACACACACACACATACACACACACTGTGACACACACACACTGTGACACACACACACACACACACACACACACACACACACACACACACACACACACGTCAATTTTACGAAGATGGCAGGATGAACATGACAACCATCCGATCAACTATGTCGATCTGTCTTATCTCGAGTACCTCTCTCCCTCCAGCTGAGATCTTTTGCGTAGTTGGCGTTAATACCAGCGGCAGACGTTCAGAAAGTGAGAGATATGAATGCATGTTTGATGTCTAAAGCTGCGCATTTTCACATCAGGAGGTCTCCAGTGTCAAGAGGCAATCTTGGTAGGAGACACAGATTTATTTCGAAATTGACAACAACAACCAAAAAAAAAAAAAAAAAAAGACATGTGTAAAGGCTTTTGGGATTTATCGAGGAAAAAATAGTGTGTGTGTGTGTGTGTGTGTGTGTGTGTGTGTGTGTGTGTGTGTGTGCGCGCGCGTGCGTGCGTGCGTGAACTGAGTTCAGTGTTTTCTATAGTATGAGCATCGTTTGTATGAAAATGCTTGTGAATGTCCATGTTCCTATGTGTTGTACATGTCTGTTATTTTAAAACAACAACAACAACAACAACAACAACAACAACAACAACAACACAGACTCAACACTAGTATTGTGAATACAAGACACTCACATACAGCAACATAACTCTTGACCGTCCTTCATTCGCCTTTTTATGTTGTTTCCATAGTAATGGAAACAACATCATAGGACGGGCTAAAATTTCCACGTTCATAGGCAAGCATCTGTGGTACAAACGCACGTCACTGCCGATCTCCCGCAGAGACGATTTTGCAAGTGTAACTCTGACAATGACGTAAGAAAAGATGCGTCATCGATGCTGACATGGTGCACCGAACGCGCTTCTCCTCCTCAGTGAGTGCCGTCTGTGTGTATGTGTGTGTGTGTGAATTGTGTCCGGGCCCGTTTCTTCGAAAATACTTAACTGGGAGTTATCGCCCTTTTGAGACAAGTTGGTTGTCTTTCGTTTACAGGCGTAATATTTATTTAAATCACTCAATTGTTTGGCAGTAGATAGCTTGAATACGGACTCTGAACAGAATCACTACTAGAAAATGGTCGCTCTTATAGTTTTCATGTAAACCGAGCCTGAGTTGACATTGCATGTGAACCCAGTTCAGATGCCTATTTCTCCGAAAATACTGAACCGATCGATTTCAAATTTGGGGTTTCTGAATGAATCAAGATTGTTGAATAGAAGGCCCGATCCAGGTACGATTGCACATATGATTTGCGAGTTATCGCCCTTTTCAAAATAAGTGGCTTTCTGGCGTTTAAAGGCGTAATATTTACCTAAACCACTCCATTTTTTTGGACATAGATAGCATGAATACGGACTCTCAACTGAGTGAATTTTGGAGGTTGTCACTTTTATACTTTTGGCGTAAGCCGTACCTGATGAAAGTGCTGGTGAACACACTTTAGATCTCAAAATCGCTCCTACTATACATAGATAATGAGCCTGGGGTGCCATAAAAAATATACAAAAAAATTAGAAAAATTCACTGCAGCCGTTGTCGTCAGTTGACTCGAAAATTTGTACTCGAAGCACATTTCCTCTACACAAGCCACACGCCTCACAAACATCGCAGAAAAGGCACACGCGCACTGACGCAAAACTGTATCAGCGTCAGTTTGCCGACGTCATGTTTGATTGACGTGATGCTGGCATTTCTTGGGGGTGTGTCGTCACTTTTCGGAAGTTCTCTATTTGTAGACGGGGAAAGCGGGAGTTTCATTGATGTAGTGAGCTTTGTTTTTCCCACTGACTCTCACTCAATAGCATAGTAGAGTGAGAGAACACCACATAGGTCTCAATGGAGCACATGCACAAACGCGGCTCGCGCAAGTCTGTGTGCGTGCGTGCGTGCGCGCGCGCGTATGTCTGTGTGTGTCTGTGTGCGCGCGCGCGCAGCAGACATAACACATAGTGAAAAAACGTTCGCCGCGCAGACTTGTCTGTTAAACACACTGAGCCGGTATAAATTCGATCTTTACACTGCGCAGCAGCAACACTTCAATTTTCATGGGGCTGCTTTCATTGCAAGAATTGTATCCGAGTCAAAGTTATTACGTCAAATGTATTATGTGTCATCCCAATGAGGAAAACGTCATAGATTTCAAAGAAAACAACTTGACGTCTCTCTTCCAAAACCAAGATTGGTCTGACAAGCCCGGTCAGTTGTTTCCATTCAGAGAGAGAGAGAGAGAGAGAGAGAGAGTGTAGTGTGTGTGTGTGTGTGTGTGTGTGTGTGTGTGTGTGTGTGTGTGTGTGTGTGTGTGTGTGTCCTCCCGAATACATGGCATTACAAAAGAACGACCGTGACGACAGCAGGTGATTAAATGGAAACAACATATTGGGCTGGTGGCCATCTTGTTTTTGTCTGACAAGCAATACCGTCCACAGTTTATGCCATGTTTCCACAGCCAAGTTTACATATAGGCCAGTGGGTCGAACCTACGTAATAAGTCTCCTAGAATTCTAGACGATCGCATTTTGGCGCTGGTTAGGACCACACAAAGCTCTGTGTGTGTGCATACACAAACAGAACCTTCTATAGGTAGTGGTGTGCGTTCTGTGGGCTGTGTGTTGTATAGGGGGGTAATACCAACCTCTCGAGTCACAGTGAAAGCAGGTTGTATTTCTGGCTGAGAACGGGTATTGCTTCCAGCTTAAAGTATATGTGTGCCACTCGGTTCGAAGATAAGTTGCCTTTTTATTACATTGGCCTGCCCTTCTTGTGTCAGTCTATCTGTGTGTGTGTGTGTGCGTGTGTGTGTGTGTGCGTGCGTGCGCGTGCGTGCGTGCGTGCGTGCGTGCGTGTGTGTGTTTGTGTGTGTGTGTGTGTGTGTGTGTGTGTGTGTGTGTGTGTGTGTGTGTGTGCGTGCGTGTGTGTGTGTGTGTGCGTGTGTGTGAAGCGTTAAACAATAACTGCGAACTCTTTACTCTTTGACTTTAGATATAGAGATTACCCCCACACACACACACACACGACGTGAGTGCAGCATAGCTGGAGTTCTGTCATTAATGTAAGCACACCCTCTACTCTTTGACCTTAGCTCTAAATAACTAAAGATTCAAACTTAATCTCCGTCTGAGAACGAATTCCCAACTGTTGGAAAGGCTTGCGAGTACTTCTGTCCCGATATTTTTACTTTGAGTAAATCCTTAGTGTTGCACCGGTATTGTACGTGTCCTGTGCTAACACTGGTCTATTGCTGGGCAGAGAGTGCAGGCACCTGACTGTCGCGCTCTCCAGACAAAGAGGTAAGAATCTAAGACTCTTTAGAACGGGGAGAGAATCAACCATGCAGGAAGTAAGACCGGTAATCCTTGGTGTGAGTTATGGTTATTTCGACCCGTTATTTACTGGGTATAAACATGAGATGAACTGCGCTCAACAAATTCGCTGGGTTTTTTTGTATTTGTTGTTTTTTGTTTGTTTGTTTTAAGTGGAAGCCCACACAAATGGGTTATAAATTTGGTTGTGTTTTCTTTTCTAGGCGTGAATTAACAACACTGTCTAGAAGCACCAATAAAGTACGTTTTGTTTCGTTCAAGATTTATGTCCCAAATTATGTCGTGTTTTGTTGTTGTTGAAACCAGGAAAGAAATCCGTATCACATATCACGGCTTGATTTCGGTTGAACCCTCGATTTGCTGTCACAGCGGTCACGGTCCTACAGTAACTTCTGTTTTTGTTGTTGTTGTTGTTTTGTTTTTTGTTTGTTTTTTTGTGCGTGTGTGTGTGTGTGTGTGTGTGTGTGTGTGTGTGTGTGTGTGTGTGTGTGTGTGTGTGTGTGTGTGTGTGTGTGTGTGTGTGTGTGTGTTTAAAGGAGTTTTAATTTGATAAGATACTTTTATTCGCTTCTTAATTACAAAGAAGAATTTGGCTTGCTCCTCTTAATAAATACACATGTATACACAAACATACCACGGAAATACAAACCCGACATACATGTACACATCATTACACACTCACACACTCAGTCACTGGCTAAAACACAATTTAAGAAATAGACATTGCCTCACATTAACTATGTTGAACAGCACTAAGAGTAACAATTAAGATGGAGAGGCAGACCTATCACAGGATACAGAACACAGGTAATAGCTCTCTCTCTATATATATCCTGATTCCTTCCTCATACACACATCCACACACATCCTATCTTCCGAACTCGCACAAGCACCCGCACCAACCCACACACATCACGAGATGAGGTATGGAACAGTTGGGGATGAATCACCAATATATAATATCAATGCGTAAGACAGGTAAACTATTAAATAAAGAGTTCAACTGGAGTCTTCCACGCCAGTGCTTCGTTGTATGAAGGGGCTGGGGTTTGGGAAATAGAAATACGCAATTGTGCATTGTTGTAGTGCCTGTCCTCAGCTAAACACCATCGCAAAACGTCAAAAAGTGAATCACCCTCTCCTATGTTATCTGTACCCACGTCATCGATATGGGTAATATATACAGTACAGGCAAGACAGAACAGGTAGAAAGTGTGCACGGAATGTAGCCCGCACCGAGTCCACGTGGGTCATTGTTGTTATTGTTGGTGTTGGTGGTGGTGGTGGTGGTGGTGGTGGTGGTGGTGGTAGTGTTGCTGCTGTTCTGTTTGTTTTTGGGTGTTGTTTGTTGGTTCCAAAGTAAAAAGATCGTGACACCACCCAAAATATACCCCCCCTCCCCCCCCCCCCCAAAAAAAAAAGAAGAAGAAGAAACAAACAAACAAAAACACAACGTTTCTATTCTTAACGTGTTAAGATACAGATTTTTTATTTTATTTCATTTTAATGCTTTTCCACCTTCCACTGGGTCTGTGTGTATACAAAACATACAATTAATAGTGATGTTGATTATGATGCCTTCATTCTATTCCATCGTATATATTAGACCATTCTCTGTGCAGGGTGGGGGAGCTAGGATGGCCGAATGATAGAGCGTTGGACTTTCAATGCTCTGGTCGTGAGTTCGAATCCCGGTTTGGGCAAAATATGTGTGCTGGCCTTGTTTCTCGTTGCCCCGTCTTTAATATCACCCATACGTGGTGGAAAAGGACGTTAAACTCCCAAACACCCACCCACCCCACCCATCCGTCCAGGGTCGCTATAGAAAGGGTAAAGTTAGAGCCACACCGAAAACAGAATGGCCACTCGCGACGGGCTATATAACTGTACACACTGACTACCCATGCTACTGTTCAAATGCACTATGGTGAGAACACGAACGTTGGTTTAGATCCAGGACACCAACAATACGACCACTCGATCGCCTTTCGAGACGCCATAAATCTTTCAAGATCAGTGAGTGTCACACACCAAAAGAGGAGACAGTATTGCCGACGCACAGAGGGACAACTACAAGTGGATTGCCCCTACAGTGTGTCACAACGCACACCGTCTGTGTTTTATGAATTGGAAGTAAGCCAGCGTACAGATACACCCTACACAACCAAACACTGTCCTTGTTAGAATTGTTTTTTAAAAGACAGGTGACCACATTTTTCAAGGCAGTAAAGGTCACATGCCATTAACAGCTTCCGGGGCATGTAAAATTCAGTGTAATAATAATAATAATAACTGATACTTATATATAGCGCTCTTTCTCGCAGAGAGCTCACAGCGCTTTACAAGGAAAAGAAAAGAAAAACATTGGAACAATACAGTCACATACAAACAAAGCATATCACATAAACACAAACAACACAGCACACCTTCACAAAACACACAACATACCAACACTATAATCAGACAGGTGCCTACAGGTACAGTGGGCGAATTAGTCCCTTCCACCGCGGGACATAAGCGGAAAGGGCTTACATACAAACTTGCCTTTGAAGGGATACGAACCCTGAACCACATATGGTCAGGATGCTCTACCACTGAGCCTCCCCCCCCCCCTCCCTTCCCGAGATTAATGAAAGAATTCGTTAAAAAGATGGCTTTTTAAAGCAGTGCGGAAGGCCAAGTCAGTACTTGCTGAGCGGACAGATAAAGGAAGCGAATTCCATACGGTCGGTGCTGCAGAAAAGAAAGACCTTTCTCCACGCGTGGTTTGCAGAGTGTGAGAGTGTCCGATGATGAGCGAAGTGTTCTTGTTGGTACGTAGATGTTAACTAACTCAGAGAGATAAGAAGGTAATTCTGGTAAATACAGTACAGAAGTTTTGCCCCTTTTGAAATTTGTGTGCAGACTAAACAATGGCAATGTGGGGCTGTTTGTAAGCTTTGTAAATAAGTTTTATGCCAGGTAATAATGAAAGCAGTGAAATATAAGCCTGGCATGTGGACTGGGGGGGGGGGGGGGGGGGTAATTAAAGCATTTCTTGGATGTCATGCACAGCGTTATGTTTAACCCTTTCAGCCCCGAAGGAATCTCAATAGCGATAACGCTCTCTGTCTGGGAGTTTTGCAAGTGTGCTAGATCTAAAGCTGGGCTCTTGCAAACCCTATTTCTCAAAAAGTGTCGGATCCATCCTATAGGGGAATCTTCCACTGTGCAGAGCATATGAGAGTCGGTCACATGCACGCATATTATTGGTAGGGTCTGCGAAACCGTTGGTGATACGGTGGCAGGGCTGAAAAGGTTAATAGGAACATATAACGTTTTCTTTGAAATCGGTATTTGTACTGCGGGTTCACGGGCGTGTAGTTAAAATAGACGCTAGTGTTTCCGGCG
>JACVVK020000029.1:225000-242500 GCA_018292915.2 Batillaria attramentaria | reverse complement strand
AAATATTGGGCCAAAATGTATAAGAGAGCTAATTTGCAGGTCATTATGTGGACCTAAGAGGGCAGAGGTATGAAGCGAGAACGGAAAAATAACGACAGAAATTGCTCTTGTACATTTTAATGACCCTTCAAGGAACTCACGCATGTAGCTATTAACTGTTTCAAACACGCCTTCTACGCTGTGTGGACTGCTCAAACAAGCGAAAGCCCTTTTAAAACATGGAGTAGTTAGTGTGACAAATCCCTCTGCAAAAACACTTGAAGAAGTAGAGCAAGATAGGATACAGGGTAACGCATAATAAATTCGGTAGCGTGTCTGGCAATATGCCCAATAACTACCGGCTGAGGGTTGAATATCGATTGATATATCCCTTTGTTGGTTTCCAGATAATATGACATGTCAAACAAATATCTGACATTAATGACAGTTGTCCAAATTTGTGATTAGTCTCGGTGTCTGAGATCTTGGAATGATAGATGGGATAATCTTGTTTTAACGTTTCAGGTACAATATTTCGTCTTCGTTTACGTGTATGTCTACTTATCTTATGTTATAGCACTAATAGTACATTTCGTATCGCGCTCGAGTATTCCATGGGTAAATCTGTCGTCTGCTAGCTCTTGTGCCAACCGCGCATGAATACAAAGTCCACATGCTTAGGCTCATTTTTCACTGTTTTTGCCATTGCCTGGCATGAACTTTATTTACAAAGCCAACATACAGCCCGAAATTGCCATTCTTTACCCTGCACACAAATTTAAAAGGGGCAAAAATTCTGTACTATATTTAGCGGAATTCTTACTACATGGCCCTGGAAGCTATTATCGTTGTGTAACCGAAACAAACGGTATCCGCCCGACAAACTTGTTTGTTTCAAATCCTTCTTTGGTATGAGTAATAGGAGTTGTCATTCAGGGTCCCGAGTTGTACGGGAATGTCAGAGAATGAACATAAAAAACCAAGTCTCTCTCCTTCCCACGTAACGTTATGCATATTTTGAATTTTACACCCAAAACGTGACCTTGCGTGGTAGAGTGTATTTCTCAGGGTGTAGCCAAAATAGTCGCGAGTGTTTCCAATGCTACTTCGCTGCAAATTTGTAGCACCGGCAGGACGGTAGAGCGCTGGACTTTCAATGGTCGAGTCGTGAGTTCGAATCCTGGCCAAATGGTTGTGCTCGTCTTTTTCTCGTTGCCCCGTCTTTGATATTATCCATGTGTTGTGGAAAAGGTCGTTAACCTCACACACACACACACACACACACACACACACACACACACACACACACACACACACACACACAGCGTTTCCAGACAGCAGCACCGAGTTCTTCTATTTCAAATTTGAGTAACACAGAGTGTTTCCAACGGACTTTGTTTTATCGGCGTGAAACTAAGAGAGCGGAGTCTTTTACGCTGATACTTCGAATTGTTAGCTTCCTGTGAGAGCACGCAATCATCGTCGAAAAGTTTGAGGCGGATAGCACTGGAAGCACTGGCGGACATTTTGATTACACCCCGTCGTGTCTGTATCGCAAGGGACAGAAATATCGCTAACACGTTTTTATGTTTTCGCTCCACCTGTATGTGTGGGTGTTTATGGTGTGCCGGTATCGGGGCTTTCGCTTTGCATTGAATGCATTGCAAGTGATCCGAAGTGATTGGGAGGGGATTGTATTCCAACAAAACACGTCCCTCCCCCATCCCGCCCCCCCCCCCCCCCCCCCCCCGCACGTGACTAGGTTAGGTTTTCTGCTTGAATGCGTCACAAGACAAGTTAAGACATATCTTTCTACAATATTTTAAGGACAGACTTTCTGTTACAGGTGCACTCTACTCCCCAGCCCAAATTGCCCCGGGGTTTCAAGCAGCTTGAGGCTGGAAGTGCCCCCGGTCAATGCAGCTTGTCCTCGACTGACAAAGTTTTAGACCATCATAATATTCTGACCTATTTCTGCTGTTCTGGATTCGTCTTAGTCGAAGTATTTTATGAGTCTGTATTGCATTTATTGTTTAAGCAGTTTTAGTCAGTAAGGTTTACTGTGACTGTGTTAGTAGGTTTGTACGAGTGATTGTAACCTAAAGCCCGTAACTTGCAGCACGCATGTGTGAGTGATTGCAAAGCAGGGCCAGTATGTACTAGTCGAGCTTAGGGCTTTTATCCCCGGGTTAGAGTCTAACTTCGAACTAAACTAGCTCCAGGGTTAAATTTTCTGTTGTTTTTTTGTTTTAAATCAAGAAGCGGGTCGATTCCAGCAAGGTGCCTAAGCTGTTATAGAAGGAATTTTTTTCCATCCTTTCTTCGCTTTCTTTTGTATTTAATTTTGCTTTTGGGTTGCTTAAAATTGCTTTTGACCTAGTCTAGTTTAGGCCCGTAGCCGTGGGTTAAATTATCCTGGACTTTTACATACGGGTCCTGCTCTCTTAAACCACAACAAATTCCTAATGTTTACACATACGGTAATAAAGCTATGTCTATGTCTATGTTTATGTTATATGAAATTCGTGGTATGCCAACAACCCAAACCTTAACAGTATGACAAATACTCACACAGAGCTTAGACAACAACACAACCGGATATAGCAACCAAGCACCGTTTCCACTACTACTACGCAGATCTAGTCCCTCGAGACAGACGTGTAGGCAGAACGAAGTGCCACCACGCAAACACTGAATTGTTTTAGTCGGCTGGGATGGGTGGCTGTTTATGAAGTGTGGTTGTCAAAAGACAACAGTTTCATCCATTAGGAATGTGACACTCGTCATTTATGCATCGTCTGTCGTGAATGCGAGAGCAGAAGAATGCTGGATGAGATGCGTAAAAGTATAGTGGCGCAGAAGCCTAAAATGGTGTGTTGAATTATGGGTAAGGAAAATAAACGCCGGAAGAGGACTTGGCTGATGAACCGAGTCAGCACACTGGATGGTACAAACAGTCATGAAACAAACGAGTACATCACATCTACACAAAAACACCCCCCACCCACCCACCCACCCACCCACCTCCCGCAACATCCACAGGACTTGACTCTCTTACTTCAAACACAGTAGCGTGCAAACGAGAACACTGTGTTATGGATACAGTCAGGTTACCACGGCGCCTCAGCACACACACACACACACACACACACACACACACACACACACACACACGCACGCACGCACGCACGCACGCACGCACACACACTCACTCTCTCTCTCTCCCCCCCCCCCTCCCACCGGCTCCTTACGACCGCTCCCCCATCCCACCCCCACCCATCTCCTTAGCGCTACCTGTATTTTACAGCGCTACTGTCCCGAATGTGGTCTTTGAAGTCGCTGTAAACGTTCACCGTGGTCCGAACAACTGTCTGGGGCGGGACAGTCCGAGCCAGTGACTGTTAACCTTTTTACTGGCTATTAACTTGAGGTCACTGAATACTGGATCCCATTCTACTTTATAGGCGACTCTTGTCCAGACGGGTCGTGAATGAAATGTGGCTGCATGTGTATGTGTGTCTCTGTTCACTTTCACTTTGACCTTTTGCTGGAAAAATTACGTTAAGCTCCCAAATACCCACCCCTCCTTGACCTTTCGCAGGGGAAACCGAGACAGCCGAAGCACTGGGCTGTCGATGTTTGGGAGACAAAAGTATTTTGCCTTTTATTTAATAGTTTTTTGTTGTTGTTGTTTTTTTCCTCGTAGTTCCATGGCGTGCTTTGTCGCTGGTGAGTCAATAACTCAGTGGTGTAGGGAGGTGCTACGAGTATTTCAATTTTCATTTCTTGAGGTTTATATGATGAAGCCCCTGGGGCGACAAGAGATGCAGATAGTTGTGTTATCGATAGGACTGTTGTTGAAGTGACACGGGACACACTATACGCGAGATGCATGTGATAGTGATCTGAATTTCAATATTTTCAGGTAAACAGGGAAAACTTTTGGAGAAGGCATTTATATTCTTCATGCTATTGAGTTTGTTTGTTTGTTTGTTCGTTCGTGTTTGTTTGTTTGTTTGTTTGTTTGTTTGTTTGTTTGTTTGTTTGTTTCGCTTTGTTTCTTTAGCTCTGCTTGTTTGTTCGAGCGGTCGATTGGTTGGTTGGTTGCTGTTTGTTGGTCGGTCGGTCGTTTGTTTGTTTGTTTGTTAGATACAAATAATCTGCCCTTAGTTTGGCTTTTCGAATTTGAAAACGCCCATATTTTTCAGTCAGGATCCTTCAGACTGGCCTACAGTAATATCAATCTGTTTTTCCAGCATCACAACCATACAAAATAGAACATCCAGCGAAAGGGAGTAACCGGGACGCCCTTTAACATCTTAATATCAGCTCATATCACACCCCTAAATTATGTTTCACAGCCCAAGCTTGCAGAGTTCTTTTACTACCATCTGTATTCCTTACAGCACATCTTACGCCTGACAGGTATTAATATGCAAATAGCTCCGCATTCAAACAAACCAAACAAAAAAAAAAATGCACCGCCTTATGCACACTTTGACATGTGAAACCTAGTCCTCCTGGGCGGCTTAACACATTTCGTACCGCAAACAAGTATCCCACGTGCTTGACTCTTTTTCCGTTCTGGCCCTGTATGCAAAAATAATAATAATGAATTGTACTTATATAACGCAAAATTCTCACAAAGTGACTCAATGCCATACTCGCGCACTCATACCAATAAATATGCAAACACGCGCGCACACACACACACACACACACACACACACACACACACACACACACACACACACACACACACACACAGAGAGAGAGAGAGAGAGAGAGCAGCAGCAGCAGCAGCAGCTGAATCAGGAGGAGGTAAGTGTGTTTAGTCGAAAGCCAGCCGGAACAGATGCGTTTTCAAGTCAGATTTGAAACGATCTATGTCCGACTGGTCTCGCAGGCCGGCAGGTAGTGCGTTCCAGAGTGACGGGGCTGCAAAGCTAAACGCGCTCGCCGACTGTTTTGAGGTTTCGACGAGGAACTTTCAATAGTTTTTCAGAAAAAGAACGAAGAGCGCGTGCTGTTTGGTGGACTGTAAGGGAATTTGAGAGGTAGGCAAGATTAACGGCTCTTACTGCAGCAAACACGAAAACATGAAAAATCAACGTGCAGCATTCTCTGCATAATTTAAATATGATTTCTTTCTGTGAGGCCATATTTACTGAATAGGAAATGAGTTAAGAAAAAGAAAAGTAGTGTGATGCCGTGTAATGTAGAGCAAAAGTGATAAGCAATCTTGTGGTGAATGCATGCCCCTCCTTCTTCCTTGTACCTTCCCCATAAACAGTGACATCTCTAAACACGTGAATACCCACACGAGCTGGAGGTTGCTAGGGTGCACATATACTCACGTTCATCACAGATAAGTTAGCTACCCCGCCCTCACCTCGAGTGATACTTGTGGATATGAAGTTGTCGATCCTGTTCACGAATTCGTGTTTACACTGATGCGCCTCAGAGGTACACGGTCGAGAGATTCTTTTGTCACTGTTGAAATAATCACAAAAATGTGTGTGCTATGTGTATATATATATGTAGGTGCGTACATGCTCATGACTTTACAGTTCTTCGAGCAAGTTTTGTGAATCCACATGGTAAATCTTCATCTATATTTGTTAAATTTTGAATACACTCATGTATAACTATACAGTGTATGCATACATGTTGAAAATGCCAAAAAGAGAATTAAAAAAAAATACAGCAGGGGAAGAGGTGAGCATTTAGGTGTTTAAATAAATTAATGTCCTTTTCCGCCATGTAGGCTTGATATCAAAGACGTTACAACGAGGAAAAAGCCAGAATACATTCTTGTCTCCTAGGCAGGATTCGAACTCACGACCCGAGGGTTGGATGTCCAATGCTCTACCGTTAGACTGTTCCGGCTCCCCTTCAGCAGGAGAAACTAGAAGACACACTACGCAAGCACGCACACACACGCACTCACCTACAACTCTGTGTGCGTGCGTGCGTGCGTGTGTGTACGTGTGTATGTGTGTGTGTGTGTGTGTGTGTGTGTGTGTGTGTGTGTGTGTGTGTGTGTGTGTGTGTGTGTGTGTGTACGTGTGTGTGTGTGTGTGTGTGTGTGTGTGTGTGTGTGTGTGTGTGTGTGTGTGTGCTGTGACGGCCGCCAGGAGACACTAAAATGATAATAAAGAAAGAGGAAAGGGGGAGGGGGGGGGATGGGCAGGTTACGAGGGGCGGGAGCGGGGAGGGGTGAGAGGTTGTGGGTGGTACGCAGTTATGACTAATATCATTCCTGTATGGAAAAAAAAAACCCAAAAAACATGACGGCATTTTTGAGAAATACAACTCCGAGACCGACCTAACCTGAATTTTCCAAGGACAAACAAACCTGACAGCGAGACCTCTGGCTATAAATAACAGTTTTGAATTTCCTGTTTGAAAGACCCCTGACTGCGAGATAGAGAAATTGGAGCATGAGCAGTTGTGAACGCAATCTTCAAATATATACACAGTATTTCTTAGCACGGACCGAAGCAAGTTTTCTGTGCTTCAGTGAGCAACCAAAGGGTACCGTGGAGTTCCCAGCCTTACTTTCGCACGTCTAAAGTTTAAAAATTCGAATTTAGAATCATGTGGGCGTTCTTACAGAGTAGCCTAGGGGGATAGTCGTCCACGATACCTCAGAGGTAACTGAAATCAACGAAAGGTTAGGTGAAGCTGTTGTTGTGTATGGTCGTGGTAATTTTCTCTATGTGCGGCACACTTGTTTGTAATCGAACACTAGTAATTTAAGTCTTCAGCAGTTGTTGTTTTTTCCTTTGCTGTTGCTGATGGCATTGTCGTTGTGATCGTAATCAACATCATTATCATCCTTATCACCACAATCATCATCATCGTCGTCGTCGTCATCGTCATCATCATCATAATCATCGTCATACTCATTATCATCATCCTCGTCCTAGTCGTCATCACCATCATTATCATCATCACCACCACACTTTGTCAACATCGCTAGTTATATTTTCTCTTGTCATCACCCATTACCTTTTTTGTTGCTCTTTCGTAGTGTACATTGGTTGAATGTGCTGTTTTATGGGGTTTTTTTTTAAATTGTTGTTGTTGTTTTGTTTTTTTACTTCGGTTTTAGATTGTAAGGTGCCTAGAGCTCGTTCCCGGGGATAGGTGCCCTATTATTATTATTATTATTATTGTTGTTGTTGTTATTATTATTATTGTTATTATTATTGATATTTCTAATTCCTAATGTCCTCCCTATTTGTACTTTCCCATCGTCTAAATATGACATACTCCAACTACAGCAACACTGGATGACTCCAACACTCTACCAGCGAACAGAAAATTCATCCCTATCAGCTGAATACTTTTTTTTAAAGAACACCTAATCATACCATCCTTTGAACTGCAGTTTTAATTGGCCCGGCGGAGAAGCAGCCGACGTCACGTTCACCATTTGACCGAGCGTGCAGTTTTGTATAGACTGTCGCGAAAGAAGAAAAGTCTTTAAAAACTCGGTTCCATTGAAGCATTTAAAAGCGTGGTCATGCCCCCTGTGGAGCTTCGGTCCTTGGGTTGCGCTTCGCTGTATGATTGTCGCGAATCTTTCTTTCTAACCTTACGTGCGTGGCGTAATGGTTTTTTTGTGTTTGACAGGACCTGAGGGCAGAAGATGTGTGTTTTACATTGCTGTACGATGCGTAGGTGTTCTACGGCGTACTGTGCAGTAGGACTGTTATGGAAAGGTGAAATTATGCGAGGGTGTTTAGAGCAGTGTGCCGTCCGCGATTACGCTGAGGTACCATCTGAAGTTCGCGTTTGGAATTGCTGAGAGCAATTTGTTCGGTGTATGGTGTTTTTGTGCTGTGTGAGGGAGAGCCTAAAGCTGGGCACTGCGGAGCGCCACAGTGCTGTCCAGAGTTGTGACACAGTTGTGATTTTGGGGGTTTCCGCCGCCACGGTGGCGTCATCACAGCAACCTGGATTTCAAGTAGCCACAACTGTGACTGTGGTTTCCACAACAGATTCTGATTGGCTGTACTATGTCCTGTATGTGCTATGTACTGCTCCATGTCTTCACTACTACTTCACACTAAACCGTCACATAGGCTGTATAAACAGGTACTCCAGTATGCATGCTTCCTAGACGTTTTACGGCGGGAATCTCGCACTTTCGCGCGAGAAGCATCACTCCAGAGCTGTCATTCCTGATTTTCACACTTAGACACAATCTGACAGAAACCTGATCCGAAGTTTCAGGCCGGTCTTTAAAATTCCATACTCGTAATTACCACAGACGGGCGTTCAGACATCAGAGACGAGTTATGTACCCTGCTGTTCCGACTGCATGACGTCCCCTTCATGTAAATTACGATGTGCACACTCTGAGCTGACGGTGATTCTGAATAATTATGTTTTGAATGCGTTGCCGTCTGCACAAACAGAGAAAGTTTTTCATTTAAAAGACATTCAGCGAATTTTTCAAATAATCCAAAGTAAAGTTTTCAAATATAAATTTTGTAGACCCACAGGAAGAAAAGGGTTGTTTGGTAAGTGGATGCTAAATCGGTTCAAAAGGAGATAAATTCAACAAATAAGTTTCTTTTCATACATTTCTTAGGTTTTTTCTCTTTTTTTTTTTACGAGAATAGGTTACGCTTATGTTGAGTTAAACCCCTTCCTTTTACAACACAAGGAACGAGCCGTTTTAACACTGTAATAAAATTTTCAATGGCCGCTGTACATAACGCTTAGAGGGGCTTCGAGGATATGACATTAAACACATCTTAACACACGCATAGAAAGTATCTCCTCCTTTTCATATGAACATCCTGGTTTTGGAAAAGTAGTCACACACGACTATCTGGCATCAGAGGTGTGGCAGGCCTTTTGAAAAGGACACAGGAGAGGTTGGAGAAGACTAATGGAAATAGGTTGAACGGGGCTTAACATTATTTAGTATAGATCACGTAGATAAGTGGCGAAGTAGTCTTTTCTGTATCATCCCGGCTGTCTATTTTGTTTGAGGGTCGTTGTGAGCGACAACCTCCTGAAATCTATGTAGTAAGTATAAGAGAGTTACGTCCGTCTGTTTGTGTGACTGTGCGTCCGTGTGTCGGAAAGGAAAAAAAACAAACAAACCAAAAACAGCGACAAAACCACTAATATCCAATCTCGATTAGAGTTGTTTTTGTTTTTGTTTTATAACCTTACGATTGTAGAAAAAAAAATGCTAAAAGCCTTTGACCACAACTGGCAGCCTGTTCTCAAGCATCATCAGTAACATTCACAAAGTTGCTCTCTCTCTCTCTCTCTCTCTCTCAAGATTTCTGACTTTCGGTTTTGTAACCTACCACCACTCGGACGTGTATAATTATTTGAACATTTCACAGCCATAAGACTCATGCTGTTTCCTGAAGCGTTTTGTTCGTTCGATATTTATTTTGGGATTGACGTCCTTTTCCACCACATACGGGTGAAATCAGAGACGGGGCGACGAGGGAAAAGCCAGCATTAATATTTGGCCCCAACCGGGATTCGACCCCAAGACTCGAGCACTTACAATCCAGCTCTCTACCATTCGGCTATCCCGGTTCCCCACTTTCTTGTTGTGTCCGCCAAAATCATGCTATTCACTTTAAATGGGCGAGCATACATCCTTGACAGTTTACAATACGTGTGTTTAATATTCCATTTGCATAAGCTGGAATTTTAATGGGCAGTTAAACTAGCCTTAAACGAGTTTTAAATTAACACCCGGATACTTTTTCCAGCTTGGTGTTTCATTTCTTTATTTCTTTGCGTGTCCTAGGGGTTATGAATCCCACAAAATGAAATCTACTCAAGCAAACAGTCTGGATGAAAGAGTGAGCTTTGAGTGCACGTGTGCAAACACATCAAATAACGCAATGCAAAGTGTGTCAATATATCGCATGATGCGTGAGCATGCAAGGAAAGACACGCCTCTCTCAAATACATGCTTTTGAATCGTGGACTATATTTGACGAAAATGCAATGGACAAAATAAAAATTATTGAAAAATTATTAAGACTCTCATCTCCTCACTGACCATTGGCAAGTCAAGTCAAGCGAAGTTTATTTCCCTACCTCCGAAAGCATAGGAAAACAAAAACAAAAACAGAAAAACTGAAAACCAAAACTAACTCGAAACCTATATGCAAAGGCATTCTATAGTAGTCATACACGTCTTTTGACCCTACTTCGTGATACTAGTCGTGAATATACATGTCATTCTATAGTAGTCATACACGTCTTTTGTCCCTACTTCGTGATACCAGTCGTGAATATACATGTCAGTCTATAGTAGTAATACACGTCTTTTGTCCCTACTTCGTGATACTAGTCGTGAATATACATGGCATTCTATAGTAGTCATACACGTCTTTTGACCCTACTTCGTGATACTAGTCGTGAATATACATGTCATTCTATAGTAGTCATACACGTCTTTTGTCCCTACTTCGTGATACTAGTCGTGAATATACATGTCATTCTATAGTAGTCATACACGTCTTTTGTCCCTACTTCGTGATACTAGTCGTGAATATACATGTCATTCTATAGTAGTAATACACGTCTTTTGTCCCTACTTCGTGATACTAGTCGTGAATATACATGTCATTCTATAGTAGTAATACACGTCTTTTGTCCCTACTTCGTGATACTAGTCGTGAATATACATGTCATTCTATTGTAGTCATACACGTCTTTTGTCCCTACTTCGTGATACTAGTCGTGAATATACATGTCATTCTATAGTAGTCATACACGTCTTTTGTCCCTACTTCGTGATACTAGTCGTGAATATACATGTCATTCTATAGTAGTAATACACGTCTTTTGTCCCTACTTCGTGATACCAGTCGTGAATATACATGTCATTCTATAGTAGTCATACACGTCTTTTGTCCCTACTTCGTGATACTAGTCGTGAATATACATGTCATTCTATTGTAGTCATACACGTCTTTTGTCCCTACTTCGTGATACTAGTCGTGAATATACATGTCATTCTATAGTAGTCATACACGTCTTTTGTCCCTACTTCGTGATACTAGTCGTGAATATACATGTCATTCTATTGTAGTCATACACGTCTTTTGTCCCTACTTCGTGATACTAGTCGTGAATATACATGTCATTCTATAGTAGTCATACACGTCTTTTGTCCCTGCTTCGTGATACCAGTCGTGAATATACATGTCATTCTATAGTAGTAATACACGTCTTTTGTCCCTGCTTCGTGATACCAGTCGTGAATATACATGTCATTCTATTGTAGTCATACACGTCTTTTGTCCCTACTTCGTGATACCAGTCGTGAATATACATGTCATTCTATTGTAGTCATACACGTCTTTTGTCCCTACTTCGTGATACTAGTCGTGAATATACATGTCATTCTATTGTAGTCATACACGTCTTTTGTCCCTGCTTCGTGATACTAGTCGTGAATATACATGTCATTCTATTGTAGTCATACACGTCTTTTGTCCCTGCTTCGTGATACTAGTCGTGAATATACATGTCATTGTATAGTAGTAATACACGTCTTTTGTCCCTGCTTCGTGATACTAGTCGTGAATATACATGTCATTCTATTGTAGTCATACACGTCTTTTGTCCCTACTTCGTGATACTAGTCGTGAATATACATGTCATTCTATAGTAGTAATACACGTCTTTTGTCCCTACTTCGTGATACTAGTCGTGAATATACATGTCATTCTATAGTAGTAATACACGTCTTTTGTCCCTGCTTCGTGATACTAGTCGTGAATATACATGTCCTCAAGACATCTGCTCATAGTAGATTTAAACCAGTACTGAGAATGTTTGATGTTGTCTTGATTAATCCAAAGGCCATACTTCCAAATATATTTCAGTGTTGCTTGAACAGAATCAACACAACATGACTCAATAATGCCTGCATTTCTTAGAAAAGATTATATGTAACGCATGACAATTTCTCATGTATTGCGGGGAGCAGGGGTGGTCGAATGGTAGAGCGTTGGACTTCTAATGCTCGGGTCGTGAGTTCGATCCCGGCTGGGGCTAAATATTTGTGCTGGCTTTTTTCATCGTTGCCCCGTCTTTGATATCACCCTAAGTGGTGGAAAAGGACGTTAAACCCCCAAACACTCACCCACCTACCCTCTTCCATGGGTTTAGTCAAGTGTGAAGCTAGCGTCAGACAGAGTTATTAGGATGGTAGCGCCAGAGTAGAATAGGTTATGCAGACTGATACACCGACGAACAATAGACGACTCCACTCCTTCTAATCAAAAGGGGCGAGCCCCCAGAATTCAGCTAATTGCGTGAACAGAACACATGACATGGTTTGGAAAACGTTCTTGCCAGGCACTACAACGAGGGAAACACATGTAATATGAAACGTGGAAAAAGGGAGGTTAAATCCATTAACGTCATTTGAGGAAACCGCAGACCACTACGCCAATCTCTTTCAACTTCACATCACCCTTGTTACGGCACAAACGTATTGTATTTTGCCAATACCAGGCAGAGTAAAGGGGAGGGGCTTTGGGCTCGATGCGCGCGCGCGTGTGTGTGTGTGTGTGTGTGTGTGTGTGTGTGTGTGAGAGAGAGAGAGAGAGAGAGAGAGAGAGAGAGAGAGAGAGAGAGAGAGAGAGAGAGAGAGAGAGAGTATAAGACTGCCTGCGTTGTGTTTTCAGCCCAGCGCTCAGCGTATAAATGAACTCTTACGCTATTTCTTAATTCTTAATGAATTTTAAATTAATATAATTGCTTGAGTCTGTGATTAATATTGATTGTTCTTTCTTAGGTATTTGCTAGCGACATGGAACGCACTTTGTTCTGAACGTAAGTTTGTGTTTTCATTGCTTCATTCAAGCAATGGAACATAAACGGTCGCCGACACGCGTGATTGGCCGCGTCTGATCAGGTACCGACGTGTAACGAGTTCTCTTCCTTGTATTAGCCAGGCTTTTCTGGAATGTTTTTGTGTTTAGGAGATGTGGAAGTATGTACTGAAAAGACCTGGCTGTTGATCGCTATACTAAAGCTTCGTACACACACACACACACACACACACACACACACACACACACACACACACACACACACACACACACACCTCCTCCCATTCAGACCATTCCACTAGCGAGTATAGGTTATAATTCCTTCCAGACGGTTTGACCCGAGCGTCCTTAGGGCCCGGTGACGTTCGGGTCAACCTTTTATCCCTGAATGCCGATAGAGAGCGGCAACTGTTACATCCATCAGGCACCACACCAAACCTTTGCCAACACTCAGACGAAAGGGCCCTGCACTGTTGGCAAGAACCAGTGTGTACGACATTGCCATGAAACTCATATTTGGCACAGAGCTGTCATAGAACACGCGCGCGCGCGCGTGTGTGTGTGTGTGTGTGTGTGTGTGTGTGTGTGTGTGTGTGTGTGTGTGTGTGTGTGAGAGAGAGAGAGAGAGAGAGAGAGAGAGAGAGAGTATAAGACTGCCTGCGTTGTGTTTTCAGCCCAGCGCTCAGCGTATAAATGAACTCTTACGCTATTTCTTAATTCTTAATGAATTTTAAATTAATATAATTGCTTGAGTCTGTGATTAATATTGATTGTTCTTTCTTATGTATTTGTTGATTTATACTGAGCCTGTCTTAATCTTAATTGCCCGTTTCGGGATGAATAAAGTGCAATTGAATTGAATTGAATTGAATAAAGGACACTTTTGTCGAGGTGTTACTTCGCACAAGTGTAGTTGTTACGTGAAAATATAATTATATGAGGGAGGCTTTTTTTAAACACAGATGTAAGTATAAAATCATACACACAAAGTCTGTTTCGTGTCGTCAAAAATGACGTAAAAACTCCTGACACCTAACGCCGACTACGCCTTTCACAGCCAAACCTCTGCATGCCCACAGTCTTTGCACATTTCTGCCCCTGTTAATGACGTCGTCATAAAGTTTCCAAAAGTTCTTTTAAGCATCTATATCCGACAAGAGCTGATTCGGATGTTCCTGAATGATCTGACATTTGATAATGCTACCCGAAAAGGCATTCTTTTCAAAGTAGCATTGATACGAACAACATCTGCTGCAAAGAATCCCAAAGTGGTTTTAAACAATTTTTTTTCAATTTTTTGTTGTTGTTGTTGTTGTTGTTGTTGAACTTACGCCAGGAATTTGGAGGGCGGGGGTTGGGAGGGGGGGAGGACAAGTCACTGCCCTCCACACATCTTTCCCCGTAAACCCACCCACCTTGGATCCCCCAGGACATCAAAGCATCTGCACGTGAACACTTGGGCATATCGCTAGTCATTGTAACCAGTCTACCCGAACAATGGCGCCTTTCTTCTTCCGATGCGTGACCCAGTCACTTGGGGATATATCTGTTACACGCAGTCCCATGTGTCAGGGTTTCGATATACCCGCGGCACGCATCTTGCATTAAATCGGTCGCGCTCACACACACACACACACACACACACACCACGAGCTCCTCCACAGTATCGCCCGTGTAGTCGGCATGGAATGTGATAGTGTTGCATGATCTCAAAATTCTTCCCTTAGTCTGCCTCTGTGTGGGCGCGTCAGTGAAGTTTCTATTTGTCTGTGAGCTTACTGACTTCGAGGACAGAATATAAGGGTGAAATGGGGGAGAGAAGGGGGCGGGGGGAGGGGAGAATGGTAGGAGGACACACACACACACACACACACACACACACACACAGAGCCGGGGAGAGAGCAAGGTGCACAGGAGGGGGGGGGAGGGGGGAGGAGATGATGTGAGGAGAAAGTGCGGGTAGGGGATAGGGAAGCACAAGGAGATGGGATTTCTACACACACAAAAGGAAAGACTCCAGACAACAACCAAGGACAAAAAGAAAGATACGCGACACTTTTGATGACCACACACGGAGGTCCTGAAACGTCCATCTTGCACGAGAATCAAGCAATTACATGGCGCCGACTTTAAAAACAGATGTCTCAACAGTCGCCGATCACAGATCAGATAATTCGTCCTTGCAAAGTCCATGCGGCGAAAAGAACAAAACAAAAAATCCAAGTTCAATTAAACCTTCTTGACGAGGAATACGTGGTGAAAAAAACAAACAACAACAACAACAACAACAACAACAAAACAAACACCGCCTCGGCGTACACGTAAGCGTGTGTTTTCACTGGTTTGTTCAAGCAGTGGAGCAGAAACGGTCGCCGACACGCGTGATTGGTCAATTTGATCGTCTGACCAGGTACCGAACTGTAACAAACTTTCTTCCTTGTGCTAGGCAGAGTACTTCTTAGAGTGTAACGTCTTTCTACGACTGTAGAACGACTACAGGGCAGTGGGTTTTGCTTGCTAAATTTTCGTATACCGTCCGTATCTGTGATCCATCCGTCAATCAAAGAAAGAAACATGCACAAATAAATGATAATAATAATAGTTTCATTAACATGGGCGCTTTATATCACATATCTGAGCTAAACCCAAGACGCACGCTCGCGTGAATCACACTCATTATCTCAGACACTGGATATGATCACATAACAATCACGTGTTGTTAATCGCCAGCTCAGCAATTTAAGTTTCGGAATTTTAGAACTGCTTTTATTTTAGATTTTTGTGGGTTGAACATTTCCAAAGCAGAGGGGGAGGAAGCCGGAGTACCCGGAGAGAACTCCGGACGGTCGGCGCGAACAAACGGTGCCACATACGAGAAAGAAAAATTCTTCGCCCCGAGTGGGACTCCCAGTGCGCATTTCCACTTGCAAGAATTGCAGACTACAGCGAAATCTATGCCTGCCTGATCGGTTTTCTTCACCATAGACATTGCCAAGATGTCTCTCTGCCAAGTCCATTGATAAAAGTATAACAACACATGCGAGTATTCAATATCAGTCACGTGGTGTGGCTCTTCAATCTGTCTGACGCACGCCACCGAGAACGCGGGAGACAAACAGAGAGTCAATGGCCTGTCACAAACACTCCTGCGTCACAGACAGACGCCTACCGCCATTTTGGTAAAAGGGCATAAGCTCCCACGAATTATATGAACAGTTAGGCTTTTCTGCCAAATGTTTCTGGGAATTCTCCAAGCAAATTACCATTCTCGGGTCTGGCTCACAAATGCAAAGAATGCATTTCTCTTACGTCGAATGGGAAATCGAAAACGTTTCATTCCGCTGCCAGTTCTGAAGAGGGCATAACTGAGCCGGTGAGAAAGAGCAATCATCCTACAACGTGATTATTTTCTGGCAGAGGCGTTGTTCCACTCAGACAACCTCTGTTGCGCTTGATTGAATCTGTAAAGGCAAAGGGTTGTCGGTGCGTGCTGATCCTGTAGGTAGGTGGGCTTTTGTGGTCACACACGCGCACACGCACACACAGACACGCACACGGACACACACGGACACACACACAGACACACACGCACACACACACACACACACACACACACACACACACACACGCATGCACACACACACACACACACACACACACACACACACACACACACACACACACACACACACCTATATTCATTTACTCGCACATACCAACACACACACACGCGCACACACACACACACACACACACACACACACACACACACACACACACACACACAGTGCTGGCATAATTCCAGTGCCATAGACGTGACGAGATACCAGATAACAGTTGAACCTGACACCTGAGCGACAAAATAATAAAGTCGGCCTACACATGACAGCGTATGCAAAAGATCCGTTTTGCGATAAACGCAAGGGTTTGCATTACGTACAGGTTACACGAAGATTGTGTAAGTGCAATTCTGTGCCAACGACGATTTGAAATGAAAGATTACTTCCATGACAAGATGAGATAATAAGATACTGGAGGGAAGGGGGGGGGGGGGGGTGCATTACAAAGTGTCCGCATAAAAACAAGACACGGCGTCACAATGTACTAATCAGGTGTTAATAATTTTCTTCAGCCTGCGTGTGACTGCGATACGAACAAAAATAAAATAAAATACCAACACACACACACACACACACACACACACACACACACACACACACACACACACACACACACACACACTAATGAATGAATGAATCAATCAATCAATCAATGCTCAGAGATGATTTTAAAGGTGTGTGTGTCATGCTAAATGTTTGTCTAAACGACTTCTGTAAATGAATGAATGAATGAATGAATAGGCGAATGGATAAATGAAAGAACAAACGAATGAAAAATCAAGCACGCTGGGCCGACAACACTACGATGGTCCAACAATTCACTGTGATAAATTCAGTACTGCCTGAATGAGTGCCAAGAATCTGAGTCTTCAGAACAGAAGTGAAGGAAAGTTTTCCCCCCACTAGAAAGCAGACACAATACACAGATACCAAACATGCGGTTGTCCAGGATTAGCCGACCTTACTGGGTATTATCGCTTTTTGTATGTCCCCGTCCAGCTTATCGAATGCGTGATTGCACTCTGGACATGCGCTGTCTTCTCTCGAGATATGCTA
>JACVVK020000029.1:217500-220000 GCA_018292915.2 Batillaria attramentaria | reverse complement strand
AAGTTGATGATAAAAGGAAGACCTGAGCAAAAATTGTCATGCAAAAGGTGAAAGGTCAAATCGTTCTGCCTGGAATATGTTAAGCTGATTTCCTCTTTAGTGAACATCAGACATTAACTCTTTGACGACGAAGCACAATTTCTAACACGCGATTTCCTATAGGAAATCGCGTGTTAGAAATTGTGCTTCGTCGTCAAAGAGTTAATGTACCCCCCTACATGGTGAATGCATTACTGGCTTGTGAAAATCAGGCCTCGTATTCATGAAGCCCGTTTAGCTAGGATAAACGCGTTCAGATCTAAACGGGCGTTGAACAGTAGTGACTTCACATTCTTATACGCCCGTTTAGATTAAAACGCGTTTATCCTAGCTAAACGCGCTCCGTGAATACCAGGCCAAATGAGGAAATCACAAAAAAGATAATACATGCATATCAGCGAATAAGCGAATGGCTTGTACCGGGAAAATGTCCTGGGCCCGTATGTAATAGTCGAGGTTAGGGTTTTTAGTCCAGGATTAGAGTTTAACCTCGAACCAAACTAGCTCCAGAGTTAAACTTTCTGTTGTTTTAAATCAAGAAATGGGCTTATTCCCGCAAGGTGCCTAAGCTGTTATAGAAGGATTTTTTCCTTCCTTCCTTCGCTTCCTTTTGTATTTCATTTTGCTTTGGGGTTTCTTTTGTCCTAGTCTGGGTTAGGCCCGTAGCCGTGGGTTAAATTAACCTCGACTTTTTAACCTGAAACATTTTTGTGTAAGTGGCTTTCTATGATTAAGGCTGAAGTTCATTGATTGTTGGACAGAACCATTCAAACAGAAAGGAGACAACTGTTTGATGCCCAAATTTCATTTATTTAAATGACGATTGTTATTCATAGTAAGTCATAGCCAATACTGGATACCAAAGCTTTACATGGCTGTTTTACAGGCATAATTTGTATGGCAAAATACTTCAGCAAGAGAAGGCTCTCGCCAGCCATTCCGTAGTGCGTGCGCACTCAGGCGGGGAGACAACTAAGGTTTACCGTTAAGGAATTCGTCTAAAACGCAAAACCGCCGGTACATTGGGCGAGCAGATGGGATCCCTTACACAAAATTAATTATTTGCAATATTTTTTTAAATTTATATTCGTTCACACGTTTGTTCAAGAACGCAGCCCGCCACATAACATGTTCCTAGACTGAGGATGCTCTTTGAAACGACTGGGTGGAATTATGCAGTTTGTTCTTGACAAAGCTTGCTACGACTGAAATGAGGATATTATTTTAGACAGCAGTATGCAGTTGAGGTTGCATTTGTCTCTCTCCTCCCACCCTCATCCATCCTCCCCCTCTTTCATCCACACACACACGCACGCACGCACGCACGCACGCACACACACACACACACACACACACACACTCTCTCTCTCTCTCTCTCTAACACAACACACACACACACACACACACACACACACACACACACACACACCACACACACACACACACACACTGAAAAAACAACAACAAACTTTTCTTGTACGGTGTAACACGAAAGTCCCCGTTTTAATTTTAACTTACCGATTTTGACGTGTCTTGCAGACGAAACTCAGATGTCACGTAAAACTGGAGAAAGCAGCGGAAAAGAACGAAACCAACCTTTTGTCCTTGTTCGGATTCCTGCAGGTTTAGTCACCCGTCCTGCGTGATAACGATAAGCTGTCTATGACACTTTATAGCGGTAAATGCATAATTAACACATACTTATTTTTAGCAGTTTTGCATGACCGCGAACACATGAAAATACCGCGGTTAACGCCTGAAGAGATGGGAAAATGCAAAATTTTAGTTACACTTCCAAAACGTAATATTGTTCGTTTATTATGCATGTAATGGTTTATTCCCTATGATTTCATAAAGTTTTCACAGTGAGGGGCCCACGGTTACCACACTAGTTTGTTGATTCTGATCGCAAAACTGCGAGTTGTAACGAGCAGTTTTTCGATCGAAATCAACAAATGAGTTCCATTTTGATTCCTTCGTTTGAGCAGAGAACTGGAACTAGGTTTGCGATTGTCACAAACAGGACAGATCGTGGATAAAACGCAACAAACGATCATGTCGTGACCTAAATTATTGTTTAGTCGCTAACTGCGTCATATCGTGACGAAAATCGTTTTGTTGCTGGAACATTGATAGGGGTAGTGCAAGTGCGCATTTTAGGTACATCCGTAATGATTATTCACGTCTGATTTTTATGGGTACAGTGTAAATTGGTGAATTGTGGATTTTTAAAACCAATACCTGTAATAGTGGTAGAGTGGTATCAACGGACTTTAACAATATATAAGCTGTTTATGTCTTGGTTTAAAAGTTACAGGTTTATCGACACATATCCAAGATAAAGTCGCCAGTCTCTAAAATCGCTGATCTTTGCATGCCAGCAGTTGACTTCCGGGCACACCAGAACCCGTGCTATTTGTACCTGCTGCGTTCGGAATGGCAAACGGAAATCCATCAGTTG
>JACVVK020000029.1:182500-212500 GCA_018292915.2 Batillaria attramentaria | reverse complement strand
GTTTCCATGCGATAACTTTCTGACGTGTTCTCTAATGCCAACCCCCTCGTTTTTAACTAGTCAGTGAGCTGGTTAGGTCATACAATGTTCTGCATGGAGTTGTTGAAAATTCCAAAAAGTTCTCTCCCTTACCGGAAGATGTACCTTCGAACAGTAACTAGTTATTACCTTAAAAAATGCTCACACTTTCTCAAGTTTCTGGTGATTCAGTCAGAATATAATGGTCTGCGATGCCAAACCCCTAGTTTTTAATTACTGTTAGTGAGTTGGTTGAATCACACAATGTTATGCATGGAGTTGTTGACAATTCCAAAAAGTTATCTCCCTAACCGGAAGATGTCCCTTCGAACAGTAACTAGTTCGTACCTTTAAAAGAAATACTCTTGAACGCACTCTCTGGCCATTCAGTCGGAATATATGGTGGTTGACAGTTCAAGGGCAGTTTTCGCAGGAGACGTGTGTTATGTAAGCTCCTGCTCTACTACAGCCATTTTCTCAATGGCCAAGGGGACGTTACCCGAATGTTGACCGAGTATTTCCCCTTTGGTTTGTTCAGCACTTCTCTTGGGTTTACCAGAAATATTTCCCATGCGCTACCGTTACCCCGTGTTGACTTTTTCTGGCGTTGCACCAGCTGTCAGGTTAATTGCGTTTTAATTCGATTGTGTGCAGACCTGACTTGACCTGTGTTAGAGAGCTGACAGAGGTATAGAAAACTATGACGGTGTTTAACCAACTGTTTAAATAATTGCACCTCATACTACCGTTACGTGCTTGCACTTTGCAGAAGTACGTTTTCCGTAGGAGCTCTGTGCGATAACGTCTCACTGGAGAAAATAAGAGTTTTGTTTCACTGCCTGAAACACTGACAAATGTGAGGAAAAAAGTTGTAGTTGTTGTTGTTGTTGTTGTTGTCGCTGTTGTTGTATTTGTTGTCAAGTAGTAGTTGTCGTTTCATGCTGTTGTTGACGTTGATGTTGGTGTTGTGTTGATGTTGATGTTGATGCTGGCGTTGTTGTTACTTTCTTGACTTATTGTTTTGTGTCATCATCGTTACGCCAGGGATGTGAGAGGCGAAGGAAAATATAGGTTGAGTATGCGAATCTCAACAGCATCAAATTTTGTACAGACCTCCGCGTGGCCCAAATACGTTATACGTAAACAACCATCCACATTGGTATACCCACCCGCCTTTTCTGCACCTCACCAGACATGCGGAAACCGAAACCTAGAACAAGGACAGAAGTCACGCACCCGAACTGAGAAAAGTGAAAGCTGACAGTCCTGTCGCCAAAGAAGATGTTTAAATAATGACAACAGCTCATGCATTCACTATACCAACTTTTATTTGTCTAATGGGCCGAAGATCCTGTGCAGTCTCTATGTATTGTACAGGTCCCGTACAGACTCAATCACTGTCGTCTGCCAAAAAGGACAAAGCAAGGGCATGTATCCATTGAGGGGTGACGGAGGGCAGCCGTACTGTAACACTAGAACAGAATTCCAAAGGACTTTGACGCTTGACCAAAAGATTCCGAAGCTCAATAAAGTGTTTTTCAACGGTAGTCAATGCCTGCTTTGTACAGACGTGTATGCTTTTATGGCAAATTGTACTTTAAGACTGGGCAAGAATTCCAAAGACCGTCGAGGCGTGACCAGAATTTTCCAAAGCTGAATGAAGTGTTTCTCAATGGTAGTCAATGCCTGCTTTCGATGGCGATGTATGCTTTCAGGGGGGAACTTAGTATGTACGCTCATGGGGTACTATTTGGCTACTTGGGTACACAACGCCCCCTATTGACCGCTGTGTATAGTCCACCCAGTATTGACATTTGCTGTGGTTCATTCATAAACTGCTACTACACGGGGTGCAGCCAAAATGGGCGTGACCCTTTCTGGTGCTACCCCGCTTCAACAGTTTCAACGACGAATGCTCTCAAGCAAAGCCTGGGCCCGTATGTAAAACTCGAGGTTAACTTAACCCACGGCTACGGGCCTAACCCAGACTAGGACAAAAGAACCCCCCCAAACAAAACTATGATTAAATTGTTTTTAAAAAGGATGCGATGAAAGAAAGACAAAAATCCTTCTATAATGGCTTAGGCACCATGGTGGAATGGACCCGCTTCCTTGTTTAAAACAAAAACAACAGAAAATTTAACCCTAGAGCTAGTTTAGTTCGAGGTTAGACTCTAACCCGGGGCTAAAATCCCTAACCTCGACTTTTACATGCGGTCCCTGATTTATAGCACTCTGTCATTTCGGGCATCACGCCAGGACAATGGAGACACCATGGAATTACGGTGGACAGCTGACGGACAAACAAATCATTCCCCATTAGGAAAAGCACTGGGCTGTCCGTCCAACAACACAGCAGGCATGCACGCGTCTTTGTCCTGACCGAGTAGTATGACGTCACGAGTAGTATGACGTCAGTCAAAGTCGTTGTATGGTTGATAAACGGCCCTTTTCTGTTACACCGGCAAACCGAAGTCTGGCGGAAACACTCGCTGCTGTTCACATTGATTTGACACATAGAAACACTCGGTGCTAGTCTCTGGAATCACACTGCCATGGTGGCGCTACTTCCGAAGCGGGAAAACAGAGGAAAAACTCCATTTCGCTTACACCCCGTCCAGTAGGCTGACCAGGTCAGAGAAGAGTCATGTGTTCACGGTAGATCCGCTTTTGTGATAAGCACGCGTGCTGGTGATGTTTAGTCAGAGAATAGACCTTGTCCTCGGGATCTTTAAGTACCCACCGACCCTGTAGTCATCTGGCAAATGACAGAGCAGAAGTGACGGTTGTCACCTGTTGTAAATGTAAATTACTCCGGTGAGTGACGGAGTGTTTGGGAGTTTAACGTCCTTTTCCACCACGTATGGGTGATAATTATCAAAGACGGGGCAACGAGAAAGAGGCCAGAGGCCAGTACAAATAGTTAGCCCCAGCTGGGATTTGAACTCAAGACCCGAGCATTGAAGGTCCGACGCTCTACGGCATTCGGTTTTCCCCGCTCCCCGTAACGTACTCCATCTGACAATCGGCAGATTCAATGAGTCAAAGTGAAGTAAAGGCCGAGTCTTTAAGATTGTTATGCTCAAAGATTGTTCTGAGCTGCTTTAGTGGTTTAACTATATGCTCGTTTTAACATGTCTATACGCTACATTCAGCCTTGAAAATGTCACAGAAGTGGTATTAGTTGTTTAAGGACCCGGAAATAATAGATCGCTGAAACTGACCTACCACCATTGCTTCTTTTTTTTTTTTTCAATTTTCTTAAAAGTCCGGTCGGTGGTCTAGTGGTTATGAGACTTGTCACCAATGCGAGAGTTCAGGGGTTCGAGTCGCACTCGTGACAAAGAATTTTTCCTTCTCGTGTGTGGCCGATCGTCGGGGGTTTTCTCCGGGTACTCCGGCTTCCTCCCCCTCTGCTTTGGAAATGTTCAGTCCACCAAATTTGAAAAAAAAATGCAATTCTAAATTCCGAAAAATTTAAATAGCTGAGCTGACCCTTCGCACTACGTGATTGTAATGTGTTTATGTCCAGTGTGTGAGAGAATGCGTGTGATTCACGTGAGCGTGCGTGTTGGGTTCAGTTCGCTGCGCTTTGAGTCGATTCATGAAAGTGGGTAAAGCGCCTATACAATTATCATTATTATTATTATTAAAGTGGCCGAGGGGACTCTTAAACAAGGCGAACTGAATACATCCGGTCAGTGTTTGTCCCCTCCCCAATCCCCCCACCCACCCCCTTCCTTCACCCTCCTCTCTTTCGTTCAAATGCCAGGTATATTCCAGTCGACAACGCAAAATACCGGTATCTAACCACACGGCCCCAGGATGAGCGGATGGTAGCATAAGACCTTTCTCCAGGTAAACTATTGTACCGCGCATCATGGCTCCCCGCTTTCCCGGGTACTTTTATTGTTGGTCGAGCGTGACTTTTGTCCGCTTTTCTTTTCAACATGACAGCGGGTAGGATAGCTGAGATAGCGGGTAGGATAGCAGAGATAGGCGCCAAATGTTTATGAAGACCCGTGTGTTATGGCGGGGTAGAGACATGAAAAGGATGGGATTTAATGTGGGGTCTAGTTCATACGGGGTGGATTTGAGTCGAGTCCATAAGAAGGCGATGTGAGGATTTGAGTGCTGACCTAAATCACACACGCGAAAAATTTAATTCTACTTTATGGGGCTTCTTCTTCCGTTTGGTTTGGCGACAAGAACTTGAGCGAAATTAAATGGTTTGTTCTTTTGGAAGCACTATTCTTTGCTGCTGTTGCTGCTGGTGTTTGTTTGTTTGTTTGTTTGTTTGTTTGTTTGTTTGCTCTCCGTCATTGTTGACTGGCTGGATAGTTGCATGATCGTGTTGTTTGATTTTGTATGTTTGTTTGGAGTTTGGGAATGGATGTCTTGCTGCTGTTGTTCGTTTTGGTTTGTGCTGTTTTTGTTTTTGTTTTGTTTGTTTGTTTTTATGTGTTTTTATTTTTGTTTGTTCTTTTGTTTTGGTAGTTGGGGTTTTTAATTTGTTTGTTTTTTGTTTGGGGTTGTTTGTTTGTTTGTTTGTTTGTTTTAGGGTGTGTGGGTATTTGCTTTTTGTGGTGTTTTGTTGTTGTTTGTTTCTTCTCTTGGGGTGGGGGGGGGGGCTATTTATTTGTTTTTCGACTGTTGTTGTTGTTGTTGTTGCTTGGTTCTTTGCACGATTACACTTTTGTTCGTTTCAGTGTGTGTGCAAGCGATTATACTGATTGTTTGGTTAGTTCTTCAATTGTTTGAATAACAAGCTGCTTTTCTGTATACAGTCCACCTCGAAGAAGCCTACACATCAACTGAGAGTCTGCCTAGAAACTCAAAAACATCCAGTTTTACTGTCCACATAATACCTGACCACAAACTTTCAACTAATCTCTCAACCCGTCGAGACACAGCGCTGTACCGTATCCTCTCCTAAAGTCAACATCCCGGGTCACGCTTTTATTGAAATTCCAACCCCAGACTCAGCGTGAAGTCTCCAGCAAACAGCGGCCCGAGCCACGGAGACCGCAAGACGTTGGGAGGGAAAGACAGCGGTGAGCAGGGGACAGGGGAAAAAAGCAAGGGGGAATCCCAGGGTAAAGTGGAAAGCAGGACAGCAGGTGGTTCCAACACCGGATGTTTTGACCTCAGATTGGCCTGGGTCTCGCTCCATGACAGAAACGGGGAAGAACCGTTTGGATACGGTCGGGATTTGTGGGAGTCCGGCGGTGGCGTGGAAATTTGTGACGTTTTAAACACCCCGACGGAGGGCATCCGGTCGAAAGTCAGTGCTGGACTTGGGTGTTGAGTGTTTATATCAGTTTATTATTCTGTCTCTCTGGGTCGCAGTCTGACGGCCTGTTGAACTACATAGCTAGCGACAACAGTCAGTCTTACTGAGATATGTGTGTGTGTGTGTGTGTGTGTGTGTGTGTGTGTGTGTGTGTGTGTGTGTGTGTGTGTGTGTGTGTGTGTGTGTGTGTGTGTGCTCTACGGTGTGTGTGTGTGTGTGTGTGTGTGTGTGTGTGTGTGTGTGTGTGTGATGTGCTGATGTGGTTATGTATGTTCTGATTGCAAGCGGTCGTCGCCTCTGTGCCGAGGCGCCGTGGTAACCTGTTTGTGTTCATACTAAAGTGTTCTTTTTTGCACGGTATTGTGTGTAAAGTACTAGTAAGAGAATAAAGTCCTCTCCGTGTGTGTGTGTGTGTGTGTGTGTGTGTGTGTGTGTGTGTGTGTGTGTGTGTGTGTGTGTGTGTGTGTGTGTGTGTGCGCGCGCGCGTGTGCGTGTGAATGTGTTTACAGTAAGCACATTTTTTTCGTATTCTTTTCTTTTGTGTGTATGTCTTTTCTATTATTGACGGATTATGATCAACGGGTTCTTCAGAGGTAAGTTGCCAAATCCACGTAAGTGTGCGTGTACATATGTGTGTGTGTGTGTGTGTGTGTGTGTGTGTGTGTGTGTGTGTGTGTGTGTGGCGTGCCCGCGCGCAAGAACATCTCCACCAGAAAGAAGAAAATGACTAAAATGTTCGAACTGATGCATGCAAGAAATTTCTCACCCCCAGTTTCACCAACCAACCAGCGAGCCTTCTACTTTTCTACAGGCCAGCAAGATACCCGTTTCACCTCACCCAGTCCACCACCACAACCACCGCCACCCGTATACCAGTTTAACCGCTGGACTGACAGACCAATAAATAATTTCTAACTAAATCCTGCTCACGGCTCTCACGCGTTTCCACACGATTAACTGACAAATCCCGCACCAGGCAGAGCAAACTCGCGGCGAACAAGTGACCACCAGACCGCTTACTGTCACCGTTTCACAGTCTAGGGAAACGTCTGTAGAGGGGTTTAAGAAATGTCACCTTTTGTTGGGCTTGGCCAAACATCAAACATCTTTGTCAGTCATACCGGCCCCCGTAGTGTTGTAGTTAGCGCTTCGGGCCATGGCCTGGGAGACCCGGGTTCGAGTCCCAGCCAAGGCAAGCGGGATTTTTCCTACCCAAGTCGGCTCCTGCCCAGAGCGGGTGTGCTATGAGCCCAATGGGGAGGCTGTTGCCACACATACGAGATTCGCCCACTTCACGGGTACGACTATGAGGGTGCTTCCCTTGGTGTGGCACGTCTTATGAAGTGGATGATTAGAGGGGCCTGGTTAACGCCACGATGCTGATGACAAGAAGCGTTTCCCGCAGTGTCAAACCACACTGATCTCCATAGCATCATCTTACCATCATCCTCATCTCCATCATCATGCATAATAAAAATTTCCCCAGTTTCCGAGCCCTCTGCGGATTCCACCCATGACCTGGGAGAAACAGCACTGGAGCTGGGGCAGCCCCCCCCCCCCCCCCCCCCCCCCCCCACCCCCCCCCCACCCCCCAAAAAAAGTATAATCATAACTTCCTGTTCCACCACATTAGGGTGATATTAAAGACGGGTCGAAGAGTAAAAAGGAAGCACACAATTGGTATCTGGATCTCATCCGGGAATTGAACTCACGACCCGAGCTTTGAAAGTCCTACGCTCTTCCGTTCGGCCATCCTGGGGAGCCGGGTTTGCCGAATGGTAGAGCGTTGGACTTCTAATGCTCGAATCGTGAGTTCGTATCCCGGCTGGGGCCAAATATTTGTGCTGGCTTTTTCATCGTTACCCCGTCTTTGATATCACCCGTATGTGGTGGAAAAGGACGTTAAACCCCCAAACACCCACCCACCCACCGTTCGGTTATCCCGGCTGAGAGAGAGAGAGAGAGGGAGGCGGGAGGATATTAAGGGGAGTGGAGCGGTAGTTTAGAAGGGCCCTCGTTTTATGAATGGAACCCGGGTAGGTTTCGCGGTACCTCAATCACTCACCCCGGACAATGCCCACCCGTGGTTTTGACATGCTGATTGGGGGTAGGGGTGGAGACAGGGGTAGGGTAAAAAGTCAGCGAGTGCAGAAGACTGCCCATTATGACCGATTCTATCTGTCCGGATATTCCGTCTGCTCCCCAGTGACCCCTCCAACAGGCCTCTCAGAACGAGCTCCTTTTTTAAACCGGTCAGAAAAACAGAGAAACTTCCCTGGGGTCCCCACTGGCAAACTTTCACCTATCAGAATCAGAATCAGAATCGTTTATTGATAGGCCTTAAGCCCATTCAAAGTTGAGAGTGACGGGTGGGTGGGTGGGTGGGTGGGTGGGTGGGGGTTTAACGTCCTTTTCCACCACATAGAGTTGAGAGTGACATCCAGACATTCTAATACACATCAATACTTGTGCAGGAAATAACCAAAGTGCAAAATAAAGTATATCAACTCAGCTAAGCAACTGCTGTCTTTATCTTAACGCTACACCTAGAAACCAAGAAATAGTGGCTCATGTGTTTACGACCGCCCCAAACAGGCCATCACACGAAACTTCGTCTTCTGACCTGGCAGTCATTGCGGTTTGGGTTTATACGTAAACATATCGAAAGTACTGATCGGACGTAAATCAGGAAAATAATTATGTGCAGTTGGGCGGGGGGTGGGGGGGGGGGTTTGGGGGTTTAACGTCCTTTTTCACCACATACGGGTGATATCAAAGACGGCGCAACGATGAAAAAGCCGGCACAAATATTTGGCTCCAGCCGGGATACGAACTCACGATATGTGCAGTTGGGAAACAGTTTCACACATTGCGTTTGAAAGTAGGAAGGTGCCGAAAGTGTAATGTCCGATTTTCCAGCGCCCTACAAATGATCAATCGTGATCATCATCAGGACACCTGTGCTGTCTATCCCGTTCTAATTATGGCACCCACAGGCAGGTGTAAGTGTCACGTCGCGCATGTGCTTTGTAGTCATTAGCAGTTATTGATTTGCAGTCAACGTTCTATTCTTAGCACAGCTGGAAGGCAGGGGGTACCAGAAATATACCTCAACACAAGTCTGCTGTTGATATTTTGCCTGCAGTGCAACGTTCAAAAGTTCATACTGATTTGTGTGTGTGTGTGTGTGTGTGTGTGTGTGTGTGTGTGTGTGTGTGTGTGTGTGTGTGTGTGTGTGTGTGTGTGTTTCTAAATATATTGCAAGATAGGACGATCAGTCACAAAACGCAACAGCACGACAGATACAGAAGAGAAAAAGAAAAGACAACCGATTACAATCGAAGGGTCTACTTATTGTCTCCCTTGATTGACGCGTTTGACTCTAGGGAAATTGATATGCATGTCTATTTGTGCCTGAAATAGAAGTAATTTGTAGAAGAATTGACATAATTATAAGTAAAGTAAGAGCTGTTGTAGTTTTATTTTAGTTTTTTATAGTTTTTTTTAGGAACTTGTTTATGTGATTTTAACAGAGCCTGAGGATATTTTTCTGTAGTTTTCTCTCTCTCTCTATTTTTTTAAAACCCAGGACGAACGTAACAAGGTCGTGCTTGATTGCCCGTTTATTTTTTTTTCTTTCTCGTGCGTACGTACGTGTGTGCGTGCGTGTATGCGAGTCCTCTTCGAACATATCAAAACCACTCCTCAATTGGCACCAGATCACCTTTGCCAGTATAGAAAATCCCACGAAACAGAGGTAAAAAGTATCATTGTATGTGGCACAGAAAACCGAAACGCATTGGACGTGGGTGAACTGAGGCCATCTTTCTTAGTCACAATACCATCACAAGTGGTCTGAGAACGTCACACTATGACCACTTCATCGCGCAAGATTGCCCCGTAGTGGGACAGCGTGTACACACACTCCTAGGTCATAAAATGCCTGTCGAGTCACCAGATTTACAGCTTGTAACAACCTTTGGCACTAGCTAACATTTTTACTGTCGCTCACTAACAGGCGACGTTTTTAAAGGGACATGGGTATACTTTTTCAAGCTCCAATTTCAATAATAATAATAATAATAATGATAATAATGAGGATTTGTCTGGCGCCCAACCTCCTGCTGGAGCTCTGGGTGCCTTACAATAGTAAGATCGTTACATAATAATAATAATAATAATATTTATAGGGCGCCTATATAGCTATCCCCGGGAGGCGAGCTCTAGGCGCCTTACATTCTAAAACCGAAGTTAAAAAAATCACTCAGTGTACACTACGTAAGTACAAGTAAAAAGTAAAAGAGCACACACACACACACACACACACACACACACACACACACACACACACACACACACACACACACACACACACACCGACTGAGTAGAAACGATAAGGAATAGACAGAGACAATTAAAAACCAAGAACAAGTACCAGTGACAAAACCCCAAACAAAAGGATAGATTGGAATAAGCTAGATAAAACCTTAAAAGATAGCAGTTCTTTGACGGTTCTTTTTTTGCAGCAAACACGAGTATAATCAAAGTGCAACACTCCCACTAAACTAAATTTAAATCCATGCTAACAGAAATTAATTTTGATTTTTTATTTATTTATTTATTTATTATTATTATTTTTTTGTTTTGCTGCCCCAACTCTTTTTGCCAGCTCCAGTGGTGTTCCTCCCAGGTCATGGGTGGAATCCACGGAGGGCTCGAAGGCTGGGGCAGTTTTTATTCTGCATGATGATGGAGGTGTGGATGATGGTAAGATGATGCTATGGAGGTCCATGTGGTTTGGGACTGCGGGACAGGGCCGCATTCCACGCTTCCTGTCATAAATATCCTGGCGTTCACCAGACCCGGGAACTACGGCACCTGCGGTGCCGGCCGTGTAATCATCCACATCATAAGACGTGTCATACCAAGGGAAGCACCCCCAAAGTCGCACCCGTGAAGTGGGTGAACCTCGGCTGTGTGGCAACAGCCTCCCCATTGGGCCCATAGCACACCCGCTCTGGGTAGGAGCCGACCTAGGTAGGAAAAATCCCGCTTGTCTCGGCTGGGATTCGAACCCGGGTCTCCCGGTCCATGGTCCAAAGTGCTAACCACTACACTACGGGGGCCGTTTTTTTGGGTTTTTTTTTTTATGTGTGAGGCCAGTGATGCACAACCCAAAACTTACTTGGTAAGAATTGAGTTAAAGGCGCCGTTTCCGACAGTAGATTTTGGAAAACCAATTTCTACAAAGCACTATAACAATACCGAAACTTAAAGGCATTGTACAAAATTACAAGGCGGCCATAACTTCAACACCATTTATTCGATTTCAATTGACAATGAAAAACTATACAAAATTAACAGACAAGATTGTGGCAAAACACCATTAACATAAACATTATTGGTAAGTCTCTGAATATAAGTAACAAGATTGTCAATTTGAACAATACTGAGATTCCGTTCATTTACTATTGTTCGTGTTTATATGTTCATATTCATGCTCGTTCCGTCCGTGAGAGGTTTAGAGATATCAACAAACACACACCATAAATTATAAACACTATCAAAACATTAGGCATTTGGCACAAAGACAATTTCAAAAAGTAACAATGAGAATAATACTCCCGACAAATATGGTTGAACATTGTGTCGTAAAGACAGAACATAATGATAATTACGAAAATAATTAAATAATCACCTTAAGAATGGATTCTGTAAGCAAAATTCGTTTGTCAATCTTTTTGAATGTACACACAAACACACAGAAACAAAAACCAATAAACGAAGTATTCACCCATACACCTGCGAAAAGTGAAGCTCGCATTCTGAGTAAATCAGGCATGATGCGTTTGTACATAATTGTGTGTGTGTGTGTGTGTGTGTGTGTGTGTGTGTGTGTGTGTGTGTGAGAGAGAGAGAGAGAGAGAGAGAGAGAGAGAGAGAGACTCCTCTCAACTCTAAATATAAGATACCTTTATGAATACGTAACCCACATTTCCAATTCTGAAACACCGACTTTGTGGATATCGCCCTGGGGTTTATGTGCAGATCGCCGGGAGACTGTCGTAAAATCTCAGCAGTATGCCGTAAACCGTTCTTAAGGCGCACATTTTAAGTAGCCTTCAATGGACGACTGTGCCGGTTTGTGTCCTTAGAGGACTAAAACTCGTCCCCTGTTTTCTTGGGTCAAGTTAGGGCCAGTAGAAAACGTGGGAATGTTGTGTGAGGTTTGACATGTGACAATAAAACTGTTCAATCGTGGGTCAAACATTTCAGGCATGTCCAAGCTGGAAGGACTGAAGTAAACAAACAACAAATATCAAGTATACCTAGACAAATTGAAACAGATCTGGTATAAGTGGACAGTTTCACAAAAATATACAATCTTATCAGGTATGCCTGGACAGATTCAAAGAAGTACCCCAAAAAAATAAGGAAAAAAGGGAACAAATCGTAAACAAATCAGTAAAACAGTAAGAAATAAAGACAATACAACGACAACATTGCAGTCCATACCACCCTTAAACGGGATAATTCAATCTTTGCAAAACCACCCCTCCCCCACCTCTCTCTCTCTCTCTCTCTCTCACACACACACACACACACACACACACACACACATTGGGTTCCACTATCTATCCTCTTCAGCTCGCCTAGTTTTCTGCTTTTTTTTTCTTGGCTGCATCTTCTACGATCGACCGAACCGCCGACTGATGTCAATGCACGAGAAACTTGAGGTCTGGTTTGCCCGCCAGTCTCGGGTTTCTTGTCCTTTTGTCCGTTTCTGTCGGACTAATTATGCCTGTAGGTAACAATGTCCTCCTACCTACGTCATAAGTCTAACCTGCAAGGCAAATGACGTGGGCAGAGACGCTGCAGAAGTCACGTATTTCATTCCAGCTTAGAGGGTTGAGGAAAAAGCAGCAGGATTGAGCGGGGGGCGGGGAGAGGGGGTGGAGGGAAGAGGTGGCGGGGAGGAGGGGGGGGGGGGGAGTTTGCAGATATATAACGTTCACGTAGGTCACTGCAGTGGAAAAAAGACGTTTGATGAAAAACTTAACAGCGCATCGACACGCAATTAAACGTCATTGTTTTCTTTTGTTTGTGTTTGTGTTATTCTTATGTGGATGTTTGACTTCTCTTTGTTTTTGTTTTTCTTTTTACCTGCTTTCTTTTTTTTATCATTGCAGTGTAGCTAAGGCAAGTTGCAACAGGGCCATGTTGCCGATAGCTTTTACCGTCGTGAAATAAAGGAATTCTCTCTCTCTCTCTCTCCACACACACACACACACACACACACACACACACACACACACACACACACAGCAAAGGCAGCAGAGCCTCCCTCACCCCCCCCCCTCCCCACCACCACCACCCCATCCTTCCCCACCTAAGTACCAACAACAACAAAACAACAACAACAAAACTTACAGAATAGTTTTCGCACGATACTAAAGCAAAACAACAATGCACGGCAGTGCACAGCACTCCCAGTGTGCAGTGACCCGTGGTAGGCTGTGAGTTATTAATACCCGACTGTAGGAGATGAGTTAATACGGGTGGGTGGGTGGGTGTCTGGGGGTTTAACGTCCTTTTCCACCACATACGGGTGATATCAAATACGGGGCAACGATAAAAAAAACCAGCACAAATATTTGGCCCCAGCCGGGATACGAACTCACGACCCGAGCATTAGAAGTCCAACGCTCTACCGTTAGGCCACCCCGGCTCCCCAGATGAGTGAATACGCCCCGGTACGAGGCGAGTTAATGCTTCACGGTAGGAGGGAGTTAATGTCCTGGTTCAAACATCTAAAAACAGCTCGGAAGCAATCCGACATTCGCCTCCCTTTTCTCTGTCGAGTTCTGCACAAATTGCGTCCCTTCTCTTGCTCAGGCTGGACTGAAGGAACTCTGTGAGTCTGCGATCCTTCATAGACTGTTCCCCTAAAACAAAGCCATGCGACGACGAAGCTGTCTTCTTTTTCTCTTTCAGTTTCACCTGCTGCAGATCTGAGTCAGAGTTTTCTGTCTGTCCATTTTGCAGCCAAATTTTGTTGCCTTCATTGGCCCGCTGATATTCGTTTTGGTTTAGGGTCTCTGCTGGTATTTCTGACTGTCTGGATTTTGACCATCTTCTGGTGGCTTCCCTGTCACATCGACTATCGTGCTGGGCGTCTGGCGGTACTGTGTGCCACAAAACGTTGTCGTCAACGTCACGGTGAAGACGTTGTTGGCAAAAAGGAACAGTCCGCGCAAAACTGAAATCTTCTTCAACGCCACGAAGATCGTTGCAAAAGTTTTGAAAATGGTTCTTGGAGAGGCATCCGGGACCGGGAGGAAAACTGGAGGACAGTATTGGCGGCAAGAGAGGTCTCAGAGTCGGACGGAAGGTCTCGGTTCGATTCTGAAGGGGAGGTAGGGTCAAGGCTGTTGCTACGGCAACGTCGGTGACGTCATGTTCCGGTTCTGGTGGATGGTTTTGCGCATGCGCCCGACGCTTCTTCCGTCGTCGTCTCTGTTTCGCAGGAGACGTTGTGGACAGGTCTAGTTCTTGAAGTTGTTGAAGATAGTCTGTTTCTACCTGTGTTGGTGGAGGAAGTGAAGGGTTCTCGTCTTCAATCACTTGTCTCTCTAAGTTTTTGTTTTGACGATGTAGCTTTTTCTTGGGGTGGCGTTGTTGTTGTTGTTGTTGTTGTTGTTGTTGTTGTTGTTGTTCAGAACGTTCTTCTTGTTCAAGTTGTCGTTCTTGTTCAAGTTGTCGTTCTTGTTCAAGTTGTCGTTCTTGTTCAAGTTGTCGTTCTTGTTCAAGTTGTTCTTGTAATTCCTGATTCCTTTTTTGTTCCTCCCGTTCTTTTTGTTTACCCTCTTGTTGTTGTTGTTGTTGTTGATGCTGTTGTTGTTGTTGTTGTTGCTGCTGCTGTTGCTGTTGCCGACGCTTCTGCTTCCTGTGCTGCTGTTGCATCCACGTTTCCTCTTCTGCTTCAGTAGTCTCCATGTCTTGCGAATGTATGCTTTGCAGCTTGCGACTTCGATGAGATTTCTGATTCCCATTATCCTCCCCGCTCTCTACTGGCTGTTGCTGGTGTTGCTGGTGATGATGGTGTTGTCGTTGTTGTTTATGATTAGTGTGAGAAACGTCCTGCCATCGTAAGATGGGCGGGAGGATAAAGCGACCCCTGGACCTTCTCCTCGGCAAGCTCCTGTGCTTTCGAGGCGGCGGGTGGCCATTCGGCTTCCGGACTGAAGGAAGAGCCTCTCTTTCGCCTGAAGCACTTCGAGGCCGTGACGTCAAGCCACTCCTGACAGAGACCTGAATGAGGAATGTCATTGGTTTCTTCCCGGTCAGAGAATCTTCCACAGACATGGTTTGAAAATCTGGCAGACCAATACAAGTTTAAAATTGTGCGTGTCACACGCTGAGAGAGAAAAGAAAAGTCTGATACTATACCAACAAAAAGCGTTCTGGTGCCAGAATCTTTGGGAATGTGACCTCTACTCTGTAAAAAGCTACCAACATCCAGTCTTTCAGAAGAGCGTTAAGAACTCGTCTCTTCCACGGAGGCTGACTGACAGTGCCAGACACAGTACACTTTCTCGTTTTTCTTTCTCTATTGTTTATCTTGTTTTCCTCTGTTATATTTCCAAGCGCAGCCAGCATGAACTTTTCTAATGGAACATCTCTCTGTTTTGGTAGCACTGGATGGTAGAATTCGGGCCAACCGTCGGGGGGTTCTCTCAGGGTACTCCGGCTTCCTCCCTCTCTGCTTTGGAAATATTCACTCCACACAATTAAAAAATAAATACAGTTCTAAAATTTGGAAACTCAAATTGCTGAGCTGGCCTTTCACAACAGGTGATTGTTATGTGCTCATGTCCAGTGTCTGAGAGAATGCATGTGATTCACGTGAGCGTGCGTCTTGGGCTTAGCTCGCGGCGCTTGGAGACAGATACTTAGGATAAAGCGCCTATATCAATGCGGTTATTATCATTATTATTAAATACACTTCGGAAACACTTCGGCTCCGGATCATGTCCAAGTCTTTGACTCAAGCATCGATGTTTCCAAGTAACGACAAACTCGTTTCTGCAAAACATGGAAAGTGATCTTGGTAACAGACGTCTGGTCCTCGCTTCAGGGATGACGTGAATATCAATAAGTGGTTCCGCGTGACTGGTTTTCCCAGGTACAACAGGTGCCGAGTTGTTGTAGAATCGACGTCAGGAGCTGGAGATAAAAACGTCGGTCAGCGTGTACCAGAGTTGTGATGATGATGACGATGATGATGATGATGACAAAAATAATAAGACAATGACAATAAGAATAATGACAATAATGACGATCATCATCATCATCATCATCATCATCATCGATGTTGAACAACATATTTCAACAACTGCAAAAATATTCTTTCTGAGATGTAATGAATGTTGTTTTACATGCTTGACCAGAAAAGTAAATTAAATATTTGTGCATCTACATTCTGTAAAATTTCTATGGCCGCGATGATGCAAACAGCAAGGAACAACAAAGGGCCCCCCCCCCTTTTACCCACCGTTCATTAGTATCATTTCCCACGTCCACCTCCCACTCCGGTTCACACATGTCGTCCACCCCGCACCCGTTAGCAAATAGCACCTTGGGTAATTAACACCTCTTGGTAACAACATACGTCAGAATGCGAGGATTAGTGAAGTGCGAGACAAGTCAAAGAAGACAGCAGGTATAACCTTGATTCATAATTCGTAACGTACCCCCAAAAATGTCATGATTTAGATGAAAAAGAAGGAACTGTATTTGTGTTCTGTTGTGAATCAAATTAACTACCATCGAGGGACAGCTCGTCTGTCCATGTGAAGTGTCTATACAGACAGACAGACAGACAGACAAGCACACACACACACACACACACACACACACACACACACACACACACACACACACACACACACACAGAGAGAGAGAGAGAGAGAGAGAGAGATATCGACAGACAGATGTCGACAGACAGATATACAACACATTAACTATTGTCACACTGATCGACATCTCCCTACTTCATCAACTACCTATTGTCTCCCTCGCTGTAACATTTCTCAAAATTAAACCTTGGATTTATCACAGATGTATAGATGCTCATTTCTACTCACCGTCAAATTGGCTATGCGGATGTCACACCTGTTTCAAACGCCTTTTCACTGACTGTAAACAGTTTATCGACCTCTGCACAAACACATCGACGTTTTGACGTTGTGTTGTTGTTGTTGTTGTTGTTGTTTTTGCTGCTGCTGCTGCTGCTGCTGTCGTTGTTTTTCAGACACTTCTCCCGCTGTTTTGACTTCTCAGTGTATTCCCTTGTATCCAGCAGGATGTAAAAGACGAACTTATAATCCACAGGTTCTGTGCCTCTCTGAAAGTGTTCCAAAATGTTCCCTCGTAAAATTCACTGACGTAGGAAAAACTCTTATTGATTTTTTTTCCAGCAGTAAGTCTAAATACTTTGTCACACACGCGCCATAACAACAAAGCTATTAACAGTAAACTGTGATTAGGCATCGCAAGGTCTCTGAACTCATTTAGTCAGCAGCATGCTTTATATATAAAGGAGACACACCGGCGCCCACTCAGCGGCTGTCATAGTCTGTACCTCCTGTGTGTAGTTCTCTGTCGCAGACCACCGCTCGCAGAGAGTCGATTTTCTTTCGCTAATGCGTTTCCATGCCAACGTGGCAGAATCTGTCGTTGGACAAAGTATATGAACTGCTCACAGACTGAGGGCTGCAGGTAAGTCTACCGCGGGCTGTGGCCGTGTGTGTGTGTGTGTGTGTGTGTGTGTGTGTGTGTGTGTGTGTGTGTGTGTGTGTCCCTCTGCCGCTGTGTGTGTGTGTGTGTGTGTGTGTGTGTGTGTGTGTGTGTGTGTGTGTGTGTGTGTGGCCGCTGCTAACACTGCAAAGGTCCTGCTACAGGCCATAAGTTACCAAAAAAATATATATATCCATAGAAACACACACACACACACACACACACACACACACACACTATACAATAATTATCCCATACATTATTACACCATTTTAAACTCACACGTTACAAATTATTACTCTCGTGCCAGCCACGCATGAATACAACTAGTCCACACGCGAGGCTCATTTTTCACTGTTTTTACTATTATCTGCCATGAAACGTATTTACAAAGCCAACAAACAGCCCCGGATGACCTTTCTTTCTCTTTTACTCTGCACACAAATTTAAAAAAAGGGCGAAAATTCTGTCCTGTATTTAGCGGAATTATTACATGCCCGGATGCTATTAGTGGCGTGTATCTAAAGTAGCGACGCCGATATAGTTCGGGGAGCCGGGGTGGTCGAATGGTAGAGCGTTGGACTTCCAATGCTCGGGTCGTGAGTTCGATCCCGGCTGGGGCCAAATATTTGTGCTGGCCTTTTCATCGTCTCCGTCTTCACCCTATGTGGTGGAAAAGGACGTTAAACCCCCCAAACACCCACCCACCGCACCCCGATATAGTTCTGTTATGGCGCAATGGTCCTCTTGTCCAGCACTTGTAGACACAGACAGCGAGACACCCACACATTTCTCCTATCACACGTTCTTCAGCCCATGTCCATTGTCGGGCGGTGACATGTTTATGTCTCGCGACACCAGGCCAGCCTGCCCCCCTCTCTTTGTGAAATGAAGATTAGGGGGAGATAACCTGGGCGACAGAGAAGCGATAGCCTCCCTTGATGGCCTTTTCCTCAAGGTTAATGGGGGAGGGGGTGAGTGTAGCTACCTTGGGAACCGAGCGTCGGTTGCGAGAGAAACCGTTCGCCGGGTATTGAATGTTTGGACAACATTCCCCTCCACGGCTAAAGAGTTCCGCTGGTGAGAGTACCATCCCTTGAAAAGTCTCCCCGGGCATTGTGGGTATACAAAATTCTCCTCCACGGTAAAGAGTTTCGTGGGTGAGAGTAGGGTCCCTTGAAAGGGGTTCAGCCCCTTTTAGTCCGAATAAACGTCTGTTAGAGAGTTTCACTTACGTGAAAGCTCTAAACTGTTGCCCATGTATCAAGTTTCCCACATTAATGCTTTGGGAAGATCAAGATGGATGGGCAGCTGCTGGGCAAGATGCGTGACGTGTAAGTGACGCCAGTCACCCGTGAGTAAGCGAAGAAGTGGCTATGGTGGCAATGACCCATGGCAAGAGCTGTGGAAGGTGGCGAATGTTGTGAAACGAGAGCCTTCACCCGCTTGTCTACTGTCGTGCAGATCTGGTGATATCTCGGTCAGTGCTGGTCATGAACTGGTCAGCTGAACACCAGGTTACGTGTGTGGGATGTTCATGCGGGGACAAACGGATCACCCCCTCGCCCCCCACCACCACCACCACCCCCTTCCCCCGAATGGTTGTAGCTTTGGCAAGTCCAGACAAGTTCACAAGCTCACCTTCATTTTGTTGTAGAATCGTGAAAGTGAGCTTACCCCTAAAAACGATTAATGTGATTAGGCTAATATCGTAGCCTTTGTACATGTATTATTATTATCCAACACAAATTTTATTTGTGTAATTTCTCTCTCTCTCTCTCTCTCTCTCTCTCTCTGTAGATCATTTAGCAGCGACGTTGTGACACTGGTCTGCCGACCGAAAGCTTCCACCGAATTCCTAGATCACTTATCTGTCTTGGAATGATGTTTAGACATGAGAAAAAATAAAAACCTTTGTGTTGCCCTGTGTTGAAGGGGCCGGTGGCCCACAACAATAAACGTTCGTTCGAGTTCGAGTTCTCTCTCTCCGTAGATCATCTTCAGCGGCGTTGTAACACTGGCCTGCCGACCAACAGCTTTCACCATTGAAAAATAAAGATTCATTTTAGTTCCCCCCCCTCTCTCTCTCTCTCTCTCTCTCTCACACACACACACACACACACACGCACACACACATACACACACACACACACACACACACACACACACACACACACACACACAGAGTACCACTCCAAAATACTTTGAAGTAATTCGGGCGGTTTTGTTGTTGGTCGTGGTGGTTCTTTACGAATAAACCACTCTCCTTCCTAACCAGCTTCTGCCTCGCTCCATGATTTAAGGTAGAGGATGTGCTCATTTAGCGACCCAGTAAGCTCCAGATTTTTGTCCATTGACGTCACCTCCCAAATAGTACCACAAAATGTCTCTGTCTCCAGCCACAAGTGTCCGCATCTCTATCATACAGCCACTTCACTTCCCTGACCTAGATCCCGGATCTGCACCTATCATCCTCCATCTTACAGACTGACCTAAAGCGGTGTTTAATGCTTGTTTTATACGCTACACGACCGTCGCCCAAGGAGTACGGAGCGTTAGTCATCATTGTACTATCTGATCTAAATGATGATAGACGAGTTTAATATTATTTTCCGAAAACACACACGACCCTCCCGGATTCCTGCATCGTCAGACAGCAAACACATTGGTTTCAAAACTGGTTGGCTCTACCCTCATCAGGATACAATGGGTGTAAGCTCGATGGAATTGATAAGAACTTAGACTTATTTTGAAGATGAGGGCTGATCTAGGGTCACTAGGTTTTGACACAGTTCTAGCAGATGTACCCGGCTTAGCCGAGAATTCGGGTGATGGGAGGTAACTGATGCGAAGTTGCCGAATTGAACAGTGGAATTACACTGCAAGGTTTAACTCAGTTCCTACCAAGCAAAAAAATTTTCCCAACTCTTTTGCCAGTTTCAGTGGTGTTTCTCCCAGGTCATGGGTTGAATCCACGGAGAGCCCGGAAGCTGAGGCAATTTTTATTATGCATGATGATGGAGATGAGGATGATGGTAAGATGATGCTATGGAGGTCCGTGTGGTTTGGGACTGCGGGACAGGGCCGCATTCCACGCTTCCTGTCATAAATATCCCGGCATTAACCAGGCCTGGGAACTACGGCACCTGCGGTGCCGGCCGTGTAATCATCCACATAAAGACATGTCATACCAAGGGAAACACCCCCAAAGTCCCACCCGTGAAGTGGGTGAATCTCAGCTGTGTGGCAACAGCCTCCCCATTGGGCCCGCTCTGGGTAGGAAAAATCCCGCATGTCTCGGCTGGGACTCGAACCCGGGTTTCCCAGTCCATGATCCGAAGTGCTAACCACAACACAACGGGGGCCGGTTACCAAGTAAGTTTGGCCCGGGTTGTGCACCAGTGGCTTCACTAAAAATGTCAAAATTAATCAATGGACATTAATCTGGCTTAGTGGGAGTGTTGTACTTTGATTATGACAATCTGAGCATTCAAGGAACTGTTCATCTTGCCTGAAAAGAGTCAAAAACAAGGGTTATTCGTGCACGGTACGAAATGTGTTAAATGGAGTTACTTCCCGTGGACCATGAACCCATGAACAGAAAGACAGACAGACACTGCTCATTTATAAGTTAGATACGCGCATATTTTCAGCGCTGTCTAGCTGGCCCTCAGTCCGCAACCAAGTAACGTCGTCTGTTAAATTGCAACACTGGCTTACCGCCATTTCGATGGCTCTCTCCCTGTGTACCTATCTGCAATGCTTACAGCCTACCAGCCCTCCCGTACTCCGTTCATCATCAGAAAAACTGTTAAAGGTTCCAAGAACAACTCTGAAGTCAGCTGGCGGGCGTTCATTTTCTTACGCCGCCCCCTCCGTCTGGAACGCTTTACCTGCCGCCAATAGGGATCTTCCCACGCTGACTCAGTTCAAAGCCCATTTAAAGACTTGTCTTTTATCTGTTATTATTTCTGCTCTATATGCGGTACGTTTCTGCGTACGTAGAACAACATTATACCAGAGCCACCACAATAGCTTCAGATGCTATACTGTGTCCAAAGTGACTGGTTCTGAAGCACGGATTAAAGATCTAAGCTCCCAACAAAAAGCTTTCCGAAGTGTGAAAATTTTTTACAGAGTCGACCGTGCAAGCACAGTCAACTCTGTCACAGTTGCAGCGCTTCGGGGACCCTTATAAAACCAGAGCACGAGTTTACCGTGACATTATTTGGCTTTTGGTCAGTGAGCGAGACACATCGCTACAGTGTCTAGCGGATGTTGAGTGCTGCACGATCTTTCTCGCTCAGTGTCAAAACGCAAACTGAGCTGTGAAATCAGGCTGCCCTTGGCTTTTATTGGGGTTTCAGGGACGCTGAAAACTCTGCAACAGTGACAGAGTTGACTGTGCTTGCACGGTCGACTCTGTAAATTTTTTTCACACTTCGCAAAGCTTTTTGTTGGGAGCTTAGATCTTTAAGCGCATTCGATGAATAGTTTTCAAGAGTTTTGATGTATGTCTGGAAAACGTATTGACACTACAAATAACAGTCACAGATAATCTAACCCCCTACTGTCCTCTTGGCTAATCGCCATGGGTTTGATAAGCTGTTAAACCCTGTTTCCACATACTGGATAGACCTGTGGTCACTGTAGGCTTTGGCCGTGGGACACAATATTATCCACTCATGAACGGTCTCCGAGGTCCCGGGGCTACAGGTAATTCCCACTCAGTGTCCGCACCTTCACCATTTTATCACGTGAACGACAAAAGGATGATTGTTAGACCACCCTGAAGGCCGCACAAGGCTACCAGCGTTGACCATCATTATTTGGCGGTCTACACAGTCATGGGAACATCAAACATACGTGTACTCCTGTTGTGAAGGAGAGAGGAGACTGGTAGCGTTATGTTTTCTCTAATGCATGCCGTATCTGCCCAGGAATTGTAAGGGTGGGAGGGGGAAGGGGGTGTCATGTTTAGTTCTTATAGTATGAATTTTAGATTATTTATTAACTCTGATACTGCTGTAGCTGGAGGCATGGGGGGGGGGGGGGGTGTCATGTTTAGTTCTTATAGTATGAATTTTAGATTATTTATTAACTCTGATACTGCTGTAGCTGGAGGCATGGGGGGGGGGGGAGGGGGTGTCATGTTTAGTTCTTATAGTATGAATTTTAGATTATTTATTAACTCTGATACTGCTGTAGCTGGAGGCATGGGGGGGGGGGGGGGAGGGGTGTCATGTTTAGTTCTTATAGTATGAATTTTAGATTATTTATTAACTCTGATACTGCTGTAGCTGGAGGCATGGGAGGGGGGGGGGGGAGGGGTGTCATGTTTAGTTCTTATAGTATGAATTTTAGATTATTTATTAACTCTGATACTGCTGTAGCTGGAGGCATGGGGGGGGGGGGAGGGGGTGTCATGTTTAGTTCTTATAGTATGAATTTTAGATTATTTATTAACTCTGATACTGCTGTAGCTGGAGGCATGGGGGGGGGGGGGGGGGTGTCATGTTTAGTTCTTATAGTATGAATTTTAGATTATTTATTAACTCTGATACTGCTGTAGCTGGAGGCATGGGGGGGGGGGGGGAGGGGTGTCATGTTTAGTTCTTATAGTATGAATTTTAGATTATTTATTAACTCTGATACTGCTGTAGCTGGAGGCATGGGGGGGGGGGGGGGAGGGGTGTCATGTTTAGTTCTTATAGTATGAATTTTAGATTATTTATTAACTCTGATACTGCTGTAGCTGGAGGCATGGGGGGGGGGGGGGGGGGAGGGGGTGTCATGTTTAGTTCTTATAGTATGAATTTTAGATTATTTATTAACTCTGATACTGCTGTAGCTGGAGGCATGGGGGGGGGGGGGAGGGGTGTCATGTTTAGTTCTTATAGTATGAATTTTAGATTATTTATTAACTCTGATACTGCTGTAGCTGGAGGCATGGGAGGGGGGGGGGAGGGGTGTCATGTTTAGTTCTTATAGTATGAATTTTAGATTATTTATTAACTCTGATACTGCTGTAGCTGGAGGCATGGGGGGGGGGGGGAGGGGGTGTCATGTTTAGTTCTTATAGTATGAATTTTAGATTATTTATTAACTCTGATACTGCTGTAGCTGGAGGCATGGGGGGGGGGGGGAGGGGTGTCATGTTTAGTTCTTATAGTATGAATTTTAGATTATTTATTAACTCTGATACTGCTGTAGCTGGAGGCATGGGGGGGGGGGGGGGGAGGGGTGTCATGTTTAGTTCTTATAGTATGAATTTTAGATTATTTATTAACTCTGATACTGCTGTAGCTGGAGGCATGGGGGGGGGGGGGAGGGGTGTCATGTTTAGTTCTTATAGTATGAATTTTAGATTATTTATTAACTCTGATACTGCTGTAGCTGGAGGCATGGGGGGGGGGGGGGGAGGGGGTGTCATGTTTAGTTCTTATAGTATGAATTTTAGATTATTTATTAACTCTGATACTGCTGTAGCTGGAGGCATGGGGGGGGGGGGGGGAGGGAGTGTGTGTGTGTGTGTGTGTGTGTGTGTGTGTGTGTGTGTGTGTGTGTGTGTGTGTGTGTGTGAGAGAGAGAGAGAGAGAGAGGCCAGCACCCTTTGTGTGATCTCACGTGTTTATTGGTTTACTTGTCGGTGAAGCCGAAGACGAATTTCCTTTTATGGACATTAAAGTTTTCTGTGTCTGTATCTGTATTGTCGAGTAAGTCTCCTCTTTTCGTTTTCGGAGAAAACTGCGCCTGCGTGCATACAAAAGAGAAGCAGTTTATAATTATGCTTGTTCGTTATGATTGGTTTGGATTTTTTTCGCGGGGGGGGGGGGGGGGGGGTAAATGCAATCACACAATTGGTCTGGCTGAAAACTATATTGCTGTTGTTGTTGTTGTTGCTGCTGCTGCTGCTGCTGCTGATGATGATGATGATGATGATGGCGACGACGACGACGACGACCACGACCACGATGATGATGATGATGTGTTTGTTTGTTTGTTTGTTTGTTTAGAACTAACCATGCCTCTTGTCTGGTTGACAAACTTCCCCTTTCTCAGTTTCACGCCGACAGAACGAAGCACGCTGGAAACAATCGGTGCTACTCAAATTAAATCTGAAAATGGAAACACTCGGTGCTACTGTTTGGAAACACTCTTTCTTGGCGGAATTTAGAATTGCATTTAGTTTTCAAAATTGGTGGGCTGAACATTTCCAAAGCAGAAGGGGGGGGGGGGGGAGGAGGAAGCCGGAGTACCCGCAGAGAACCCCCGACGATCAGCCCGAATGAACGGTGCCACATACGAGAAGGAGAAATTCTTTGCCCCGAGAGGGGACTCGAATCCCTAACCTCTCGCATTGGTGACAGGTCTCTTAACCACTAGACCACCGACCGCCCCGGTAGTATACGAACTAATTTCAAACATGATCATTACGGCTTTGCGTGAGGGCAATCATCGTCGAAACTTTTCAAAAAGGAGTAGCAGCAGAAACACGCCCCGTACATTTTGTTTGACCCCCGTGTATACTCTTGCTCTCCTCTAGGGTCAAGACTGTTTTGACTCCCCCTGTGGTCACCACAGACGATTCAGATAAAATCTTGTCTCCGTCTGACCGCTCAGACAATTTACTGACCAGACTCAGTGGAAGTTATGTCGATGATTCTGTACGAAGTATTCGTATCGGCTTTGAAATCGTTGTCGGTCGACTTTCCGTGGGAGTGAATTTGCAAGTTTAATTAAAATTTGGTTGTAGAACAGATGTTTTGTTTGTGATAAGGATGCCATCGTTAACAGAATGTCGTTCGTGTCTGTAATCCTCTCTCTCTCTCTCTCTCTCTCTCTCTCTCTCATAGTCTTTTCTTTAGTCATTTTGTAGTGCCTTTTTGTGTAGCAACGGCTGATTGAAAACTGACCAATATATGGCCAAATCTTTTCCGTTGTAAAATAAAGTTCGTTCGTTCGTTCGTTCGTTCGTTCGTTCGTTCTCTCTCTCTCTGGCTCCCAAATGGGATTTGAACACACGCCCCTAGGACTGAAAGTCCAACGCTCTATCAGTTGCGCTATTCCTTCTCTAGTGAGATTTAAATACACTTTTGCTTCACAAGTGAACACTTCTCAAAAGTAATAAGATCTGAAGTGGCGAAACGTCCACGCCGGCTAAGTATGTTGAAGTGGTGTTTGCCCCTATTACAAATACACCGAGAAAATGGTGTCGAGTGTTTGCTCTGTTCCGTTGTGCTGGTTTTTGAGCAGTTTATAATGATAGAGTATCACTAAACTCGGTCTAATCTCCTTACAGGGGGAAATCTAAACTTCAAAACTGTTTGAGGGCATTGAGGCTGAAAATTCCAAACAGTTCTCACTCGAGAGAGAGAGAGAGAGGGGGGGGGGGGGGGTTGGGAGATTAACGTCCTATTCCATCACGTAAGGGTGATCTCAAAGACGGGACACCGAGGAAAAGGCCAGCACAAATATTCGGCCTTAGCGGGGATTCGAACTCACGACCCGAGCATTGCCGGAGAGTCCAACGTTCTACCATTCTGCTCCCCAGAGAGAGAGAGAGAGAGAGAGAGAGAGAGAGAGATGGTGGGGGAGGGGGAACACACACACACACACACACACACACACACACACACACACACACACACACACACACACACACGAACCTGTCCTTCTTCAAGACCAGATAATTCTCTCTGAGACCGAGGTACCCGGCTTCGGACAAGGTCAAGGTCACAGCAGCACCAAGGCAGCGACTGACGTCAGAGCCCGGCTGACACCCACTTGTGGGAGAATTGCGAACACATGTTTGACAACCAGGCTACAAAGTGAATGAAAATGGACCCCTGAGTGGACGTGGCGTCTGCTGAATGGGTTCTGCCGTCTGTGTATGGCTAGAGTCAGATGTATTTTAGTTCTGACAAGTACCGGACAGAACATAACGGTCCACAGGTAGTGGCCTTGTCAACAAGTGCCGCTGAATGTGCCAAAGACGTGATCGAGGTTTATTGCGGTCACGACTGAACCCCGGCTAAAGTGTCATTGGCCTTCTACGAAGGGGTATAGGTACTAAGAGAACATCAGATCAGTTTTGGAGAAATGTACTGACATTCGTCGTTTCTGTTCGTCTGTATGCCTGTCTGCCTGCCTGCCTGCCTACGTCTCTGTCTGTCTGTCTGTCTGTCTGCCTGCCTGTGTGTCTGTCTGCTTTTGCAGTTTTGTTAAAAACGATTGGCAAATTTGTCATACTCTCTCCCTCTCTCTCTCTCTCTCTCTCTCTCTGTTGTCAAATAAAGATTCATTGTCACTGTCACTGTCACTGCCATTGTCATTGTCACTGCCATCGTCACTGTCTGTCACTGTTACAGTCACTATCATTGTCATTGTCACTGTCACTGTTATTGTCTTTGTCACTGTCATTGTCGTTCTACATGTCTATACAAAACTTTGACCGCTGTATTGAGTTCTCGTGTTAATAAATAATAATTAACACTATAACGTCAAACCAGTATGTTCAACTGTTTCAGACACATCCCAGTCGGCTGATTCTCACCACAAGCTGCAGCCAGACTTTGCCTTTACACACTAAGCACCCTTTCGCTTTAGAAATCTGCAGCATGTTTGTGTCCTTGAGTCTACGGAGGACAAAAAAAAACCCTTTCTATCCAGGGAAATAACCGGAAACACATTGCTGCATACTCAGTAATACCTTTCTTCTTCAACAAAAAATAGACTAATGACTATCTTGAGTTTGCTCGTCTCCCTTGGAATCGACACGAGGCAAGAAATGGAGGCAATTTTTCCACGAGACAGTAATTCCGTTTCCTGAGGGGAATAAGAAAAGTCGTAATCAGTACACGTGGCAGTCCCTACAGCCATTATTATCTTCCTCTGGCCAGTGCTGGAGTTTTTTTGTTTTTTTAAACAGAACTTGGCGGTCGTGTATAAAACACAGCGTTACTGTGGCAAATAACTTGTTTGTCTTTGAAATTCTTTTTTTTTTTTCATGTTGCTGTTGTAGTTGTTGGGGAGGTAGTGGGGAGGTGGTGGTGGTGGTGGTGGTGGGGGGGGGGGGGTGATGGAAGAGGCAGCATTTCTGGTGTCGTATTTGTGATCAGGTGGTTTAAGTTTCGAATCTCGGGCGGCGTGTGCGTGCGTGCGTGCGTGCGTGCGTGCGCGTGCGTGCGTGCGTGCGTGCGTGCGTGCGTGCGTGCGTGTGTGTGTGTGTGTGTGTGTGTGTGTGTGTGTGTGTGTGCGGGCGCGCGTGTGCCTGCCTGCCTGCCTGTCTGTCTATCAGTCAGTCTCTCTGTCCGTCTGTCCGTGTAATGACATTGCCTCTATGTCCATAATTACTTTTAAAATCTATCCATCCAATATTTTGTAATCCTCCCTTTCTAAATGTCAGCTGCCAGTTTCAGACTATTTCCTTCAAGCACAGTTCGTCCGACATTTCCATGGCACACAGTCATTCAGAAACTGACAAGATTAAAATTCTTCAGTTCAGGACACGTAACCTTTATCATCTGCCCCCCACCTGTCACAGCCAATTTCACTCCTTTCACTTCACCCCCAGTTTTCGGACACGCTCTGTTAAACACAGGGTACATTCTCTCATCCATAAAAACTTTAAAATGTTTGGAAGTTAACGCACTAAGCACTCCATTTCGAGAGAATAATGGAAAGGATCAAGTCTAGAAGTGAAGCGTCAAGCGCTCGGGGCAATCAAATCGTCTTTCATGAATTGTATCTTTTTAGGGTTGGAATGCATGTCGGGGTCAGTGCTATCGCTATGTGTGTTTTAGACCCACCGTCTCTCATTTCTAGACTTCAAGGAAGACCGTCGCATTATGTTTTGGAATTGTTGCGCTGGTGATCAAGGAAGACAATGGGTTTCTACTCTTTTTTTTTTTTTTTTTTTTGGTTCTTCTTCTTTTATTTTATGGAACTGTTGCGCTGGTGATCAAAGAAGACACTGTTTTCTTTCTTCTTCTTTTTTTTTCTCTCTCCTTTTTCTATTTTCTTCCCTTTATCTATCCCCTTTTTTCCCCTTATTTTCTGGAACTGTTGCGCTGGTGATCAAGGAAGACTTTCTCTCTTTTGTTCTTCTCTCCCTTTTTAATTTATTTGTTATTTTCTGGAACTGTTGCTATGGTGATCGAGGAAGACACTTCATTTTTTTTTCCTGGGGGGAGGGGGATGTGGGATGGGGGGGGGGGGGGGACTCTAAATGCAATAGGTTGTAGAAATGTCTCACAGTGGATCTCTAAGAGAGCGGGAAAGGTAAATTTAGCGATGATGCTGCTGTCTCTTTATCATCATTTCCTACAGAACCATATTCAGTCTTGCGACATGACTCAGTCAACGATGTAGAGAGAGGTGGGTTGTGTGAGCAGGTGCGGGGGCTGGGACATTCGCTGGGGGCATACGGTGTCATAAACAATTAAAAATACACTTTCTTTTCATTCTTTTCCGCTGCACCATGGATTCCGCGAATCTTCTGTCTTTCGATCCTGTGTGAGTCCCAGTCAAGTGTTTTGTCAGTCACAGCAGCACTCAACTTGACCTTCTGTTGTGTGTCAGTGTATTTTCGTGGCCTGTTCAGTGTAGAACCACATGTTCAGCATCCTCCGTTGATTTTTTTAAATTGGTCATTATTAATTTATATCTTACATTTAGCTAAGTTTTCAAACACCGTTATTTGCGCGTGTTTTAAACACACTGCAGCCATCACGCCGCGCATCGTTCAGGGGAAACTAGTGAATACAGATGAAACAGGAGTTGCTTCCCTTAGTCCACGTCTCAGAGAACGGTTGTCGCCCAAGCCACACGAAGAGAACAATCGCAGTTAAGAATGCTGGAGCCTGATGTCAAATTCTCCATGCAAAAGTACGCGATATGTTGTCACTGTAATCCATTCATGAGCTTATCTACTTACATGGTTGTTGCTATTGTTGTACAAATCAGTTCGACCGTGAACCGACTTGCCTGAACTCAGTGATAAGTCCGCATCGACTAACTTGAAGATTTTCTTTCTTTTTTTTTCAGTTTAAAGTTTTATTTGTCTCTGAGAGTGAAAGAAGTTCCTAAACATAAAATCAGAATGGATTTGTCCATTCTTTTCTGGCGAAATATAATACTAAAAATTAAAAAAAAACACTGAATAAAAAAAAAAGGTACAACAAATTATGTAATTATCCAAGCTGTCCTCTAGCTGTCGTCTGCGTTGTCAGTCGCGTTGCGGTACATCGATACAAGGGAAGCAACTCCTGCAGCCTTGACTGTAGTCCCAGTGACACAGTGGGTCAACGCTGGTCGATTTCACGTGAATGAATAATGAGTACAGCACTTTACCTAGTTTCTCTCTTCAGTGCAGACGCCAGAATCATACGGTCACTGCACACAGATTGTGACAACATCGATCAGCTTGCATGTCGGGGGCGTGTGTGTGGGGTGGGGTGGGTGTGGGTAGGTGTTTGGGGGTTTAACGTCCTTTTCCACCATATACGGGTGATATCAAAGACGGGGCAACGATGAAAAAGCCAGCACAAATATTTGGCCCCAGCCGGGATACGAACTCACGACCCGAGCATTAGAAGTCCAACGCTCTACCATTCGGCCACCCCCGGGACGCCGTGCGCGCGCGCGCGTGTGTGTGTGTGTGTGTGTGTGTGTGTGTGTGTGTGTGTGTGTGTGTGTGTGTGTGTGTGTGTGTGTGTGTGTGTGTGTGTGTGTGTGTGTGTGTGTGTGTGATGTATTGCTAGCATAGAGTGCGTGTAACCTTTTAATGGATCAATTCCTTTGTGGCTGCGTTTTGTATTGCAAACATACCAGGCTAATGGTTCGAGATATCCAATGCAACCGACCGTGTTTTTGCAACAGGATGGTGG
>JACVVK020000029.1:50000-177500 GCA_018292915.2 Batillaria attramentaria | reverse complement strand
GAAACTCTTTCCTCAAAAAAGGTACATTTAATTACGTATGCATACCGCTTTACCTCGTTCCGCATTCAGACAGGGATGGGATGGGAATTCATATCTTGTTCCACGCACGCGTTCTGAATAGTGAATTCGAAACTGCGGCTCATTTGTCGTGGAGACAAGAAAGAAAGGAAAAAAATCTCGCGCGACAAAAAAAGCCCGGATGACTAATTGTCCGGACCAGGTGCCCGACTGCAGACGATGGATGAGGCAATATAAAATGTCACGTGATCACGTGATGCTGAAAACCCGTGCACAAGTCAGCTTGGTGTTGACGTCATAATTTTTAACTTTTTGACACCGGGTTGAGCCTCCTTGTGTCTTTTTGGCCGAGGACTGGGATGGGGGGGGGGGGGGGGGGAGGGGGGCGTATGCGCTTAGACACTGACAATTTGTAGATAAAAAAACGCAACATTTTCAGTTTTATAATGTATTATTACCATGTATTATGTTGTTGTTGTTGTTGTTGTTGTTGGCGGTGGTGGTGGTGGAGGTGGTGTTTTGTTTTGTTGTTTGTTTGTTTGTTTGTTTGTTTGTTTGTTGGTTTGTTGTTTTTTTGTTTGTTGTTGGTTGGTTTGTTTGTTTGTTTGTTTGTTTGTTTTTTTTTTTTGGGGGGGACTGCTTCTGCTACTACTTATAGGAATAACTATAATAATAACAACAACAACAACAACAATAATAACGTGTGTGTGTGTGTGTGTGTGTGTGTGTGTGTGTGTGTGTGTGTGTGTGTGTGTGTGTGTGTGTGTGTGTGTGTTTTCATTTCCGGGGAGCCGGGGTGGTCGAATGGTAGAGCGTTGGACTTCTAATGCTCGAGTCGTGAGTTCGATCCCGGCTGGGGCCAAATATTTGTGCTGGCTTTTTAAGTTGTTTCTCTATAGAGAAACAACTTTATGAGACGGGGCAGATTTTGCTACGCGCAGCAGCAAGTTTCAGTGATACAAAACAAGACTGTGACGTTTCTCCACACAATACTTACTTTCACGCACACAGTGACGTTACGAAATCTGCGTCATAGACACCTTACATGCACACTTTGCTGCTGCGTTCTTTTTGGCGGGAATGGCGTGTGTGTGTGTGTGTGTGTGGACGGATGTAATGATGGCTATCTCCTAAACCACCTCGATGGAGGCCTTTTTACTTTGAGATAAAATGGGAAATCACCTTCTCCAGAGCTACCTTTCACGATTTTTAGCCTGCCGCATTTTCAGAAGAGTTATCGCCAATTTTTAAAGAATCGGTCATGTTACGAATTGTTTCGAAAAAGTTGTTCAAATTCCTTCATTTTCTAGACTTTGGAAGTTCACCCAATCACACTGCATTGATTAGTGCTACAGCTCTGTAGCTCTGACTGGTTTTGTGTAAAAAAAATATTTCCGAGGTAGGGGTGGTTTGCACATAAGATCAAATATCTATGAAAAGACTACTGCAAATTACTTATCATCCCGGCGTTTTTGTCTAGTGTGACAACTGCACATATGACAGGAACTACTGCACTATTATATCTTTAGCATTTAGAATAACTGAACTTTTAGATAAACATAACTTTTTCACGTTTCTGCGAGAAGCGCCGGTCAAAAAAGTTCCAATTTTGCGATTTCGTAAGTACAATCCAAGGCACTTAAGTCCACGTTTCATCAGCTCTCTAGATCTTCCAGATTTTATGTCAAAATTAATTCAGTGACGGAAGTCACAAAAGCAACAAGGAAATTACAAGATATGTAGAAGTATCATCTGTCAGACGAGCAGCGTGAGGCTGACGTCAAATGTTTGGTTCACAGACAAAATCTGCAAGTATCGCCACTGCTTCCGACATTTCATCAGCCCTCTAGATCTTCCAGATTTCATGTGAAAAATAATTCAGTCGGAGAAGTCACAAAGCCAACAGGGAAATCACAAGACATGAACAAGCATCCTCAGACGATCTCAGTGCTAGAGGCTGACGTCGAAAGTTTATTTCACGGAATTGTCGTCATTTCTCTCTCTCTCTGTATGACGACCTGCCTGAGGCTGACGTCAAATGTTTAGATCACGGAACTGACGTCTCTCTCTCTCTCTCACTCTCTCTCTCTGGGGAGCCAGGGTGGCCGAATGGAAGAGCGTTCGACTTTCAATGCTTGGGCCGAGAGTTCGAATCCTGGCCGCTGTGGCCAAATATTTGTGCTGGCCTTTTTCTCGTTGCCCCGTCTTTGATATCACCCTTGTGTGGGGGAAAAGGACGTTAAACTCCTAAACACCCACCCACCCACCCACCCACCCTCTCTCTCTGCCTCTCTCTCTCCCTCCCTTCGTCCCCCACCCGGCCCCACCCCCAGTCACGTGGCTAATCGGTCGAGGTCGTAGAGGATCTAGTGTCATTGGCAGAACTTGGAGAGGGGAGAACCGGCAACAATAACTACAAAGACAAAATAAAATGAAGTTTGGAGAAACAACTTTGTAGGACGGGGCCGTTCCTCCTTGTTCATCATTGCCCCGTCTCTGATATCACCCTATGTGGTGGAAAAGGACGTTAAACCCCCAAACACCCCCCCCCCACACACACACACCTTTTCATTTCATTTTTCAATTACAGTTACTTAGTGAGTGAGTGAGTGAGTGAGGTAGTTAATCATTGGATTTTCACCTATTTTCATCGATTTCACTTTTAATCGAATATTTTAGGATTCTTCGCAATCTTGCGTGCATTGCCTGCTATTTCTCGAGCTAACAAACTTCAGAGAATCCTCAAATTTACATCATGAATAATTTACGAAAATATTTAACATTTGAGAGGAAGCTGCAGGGGTTTTTATGTTCACTCAGTCCCTCATATGCATTCTGCAGAGACGCATACCAGATTATGCAAAAACAAACCCCCCACACACACACTTTCCCAAAACCCCGACACACAAGAACTAACTCCCATCCGAGAGATCTGACACTAACTTTCCTCTACCCTCTAACACATCGACGTAATGAGATCCATGGTTAGCGCCGTGGTACTGGGTTTAGAAAAGTATAGCGCGCTATTCTCGTGTGGGTCCTCGCGACTTGTTTTGGTTCTGGTTTAGGCAGCCAAGACCTGTCCAGCAAGTTTCGGCTTTGCACGGTGAGCGACAGAAGGGTTGAGTTAACCTAGCGTTACTTGTTCTCGGGGTGTGACTGGGCAGAGTTTGCAGCACAATGTTTTGAATGAGTTGCCAGCACGCTCGAAATACTCTATCTTGGTGATTAGTACAGCTCTTAATGCGACACAATGTTCTTTACACTTTGCGCGAGCAGTCCAACATCCAAATTCTACGACTGTTGTTACACTACTGGAGCGTTCTGTGTGGTCGTCACGTCATCGAGTACGTTTCTGTTGGCTCAGTGCCAGCATTACAGTCGCTGTCACTGTCCAGGTGTGCAGACAGATACCACGAAAACAGCTCAGAACGATATGTGAGCATAAAAAGGATAGCGTTACCCACATTTTAAGAGCCTGTGCTTGTCCTTCTTTCAACCCTTTCCCTAAGCACAGTGAGCACAGAGTTAGGGTTTAATGTTCTTTTCCACCATACAAAGATGATATTAAGACGGGGCAACTAAGAAATTGACAGCACAATTTTTCAGCACACACACACACACACACACACACACACACACACACACACACACATCTTAGGGGATGGGATGGGGTCAGGTGGCTCTCCTTCCATTCTCTGTTTGGGATCGGATGTTCCGGGGTTCGAATCCCTCCAAAGCCGAAACTTATACTGGCTTTTCTTTTCCTCCAGTGCCCTCGTCTTTGAAATAACCGTCGCGGTCGAAATGAAAGCAAAATCTCAAAACAGCCCTGGCCATACGTCACACTCTTGTCACAACCCTGATCATACGTCACACTTTTGTCACGACCCTGACCCCCATGTCACACTTTTGTCACGACCCTGACCCCCATGTCACACTTTTGTCACGACCCTCACCACACTTCTGTCACGAACATATTTCCGGAACACCACCCCCACAGACTTATTGTCATAATAATCCAGCAGGTCATGTTTAAGCTGCGGTAGCGCCGAGGACAATACAATGTCGGAATATCCCGGCACTCGTGTGTCGCTCAGTGGCACATAAACACATTTTGGTACCCAGTCCACACGTCCAGTTCCACCCGCCATAGCAGATCGGGGTGGAAGTTAAAGCGCGCCAGACGACAGCTGTCAGATCTTCCGCCAGATCGAAGCTTCAGGTACGCTTATGTTGTTTTATCAGAAAACGTACTAGTGGGAGACCTGTACGGGTGTTCGATCTCTGAAAGGATTTTTCGATTATCGGCGATTCCTCCAGTGACGCTAGCAGTGGCTGCGTTCACAGAATATTTGGGTGGAATACGTAAGTTTTGCTTCCAGATTTTGGATCGGTGCCAAGGTAAAGGGGCAGAGAACTGTGTTTAGGCCTGCAGTTAAAGGGAGAGGACTGCCCCTGTAAGAGAAAGCGTGATGAAAGGGCGAGCTATGTGGTGAATAGACAAGCAGGCGAAAGAGAAGTCACTTTTGACAAGTGACAGTCATACGACACCCTAGTTCTCCTTTTGTCGTCGCAGGCAGCATAATATGACAGTCGTGTTTTCTTTACATAAGCTGGAGGCCCTTCATTTAAGGTTCTTCTTTCTCAGCGCGGTGCGGGAATAAGTTTGTGTACGGTGGGCTTTTTCAGTTAAGAGTATGTTGAGAATATGCAGAGCTTGTCATCAAAACAAAAAGGATTACCAGTGAGTTAGAAAACAAAATCAGCTGTCTGATGTGGGTAAGTACATAGTTCGTATGATAGGACTGTAATGTAAGTATTCAATAGTGCCTGTTAAGGCACTTGTCCACCAGTCTGATTGAGTAGCGGAAATTGTTTTGTGGTGAGCATTAGAGGAAACTGTTACACAGTATTATGACAACGACAGCTTCAACAATCTGAGTAAAATTAATGTGCATTAAAAACAGTTGATACTCTCTCTCTCTCTCTCTCTCTCTCTCTCTCTCTCCTCACATATTAACATACTCTTGTTTTGTTTGATTATTTTCTTTATTTCATTTGTCTTGGTGCAATTATACACATGACAAATAAAAACCTTGAAACGTGATGTAGGTAAGTCCGAGCCTACTTTGACTAAACTGAGACTGAAAGATTAGTAAGAGATGCATAAACAGAGACTAGGGCAAGTTTACAGCTATTCAAGGGACTAAATGGTAATACAGGCTGATGATAATAATCCCGACGTACTAAGTCTGAGACTAGAGCTAATTAGTCTTAGACTAGTGTAACCTCTTGTCATGCGTCAGACCTCAGAATGCCAAAAGGTTTAACTCTTAAAAGCCCTTGCAAAAAGCGCAATTTTACTTGAAATCTTCAGACCACTAGAAGCCACTTCAAGCCACTATTATGCAACCTTCAGCAGTCTCGGGCCTAGCGGGAAGGCCCACGTTTTGCGTACTAGTGGCTTGAAGTGGCTCCTACTGGTGTGCAGGGGCTTGTTCTTTTTAAACAGTCTTATCATATAGTGGGCGCGCGGGGGTGGGGGGTGGGGGGTCGGGCTCTTGAGAGGTAAAGCAAGTTTAGATTGCAAAAGATAAGACAAATTTCTGCCCACATTTTCAGTGTTAGAATTTCTTGTGCATCCGCAGAGCTGACTTTTAGGCCGTTTACATTTGCCATCACAATTTTACCCGGCTTGGGTCCGGTTTGTTGTGTTTAACCATTAAACCGACCCAGGTTAAAAGCGATCCCGGGGTTAAACCCGGGTTGCAGTAGAAACAGCCTCTATCAGAACGACACGGACTGTTAGCTTGTTGGAAAATGATAAGACTACAAAAAGGATTCAAAATACGACAAGTCTGCAACAGAAAAGACAAATTTCTGTCCAAATTTCCGCCTAATAAACCTTTATACTACACAGAACTAGAAAAGGACCACGAGGTTGTTAGAATAGGTTCAGGATACCAAAAGGTTCACAATAAGTTTAGACTTCAACAGGCGAGACAAATTTCTTCCCAAATGCTTGGCTAAGGAACCTGCGTTACTGAACAAACTAACGAATACAAGAACCAGTCTACGGTTCATCCCGACAAATCACGTGCCTGTCTGATGCACAGCACAGGTCGGGGCCAGCACGCAGACTGCCTCGTGTCTGAGGCACATTTTCTGGGCTGAACTGTCGACTGGAACAGCGCTACTTATCTCCATCAGTTCTTGGGGAGTAGTAACAATGACTGATGTCCATGTAAGAATGTTTAGGAGTGTTTTAGGGCTAAGATTCATGGAGCTCTGTCAGACAAAGATATGAAATTGAAAGATACAAGCACATACTTTCTGGACAGCTTGCCAAATTCAGAATCGACTGGTTCCCATACAGAAGATTGCTAAATGTACTATAAAACTCATATCCCTGTTCAGTTACAAAATCATATCCAGCTAATGTTCCAGGGCAGTAGTATTTTGGCTCAGGTTCATGTATGCACCAGATACTTGGTTGTACTATTTTGTTGGAGGGTGTGTGTGTGTGGGGGGGGGGGGGGGGACGGGCGAAGATGTCTGTTACCATTGTGTGTGATTGGGGAAGGGGGGGAGGCGAAGATGTATGTTACCTTTGTGTGTGACATGGGGGGGGGGGGGGGGCAAGATGTCTGTTACCTTTGGGGGTGGGGGGGGGGGGCCGTGCTGTGTATGTTTATGTACGTATAAAGGTACTATTTGGGTTAGGGCTATTTGTACTGTTGGTATGTAACTGTCCCTGTTATGTAAATTTATATCCATTCTTTGTCTATGTGTCCACGTATAGTATGAAAAAAAAGATAAACAGAATAATAAAAAAAAAGATTCATGGAGCTAACATTCTGGAATAGCTTAATCAGTTCTTGGAGAGCAGCAGCAATGAATGATATCCATATAAGAATGTTTTAGAATGGTTTAGATCAAAGATTCATTCAACTTAACATTCTGGCAAATCTTAATCAGTTCTTGAAAAGCAGCAGCAAAGAATGATATCCATGTAAAAATGTTTTTTGAAGGTTTTAGAGTTAAGAGTCATGGAGCTAACATTCTGGAAGACCTCGATCAGTTTCTGGAGAACAGCAGCAATGAATGATCGTGTTTTTGCAGTTCAGCACTCAGCCCTGCGAAGTATCACGTGATCTCCGTTTGAGCACCACGCACGGCACCTCAGTTTTGAGTTGGGTGTATCTGGCTGTGTTATGACCTGTTTGCGTTTTTGTTGTTGTTGTTGTTTTGGTGTGTTTAGAGCTAAGGTTTGTTGAAATCAAGGATGGAATTTCTTTTACAGGAGGTGAAATTTGCTCCATCACCAATTAATTGATTTTTGCAAAGAGAAAAGGACAGCGCTCTTAATCGGAACCAACACGCCTCCGTAACGTGGTTAGCCTTCTGTGACTACGAACACTGCATGCTTGTGAATACCTTTTATGTGTATAGACACTGACTGCGAATATTAACCCCTTGGGATCCCGAGTTAGTGCTGAAACCAACGGACCGTGGCTTCAGCTTCGTGAAATATTCATACATGAAGAAAACATTACAGCTACGAAGCCAGGGTGTGTGGTGAATGCCTGAGTGTCTGCGGAGTATGAATTATCAGTTGAGCGTGACTCCTGCTGGTTTATCGGCGATTGCAAGGCACTCAACCGTGACGTTCAGGTGGGTGTGAGCGGAGAGTCTCGGTTCATCGTTTCCTGAAAGATCCGCCCGAAATTCTTTCACCCGAATCGCCTTTCATTTGGAATCACCCTTTAAGACCAAGCCTTCGTTTGAACACAGGGGCTCGCAACGAAGGCTCCAAATATAAACTGCTCGTGATATACTGAGTCAGAAGGGATCAAGTCTGTCAGTAAATTCTGAGACTAGTTCCACCAAAACTTGAAGTTATCGGACCGGACATACTCCAGTGCTCTCAAGTTAGCTCCAGCTATTCCCAGTTGATGAGGTTTCGCACGAGAGGAAACCTACGTGTTCTTTAACTGTTTGTTGGGGAGAATCGGCATTCTCTAAGACGGACACAAGAAGGAAACTCCGTTGGAGGGAATTCCGGAACATTCCAGTCTGGAAGTGTACTCACGAGGCTTCTCTGGGACCCCGGAATGAACAGGTGAGAGGAATGTTGTCTGTTGCGTAACCGTTGTTGTCAAGTTGTTGTGTAGTTCTCGTTAAAATGTTGTCGTGAAGCGTGAGGTAGCATGTGTGAGCCATGGCCTTGTGCTAGGTGATCATCGCCTGAGATGTCTGGCTAGCTTATTCGTGTAAGCTGAGCGAATCACCTCGTGTATTTTCTTCACACACACACACACACACACACACACACACACACACACACACACACGCACACACACACACTTCGGACACCACCATTAAAATGTCAAAGTTCAAGTCAATAATTATACAAGGGCGTTCACTGCGTCTTGAAATGATGTCTAGCCGTTTTTTTTTTTGTTTTTTTTTTTTTGTTTTGTTTTGTTTTTTTGTTTTTTTTGGGGGGGGGAGGGTTGCTGTTTCCTCTTTTTGCTTTCGTTTCGTTGCATATTTAACCATTTACCTCTCCCCAGTTCTTTCCGATAAATTAGCACGAAGTTGCAGCGTCTTCTGCATGTCCTAGGTTTATGCTGCCCCGTAGCCCAGTTTGCAGCATTTGTCCAACGTTTGTTTTTTGTTTTGGGTTGGTTTGTTTGTTTGTTTGATTGTTTGTTTGTTTGTTTTTGTTTTTTCTTTCACGTCGTGCAGGCACACTTATCCGCGAAATAGTTTTTGTTGCTTACGCGGCTTTAAGCCCTAAAACTCACTCACTCACTCCTCCGGGTCTTACTAAACTCCCAAACGTCCTCCCTGACTACCAACAATTTTATGGCGACTTGGGCCTTTTCCGTGAAGCTATGAACTTTACATCCAAGCAAATGACCCGTTGAACTCAATCACTTCTGAGGGAATAAACAGTTCTGTGTAACAACCATTTAACCACGTGAAGATGTGGCATCGCTGACTTAGGATCTTGACCGTGACGCCTTTAAACTGTCTCGCTTCATTTACGTCGGAGGACTACGTGACCTCACGTTCAACCGCTTGAGTGATGCTGCCGATACATCTCGTGAAATACGTCACTGAATGTATGACGTAAACTACGTGCAGCAGCTTCTACCGCTCGTCAAAAGTGTCATTTTTGAATTATTATTATTATTATTATTAAATAGGGGCAGTTCCAACAATATTTGTTCGAAAATGGACGTTCAGTTACGCATGTTCCTCAGTCTTCAGATTTGCTTTCACCCAAACGATTATGTTCAAACAACGTGGCTTTCTTTATAAAATATCTGAGCAGAAATTGTGTAACTGGAGACTGAGAAACACGCGTAACTGACCGTCCATTTTCTGACGAAATATTTAGGATTTGCCCATGTGTCATTTAAAATACAATGTAAGAAGTTGTTCAACACAGGCATATTGACGTACTACCAAAGCTAGTGTTGATCTTAGCAGCGGCACTGAAAGGGTTAATAGCAAGTTGAGTGTGGTGAAAGGCAAAATGATGTCACTTATGAAGGCGTAACTTTATTTCTTGGTTGAAATAATGACCAGTGTCGACATTAATTAAGACGGTTGTTGTTTTTGTCCATTAAAAAAAAAAAAAAGCAGCGTGAATATTTTCCTTATGAATTTTCCTCGAATCTGCTTTCCATAAAAGGGGCTAACGCTACCAGTTTATGCTCACATGCTTTCCAAGTATCTGCCATCACACCACTTAGACACCTGGACAGTGACAGCGTCTGCAATGCTGCCACTGAACCACCAGAAGCCTACTCGGTAATGTTTAGACCACACTGAGCGCTCGAATAGTGTAACATCAGTCGTAGAATCTGAATGTTGTACTGCTAGTCTAAAGTAAAAACAACAACATTGTATCGCATTAAGAGCTGTACTAATCATCAAGATAGAGTATTTCGAGCGTACAGGCGCATTTACGAGCGAAACTGTTCCAAAACAGAAGCTGGCTTAGCAAAGATGGTGTTAGCAAGGGTGGGTGGGTGGGTGTTTGGGAGTTTAACGTCCTTTTCCACCACATAAGGGTGATATCAAAGAATGGGCAACGAGAAAAAAAAGGCCAGCACAAATATCTTGCCCCAGCCGGCGGGATTCGAACTGACGACCCGAGCATTGAGAGTCCAACGCTCTACCATTCGGCCACCCCGGCTCCCCTGATGGCATTAGCAAATTTAAAAAGGCGTAACGTTGATGTTAGTGGCAAACGGAAAAAAAAAACCCAGAGATTATAACCACCACTAACCACCCACAATCACAACCACCAGTGCAAAAGCATCAGCTGGCTATCAGTGACGAAAAACCAACACCGATGCCAAAGCCACTGTGTGGGGAGCCGGGGTGGTCGAATGGTAGAGCGTTGGACTTCTAATGCTCGGGTCGTGAGTTCGATCCCGGCTGGGGCCAAATATTTGTGCTGGCTTTTTCATCGTTGCCCCGTCTTTGATATCACCTTATGTGGTGGAAAAGGACGTTAAACCCCCAAACACCCACCCACCTACCCACCCACCCACTAAGTGTACAAATACAACCTGTTTTGCAACACAGGATCGCCACCTCTCTGCCACTAATGACTTGAACAGCTACAAGCACACCAGTAACCACCACCACCACCACCGCCGCCACCCGCAAACACAGCCATCGGTGCAAAACACAGGAGGTGGCCACAACACACAATTACACGTTACCCCTGCGTAACATGACGAAGTGAAAAATTGCTCAGTCCCACGGGAGACACTGAAGTTTAGATGGAAAATTACCTCGCTTGGCTGCTCGAGAAAACAAGCGAAAAAGAAAACAGGGAAAGGAATGCTTGTGAAACGCAAAGAGGTGCGCTGAAGCGTTCTCGATTTGGCCAAATTGTTTTGCACTAAACTGCTTGTCCTGAATGGGCATATTTCTTTTACCTCAAACCTGTTCTGATCCTTTCCTCAAACAGCCGAACCAGAATGTCCTTTTGGTTTACACGGCTGGGTACATTGCCAACACAGAGCAAGAACGACAGACCATGTGGTCGAATGTGTTTGTTAATGGTTTTTGCAGTGTAAGCCGGTGCTGTCCCCTTGTGACAACTCTTTTTTGTCCGGAGTTACATAAATCAGGGTGGCGTGTGGCATTTCAAAAGAGCGGGCGATGGCCATAAAAATCAAAATAAAAGATGTGACACCTTCAGACATGCATGAATTTGGTAAGCTGCCGAAAGAATATGGTATGTTGGTTGGTATGCTTACTTGGGCCACAGCCCAGTTATATGTGGACTCTACTTCTGTTTCATTCCGAAGAACACCAGCACACAATTTGCTCAGAGCAAGACATTTTTTCAGAAATCACAGCTTCACGTCAGTACTCTGAATTGTGCATATACACAGGTCTACGGTTTGTGTAACTAGCATATCAGTCTACAATTCAGCCCGAAAAATCACGTGCTTTCTGCTGCACAGTGCATATACACTGAAAATGGCCACAAGGAAAACCTAAAAGAACTTCCCTCATTTCTCGCTTTAGGTCTCTTGAAGTCTGAAGTCAACATGTTACCAACAGGAGGAGCTGTCACACCACCATGTTAACTCCGCTTAGCCGGCAGCCGTTGGTAATTCCATGGTCCTGTTGTTACCTGTAATCCCCCCTGTGTTCAGCTGTGAGCTAAAACTGCTTAACACTACTTCTAGAAATTGTCGACTTTGTTTGTGAGCGTGGAGGTGAATTTCACACGACAAATCCTTCTATCCTTCTTCCATTGTAATTCTAAAGCGTTTGCATGTAATGGAAAGGTGCGGGGGGGGGGGGAGTAGTGTGTGTGTGTGTGTGTGTGTGTGTGTGTGTGTGTGTGTGTGTGTGTGTGTGTGTGTGTGTGTGTGTGTGTGTGTTTTAAGTGTTTATTCCTTTCTGGTAGATCAGGCAGTGCAAAGAAATGGCCGGCTGTATACGTAATCCGTGATTGTGGCTTATCCTTCAACCTCGGCAGACGTGAGAGAGAGAGAGAAGGGGAGGGGGGTAGGGGGTCGTGAGAGAGTGTGCTGTTGAGGGAGGGGAAGGTGGGCGGAGTGGGACAGGACGTAGAAGAGGGCAGCTGGACGTGGTCGCGAAATTCCTAGCAGACTTGCGCAGGATTACTCAAAACTGTGGCCGGGACAAGGCGGGAACGGAGGCCAGACGTTTACCTTCCCAGCAGAAACACTTCCTGTCAACGTCAGCTTCCTTCTGTCGGCTCTGTTTCCTTTTTTTCTTCGACCCCAAGTGTGCAGTTTCCACTGACACGTTTCCTTTGAATTGCCGTGTTGTCACGATTCAGTGATTCAGGTCTTTCAAATGGCTGTTGAACCCTGAACTGTGTGTCACTCAGGGAAATTAGAAACCGTGGGACACAGTAGATTGTGACGTCAGTTTAATCTGAATGAGCCCTTTGGCTGGCTGGCTGGCTTCCGTCCGCATTATTGTGATATTTTGAAGGCCACACAATGACATACATGTAGATGAACGCTGGCCTTCTTTCTCACCATTTCTGTAAAACCGTACAAAGTGAGAGCGGCATGGTCAGTGTGGACAGCTGTTTCCGTCCTAGCGACCTCGTCAGCACACCGTCGGTCTTAAGCCGGCTCTTAAACTGGGCACTGCGGAGCGCCACAGTGCTGTCCACAGTTGTGATTTTTTTTTATTTTATTTTTTTTTTTTTTTTTTTTTGGGGGGGGGGGGGGGTCCGCCGCTGTCGCGTCATCACAGCAACCTGGATTTCAAATAGCCACACCTGTGACTGTGGTTTCCACAACAGATTCTGATTGGCTGTACTACGTCACTCGGCGCGCAAACATGGCGGACAGTACATCTTCAATCGGTTTGTCACCGAGCGTAGCTGTGTTCAGGTTTGTAGTTATATATAGTAGACACACCGAGCGCAACGACTGTGATGTGCACATGTGTGTTTCGCGCGCTGTGCCCAGTTTAGTAAGAGCAGGCGTTACCAGATTATACGTGGACGTGACACAGCTGTGAAACCAAAGCTGTACGAAGACATACAAGTTATTATGCCCAGTGGCGTCGCATGCTGGTCACACAACTAGCGTCACTAGCTGCCATGTGTCGTTCACCTGTATGCAAAACACCGGCCACTCCACACCCTCCGTACCCCTCGTCCCGTCCTCTTCCTACTCCTCCCCCCTCCCCCCCCCTCCGCTTACGTCAACCCTGTTCCGGGTCCGTCGATAACTCTAGGCCCCTGCGATGACGGCCAAGTCGGGCTAACCGAAACCGAGCCGAGCTAAGTGATTCCTAAGAATGAAAAAACGGCCTGTTTCAAGATTTTTACCTGCATGAGTAGTCCCCCGTGCACACATAGACCCGCAGCAATCAATCATTTTTCGTGGCAGCTTTGTGCTCCGCCGCAAAAAATGCGTGCTTGTTGTGGCAAGGGAGATTATTCATGCAGGTAATAATCTCGAAACAGACCGAGAATCTACTGGTGCTGGTGAATGCGACAGTTTTCACCGCTTCTGTGCACACTGTGAAATAACACGGGGACCTCAAAGTTGTTCGCAACTGTCCACTTTCCTTGTCACCGAGTAGTTTGATTTTTTCCTTCTTAGGCATTACTAAGCTCAGCCCGGTTTCGGTTAGCCCGAGTTGGCATCGTCGCGGGGGCGAAGAGTAGCGTTAGGCCCCCAAAACGGGAATGCCCCTACGTCACAAATCTCGCCTCCCCCCTCCTCCTCCCTACAGAGAGTCTCAGCTGCCACAAGTTGTCGCATGTGCCGCCATAGCCACTGCCATATTACGACAATACCTGTCAGCCTCCAGTACATTGTGACTGTAGTCTGCTCTCTTGGCGTGTTCAGGCCGCGTGATAAATTGCGGACACATGACCGATGCAAGCATCCGGCTGTGCAAATTTGTGTTTCTAATGAGGCATTGTGGGATAGCGCAGGACGCTGGGAGTGGATAACTGCGCCTGTCTGACAGGGGAGATAAACGATGCGGAGTTAATTGTTTGCTTGTGTGTGTGTGTGTGTGTGTGTGTGTGTGTGTGTGTGTGTGTGTGTGTGTGTGTGTGTGTGTGTGATTATTTCTCGTGCTGTTTACGTTGGCTGGCCTTCGTATTGTCTTTTTCTTTATTTTTTCTCTGTTGTCCAGGTTTGCGAGATAACTCTCTCTCTCTCTCTCTCTCTCTGTCACACACACACACACACACACACACACACACACACACACACACACACACACACACACACACACACACAGAGGGGAGGGGGGGGGGTTGCAGATGATATCACCGGTTTCTTGTTTGTTTTGTTGTTGTTTTCATCTCTTCTCTTCTCTGTTACCACTTTCTACTTTGCAGTTTAATTTAACCTGAACCCCTTCAAAATGACCTTGCAATGAGCTTGCAATGACCGACAACACTACACCAAACAAACCTAATTCAGTCCTGAAGGCCGGCATCATTATTGCTGAGTAAGGATTCCAGATCCCGCGTCTGAACTACGCATACCATGAGGTCAGCCATGTTGTAGTGGGCGTTTTAATCAATATCCACATACACTTCGATATCACTCCAACCAAGCAGGCGGGCCTATAGCCGCCTTTCTGTGTCCGAGACTGAGATTCAAAGAGATTACTACGCTGTCGTAACAGCACTTGGGGCAACGTTTCTCGCGAATACCAGAAGCCGCGGGAGATTTGGAGACTGACTAGGGAGGGGAGGGGGTTAAAGAGGGGGCGTGTCTGACGTGACCCGACCGGGGACTTCATTGTGTAATAACGTCTGATATTAAACCTTAGGACAAACTCTGCTGACAAGCCAATTGCAAGGCAAGAGTCGAACCTTGGTTGGTCCTTTCCCCCCACATATTGAATTCAGGACTCAGCCCGGCATAAACAAAATCACGTACTTTCTAGTGTACAGCATAGAGTCTACCTCAGGTCTGAGTTGGATTTTACGGGCTGAAGTTCTGAACTGTATTGAGCGCTTCAATTGTCAAGGTCTTTCCGAGGATCTCTTTGGCGATGGTAACTTTAAAGTGCTTCGCCCGAATGCATAGCTCAACACACACGCTCACGTCAATCACGCCCATTCACTCACACACCTGACATCACTTCGTTGCAGTCACATAGAACGAAGGGTCAACTCAGCTTTTCAAATTCAAATTCAAATTACTTTATTGTTCATTAAATAACAGGAGTAAATTGGAACATCATCTTTGGACTCACAGCTCATAACAAAATTAAAAAGCAGTTAAGATTCTACGTCAGTAAAACATATAAACATCAGATTTCTGAATATAGCATTGCATATAAAAATTATTTGCGTTTTTTCCTCAACATTTCCTACGTCTGATTTTGCAGTACGTACAAGCTGTAACCTGTACACACGGGTTACCCGGCCGAGAGAATATTTCTTGCGATGAAAGCGGGGTCGGTAAACATTAGAATATAAACCCCAGTGCCAGCAGAGAGTGAAGTAGGCAAACAAAGAGCGGAGCCGGCTGTACGTGTTCCGTACTCTGAACAAAATTTACAGACACCAAAAACACGCTGTGTCCGAGAACATGAAACATAATACAAACTCAAGTTCAGATTAACACAATGAACCAAACTGATGTAGTCTGTCTCTTATAGTGGCTTGTCTTTGAGTCTTTTGGTTTTCCGGTCTGATTTGTTTAGTCTTGTCATGTTCTTGATTGCCAGCAGACACGCAGCAAAAATAGGCCAAATTATTATGATGGGTTGACGGTGTGTGTGTGTGTGTGTGTGTGTGTGTGTGTGTGTGTGTGTGTGTGTGTGTGTGTGTGTGTGTGTGTGTGTGTGTGTGTGTGTGTGTGTGTGTGTGTGTGTAAAGACGTTTCAGCGCGCATATTCACCAAATTTAATGTCTCAACGGAACAATACATAATGTGTTTCTCCATTCAGGTCCGCCAGCGCTCAAATGAGGGGTTTTGTCTTTGAGCCCCCGTGTCATTGGGCCCCCGTGTCATTGGGCCCCCGTGTCATTGGGCCCCCGTGTCATTGGGCCCCCATGTCATTGGGCCCCCACACTAGTAAGAAAACGGGATGATGTCTTTGAGCCCCCATGTCATTGGGCCCCCGTGTCATTGGGCCCCCGTGTCACTGGGCCCCCGTCTCTTTGGGCCCCCATTTTCAGTTACCATGTAGACGTTTTTCAAGCTACGAAACTTTTGTGAACCTGGCAGGTATGAAATGTGCAAGCTCCAGAAGGATGAATTTTGAGTGCATGGTCCATTATTAATGCAAAACAGGAAGAAAATAGCAGGAGTCGAACTGACCCGCGTTTGAACTTCAGGCACGATCAAGAAGGCAGTCTGGGCGCCGGTACTCGTGCGCGATCGGGGATCTAGCCTATGCCGCTCTAAGAATAGTTTTTCTGACTTATTCGGACTTTTGCACGTGATCGTGCCTGAAGTTCAAACGTGGGTCAGTTCTATGATTGGCGAAAGCAGACAAAATTCAGTCGCAACAGACAAAAATTTTCGCGAAAAATACGTTTTTTTCGCGACAAAACCGCTTCAATCTTTCCGCGAAAAAAAACAAAAACAAAAAAAAACCTATCGCACTTTTTCTGCAGAAGTTGGTGTCCGTTTTTTTAGCGAAAAAAAACAACAACCCCCCCCCCCAAAAAAAAAAAACAAAACAAAAAAACAACCAACTAGCCAACTCAGTTAGGTTTTCGCGAAAAAAACGCCGTCATTTTTTGTGTGATAAAAACACCGCCCTGTTTTTTCGCGAAAAAACTGACGGGTGCTTTTTCGCGAAAAAAACTACTTTTACTTTGTTCGCGGAAAAACCTTTTTTGCAGAAATACTTTTTTCTGGAGCTTGCACATTTCATACCTGCCAGGGTCACAAAAGTTTCTTAGCTTGAGAAACGTCTACATAGTAACTGAAAAATGGGGGCCCAAAGAGACGGGAGCCAAAGAGACGGGGGCCCAATGACACGGGGGCCCAATGACACGGGGGCCCAATGACACGGGGGCCCAATGGCACGGGGGCCCAATGATACGGGGGCCCAATGACACGGGGGCTCAAAGACATCTAGCCCTCAAATGACACCCGCTGAGACATCTATACATATACTCCCGCTCCAAAACCTATCTTAACACCCCCCCACGCCCCCCCCCCCTCCCGCACCTCTCCCACCTCTCTAAAGAGATCGCTAAGAGATCTATACATATGTATACGAACCCACAAGAGAAAGTTCGTGTTGATACTCCTCCGCACTCTCGCCCCAAAACCTGACTATCTCAACGCACCCCCCCCCCCCCCCCCCCCCCCCCCTCTCCCACCTCTCCCTTCTTTCGTGGAGATACGACAGCAATTAAATTTAGTTAATGTCGCATGTCTAGTTTTGCGGGTCGCGCTGACCTCGATGAAACCCAAACTGACTTATTGCCTGTGTCAACTGGAAGTGAACAAAAAGCTAAGGCGAAAAACTGTGTCGTTGCTGAATACAAGGTGACAACATGATCAGCGTCTGTCACACGAGATATCTGTAAATGTTGTATCTGCTGACGACCGGCGGAAGGGAAAGGATTTGTTTTTAATTATTTAAATCCCCAACTTTAAATTTTAAAACTGCAGTTAAAACATTGTTTCTGAGCCCATCAGCAGTAATGAGGGATTGACAGAACTCTGTGTGTGTGTGCGTGTGCGTGTGTGTGTGTGACAACTGCTGTGGTTTTTAACTGTTCTCTCTTGCATAATTTCCATGCCATTTTATTTCAGTTTATCTCATTTTTCTTAACTTTGTAAGCGTTCAGATCTCGCTGAGTGTAGGCGTATTGTACAATTAATATCCATTATTATTATTATTATTATTATCATTATTATTATTACTTAAACTTTCGTTCACTTCTTTATTCGCCTTCAGAGTCAGTTGTGTATGTGGTGGGCCTTCAGATCGCTCCTGAATCCAAACTTCACACAACCTACATACATTCATTCGTGTGTGTGTGTGTGCATACCAGGTCACTTTATCGCCCCCTGCCGGGAGATAATGGACTGGAGTTATCTCCCTCTCCTTTCAAGCCCCCTCCCCCCTCCCCCTCTGTCCTGTGTGTATTTTGCAATCCAGTCGTAGCGCTCCTGCTTTTAGACGGAGACCACACCCATTCACATTCACGTACAGCTGTCAAGCTGCCTGTGTATAGCTACCAGTAGTTTCGTAATGGACCGCACCAGTTCAGTACAGTTGTCTTTGCTGGTCTTGGGTGCGTGTTCCTGATCCCTCTTCTAAATATTCCAGCTACTTATCATACCATTGTGACGGGCCGGTGTCATCTACGAATTCCACAGTGTGCAAAATTAATGTGATAGTATTTCTCATACAGCAAAGCGCCGGTGGCTTTGACGTTAGGCCGTGTGATAATTTCCGATATCAATCGAGTTTAGGAGTGACGTAGCAGTTCGGTTCAACATGTCACGGGTAGCCTGGACAGTCGAGCGGTGAGCTTTCAATGCTCGGGTCGTGAGTTCGAATCCTGGTTGGGGCCAAATATTTTTGCCGTGCAATGGCAAACCACAATATGTCCATTGATATCATTTGAGGAAGAAGGACACTGCGTCAGTGTCCTTCATCTTGAAATCACCCATTTTCCCCTAAAATGACCTCATGGACTTACTGTCATTTCCATTGAACGGCAAAACTTTGTGCTTCCTTTTCCACGTTGCTTCGTCTTTCCGTCCGTAATGTAGTGGTTAGCACCTCGGACCATGGACCACGGGAGACCCGGGTTCGAGTCCCAGCCGAGGCAAGCGGGATTTTTGCTACCTAGGTCGGCGGCATCTACCCAGAGCGGGTGTGCTATGGGCCCAATGGGGAGGCTGTTGCCATAGAGCCGAGATTCATCCACTTCACGGGTGCGACTTTGGGGGTGCTTCCCTTGGTATGACACGTCTTATGATGATTACACGGCCCCTAGCAGTTCCCGAGCCCGGTTAACACCGGGATATTATGACAGGAAGTGTGGAATGCGGCCCTGTCCCGCGGTCCCAGACCACACGGACCTCCATCATCCTCATCTCCATCATCATGCATAATAATAATAATAATAATAATAAAGAAAAATGCCCCAGTTTCCGAGCTCTCCAGGGATTCCATCTATGATCTTGGAGGAACAGCACTGCAGCTGGCGAGGAGTTGGGGCGGCCATTAAAAAAAAAAAAAAAAAAAAAATGACCGAGGCTTTTTGGTTTGCTCTTCAAACTTGTGTCTCTGTTTCCTCGCCATCTCTGAATTTCCCAGGCACAGGCCAACCGGACAGCGGTTCCCAGGACTCAGGTTACCGAGACTCCGGTCTTAGCTGACCCTCCTCTGTCCAGTTACCCTGACCTGGCCTGTGGGTCAACGGTGAAAGGTCCGATCAGAGTACAGTGCCATGGCGGTGTCACCGCAAGGCCCATAACTCTCAGTGTCCCGCTGATTTCATGGGGCTTAACTCGCCCATTGTCGAAAATCGCAGTCGTTTGTACCCCTACCGTATGGTGAATAGCACTCTGATACCTAGGATGAAAAGGTCACAAAACGCATTGTATTTGAATTTGTAGACGGGTCTAGCCATCATCCAGCGTCTGTACTTTCACCTTACCCTGCTGGTAGTCAGCACATTAGTTGGTTAGTCAGTCAGTCAGATAGATAGATAGATAGATGTGGGGGTGGGGGTGGTTGGGAGTTTTACGTCCTTGTCCATCACGTACTGGTGATGTCAAAGACGGGGCAATGAGAAAAAGGCCATCGCAAAGATCTGGCCCCAGCCGGGATTAGAAGTCACTACCCGAATAGATAGATAGATAGTAGATAGATAGATAGATAGATAGATAGATAGATAGATAGATAGATAGATAGTCGTTTCTTGCTTTCTTTGTATTTGTTTGCTTATGCAAATCCACTCACGTCACCTTGCCCCGACTTGTGCGTAAAAAGTCCCAGCCTCACTGGCAGCTTGCCACTTGTTGCAGCCCCCTGGCATACACCTTGCCCTACAAAATAAAAAATAAAAATCACGAAAATCACACTCGTCAAACAAGGGACTTCAAATAAACACCAAACTTAGACCCACGCTCAATTTGCGTCCTTCCGCCTGCAGTCGGGAAAGCGGTCGCCACGTGACAAAGAATCGAACTTGTAAACATGTCATTCGCTGAACAGGGCGGACCTTCCTCAATTATTTTTCTCCACAATAAAGATATCCCGGGGAGCGTCATTGTAAGGGTCCTTTCTTAAAAGGAAACCTAAAGGGTCTAGTGTCCTTTCTTGACAAGAGACCCCTCAAGGGTCTGGCCCATTACACGGGCAGGTCCGTCTTCAGCATCTGGGGCTGGGTCTATTATATGGAATATAATTTGTCGTTTTCGCTTCTCACTGCCTGTGCCTACTCTTCTTCTTTGCAACTTCTGTGTACAACAGCTGAGGACATTCCTAGTCCTCTCTGCTGTTCTTCTCGATTGACGAGTTAATCCTGCAGTGTCACGCCAAGGGTACATCTGAATTAGGAGTGTTAATACGCTTTTAAGAATTGAAAGAACTTACCTTGCATTTCACACAGTAGAAAAGGGCATAATTATAATGTGTGTGTGTGTGTGTGTGTGTGTGTGTGTGTGTGTGTGTGTGTGTGTGTGTGTGTGTGTGTGTGTGTGTTCATGTAGTGTGTGGCTTGACGGTACTGATGCAGGGTAGAAGTTGGCATGCGCGTGGGTGGGTTTTTGAGGGTTTAACGTCCTTTTCCACCACACAAGGGAGTTTGCAGGTGACTTCTTCAAAACGTAGCATACTTCAGAGAACACGCACGCACGCACGCACGCACGCACGCACGCACGCACGCACGCACACACACTCGAAATAATCTGGGCTGTCTTCATTATTCAAAGAGCTGTGAACGCGAGTGCCATCTGCAAAATCTGCCAAAGTTCACGTTCTCCTATGCAGAGGTTGACCTCAGTCCTTGTGTTACCCGCATCACGTGTACTCTTCTGTTGGCTCAGCGCCGCCATTTGAGATGCTGTCACTGTGCAGGTGCATAGTATTACGATGTACGAAGAGCTCAGAACGGTCTGTGAGCGTAAAAATCTGTAAAACTGCGCCTTTGAAAAAACAAAACAAAAAATGTTTTGTCGACACCGTGGGAAGAGATGGAGGGGGGGACGGGGATTGGTCGATGTTACAGGCGCTCTTTGTTTGTTTGTTTGTTTGTTTAACCAGCCGGGGTGGTCGAATGGTAGAGCGTTGGACTTCTAATGCCCGGGTCGTAAGTTCGTATCCCTGTTGGGGGCCAAATATTTGTGCAGGCTTTTTTTCATCGTTGCCCCGTCTTTGATATCACCCGTATGTGGTGGAAAAGGACGTGAAAGTCCCAAACACCCACCCTAACCAGCCATGTTGATTGTAATGTCTGAGGTAGAAAATACAGGGCATGGGTCAGGCCTACACAGACTGTATGCCAACTGCTGGCTGGACAGGCCATGAACAGTATCATGGTAGGGAGTCTTGTCGCCAACACGCCGATAGAAATGTGGGCTTGGAAGACAGCAGGGGGGTTGGGTGAATGCCTGCTTATGCATTCTTGCATAAATTATAGTTGACGTAGAGCCGTGGTGCTACTAGGTCACAGTGTCTGCAGGTTAATCTGTCAACAAGGGCAATACGGTATCTTGTTTAAGACACCCCCTCCCCCCACCCCCTCCCGCACCCCCTCCCCCCCCACCCCCATCCCAACTCCCACAAAAAAATAATAAAATAAATGAATTAATAAATAATAAAAAATAATAAAAATAAAATAAGTATTTTTTAAAACCCTCAACAACAAAGAAAAACCACGAAAAACTCATCTTTCCTGACTAATGTTTGCGTGTTTACACTTTTTGTCATTTTTTTCCGTTTTCCTTCCTGCTTGTGGACACAGGACGTTGAACATCTTACTCCTCTTTGTCGCTGTTGTTTTTGCGTTGTTGTTGTTGTTGTTGTTGTTGTTGTTGTTGTTGTTGTTGTTCTCTTTATTTTCTTATTTTGTTTAATTATGTCTCACTTACAACCCTCAACTTGCGAACAAACCCGCTGTCCTGAGGTCTTTGCAATACAGACAGATGCCAAGCAGAATTCTATAGCTAGATGACAGGCTGGTCCAGCCCCCCTCGTCGACCGTTTTACTCCCTGCCAATTCATCAGCGACAAATAGTCCCTTCTGACGTGGACAAAGCTGTAGAGAGTTGACGACCGAATACGCCCGATGCCGACGGGGGTCAGTCTAGATGCCGGATGTCTTCCTGGCGATACTTCGATTCAAAAAGTTTTGATGACTATTGCTTCCAGGTGATTCTATGTGTTTGACATAACGAGATTGCAAGCGCCTTTCCTCTGTAGAAATATCCTAGTGAAAGTTGTTTTCTGGGCCCGCATGTAAAACCCGAGGTTAATTTAACCCACGGCTACGGGCCAAACCCAGACTAGGACAAAAGAAACCCAAAAACAAAATGACATAGAAAAAGGAATCGAAGAGAGGAACAAAAACAAAATCCTTCTATAACGGCTTAGGCACCATGGTGGAATGGACCCGCTTCCTGATTGAAATAAAAACAACAGAAAATTTAACCCTAGAGCTATTTTAGTTCGAGGTTAGACCTTAACCCGGGGCTAAAATCCCTAACCTCGACTTTTACATGCGGGTCCTGGTTGATAAACGGCCCCCTTTTTTCACACACAGCCAAGGTCCAAGGATAGTTCCCGGTGCGAATGGGTGGGTGGGTGGGTGTTTGGGGGTTTAACGTCCTTTTCCACCACATAGTGTGATATCAAAGACGGGGCAACGATGAAAAAGCCAGCACAAATATTTGGCCCCAGCCGGGATCGAACCCACGACCCGAGCATTAGAAGTCCAACGCTCTACCATTCGACCACCCCGGCTCCCCTTCCCGGTGCTCGTTGGGTTACACATCAATAATAGCTTCCGCTAAATATAGCACGGAATATTTGCTACTTTTCAAATTTGAGTGCAGAATTTTTTTATTTTTTTTTTAATGGCAATCTTGGGCTGTCTGTTGAATTTGTAAATAAGTTTCATGCCAGGTATTAGTGAAAACTGAAAAAATCAGCCTGGCATGTGGACTGTATTCATGCGCGGCTGGCACAAGAGCTAGCAGACGACAGAGGAATGAGGGGGCAGGTGGTCGCTGCTAGCATTGCAAAAACAGTGGAATATTGGAATTTGGAATGGGACACCAATTTGTCAAGACGGGTCTATACGAATATTTCACGCCTGATTTTACCTGAGAGCACGCAATCGTCATCGCACTAGCACCGGGAAATCTCTCCGCCATCTTGATTTACCCCCGTGACAACATCCCATGGCTGTCTCTGCATCCTGCTGTGATTTGGATGACAGAGATTGCTGTTCTGGAGTGAGTCATCCCGTGTGTACAATAGACATCTTGTTTACCACCGCTCGCCTGAAAGCAGCAGGGATTTTGAAATTACGTTGACAGGAAGGTGAAGGTCGTGCATACTGTATGCCTTTAATCAGTATTACAGAAATGTTTCGTCTCTCGGTAAATTACTTTTTACAAGAAGAGAATGTCGTAACTATGTTCGTGTGAATAAGTTTAGCAGCAGGAGATTTTTTTATCAGAAATTTAAAGGTTTATGACATGTGTTGATAAAACAGAAATACACCAGAGTTAATAATAATAATAATAATAATTTAATGTCCAGTAAGTATTACATATAAAGTGGAGATTCGTCTATGGGCTCACAGCAAAGTAAAAATCTAAATTAAGAATCTACTTGTCAAAAAAACTTTTTTTTTTAAATCTTATATATTGTATCAGTCGAGAAATCTCTTTTGGATACTCTTTAAGTGCCTGGGAAGTCGGACTAGCTAGCTGGTAAACCATCGAGTCTGCACGTGAATGTTATGACTTAATTTGGTTAGGAATGTCCCCCAAAGGGATAATAATGATAATAACACAAAGAACCAGTAAGTGAGAGCCATGGGTTGGTAAAGGCTGCATGAGCAGCTCTTATATATGGCGTACTTAATGAGAGCATGGTAATAAGGGTGTGTCAGAGTGTGTGTGTGTGTGTGGGGGGGGGGGGGGTGGGTGGGTGTTTGTGTGCTACTGTTGTAATATTCCATATTCATCTATTGTGACATTGGGTATATATGCAAATGATTCTGTTGTCTTTTAAGCTATTTTTTATGTCTATGTGGTTGTTGTCTGTTTATACGCCGCAACTAAATTGCCTCCCCTTGAGGACAATAAAGAATTATTGAATTGAATTATATATATGTACTTAGTCGTTTTTGCCAACATCAATAAAACTTTGTGGGTGAAACGTGCCGCAGATAGTGAAAGTCGTCATTCTGGGTTAGAGCACAACTATGCGTTTGCCTTTTTATTATGCAAATATTTGAAGCATTCATGAAACCCCAACCGTCAGCGTTAAGCACACAGAAAGTTTTCAACGTCTGTAGGACACGACATCCACTTCAAAACTGCCTTGCAGAATTTGCTAGCAATATGTTATGTTATTACTACTCTTCACTTAAACTGAGAACAGTTCAACACTGTCCACGCACACAGTCCTTTCACGAGGTACGTCTCTGCTTTTAAAATGACACCATTCATTGAGTAGTCCTTGGCCACTTCGAGACTTCCTTTGAACACATTCACTGAAAGCCGGCTCTGTGTGTGTGTGTGTGTGTGTGTGTGTGTGTGTGTGTGTGTGTGTGTGTGTGTGTGTGTGTGTGTGTCTCTCTCTCTCTCTCTCTCTTTCAAAGAGAGTTATGCTGGCGCACATGTGCTTGAAAAGGCTTCTTTGGCGATTTATATAAGTAGGAGTGAGATGTAGACTCACATGTTGCTTGTTGAACCCGGGTCAGCATCATTTCGGATGCTCTCACTTTGAGATGAGGGTTTCACATGTTCTCAAATCTTTATTTGCTTTTGAAATGAAGATTTGGTTCAACACTTGACGCCGAAGTTTAAAAGGGATAAATAGAGAACGAGGTTTTAAGGTGCATGCACTTATAGTAGCTTTGGCTCAACACCTGACGCCGAATTTTAAAAGCGATAGAAAGAAAATGAAGTCTTAAGGTGCATGCAGTTATTGTAGACTCGGACTCTTTTACTCCTAATGATCTTTTGCCGCGAAGTAGTCTTTGTTGCTTGCGTGGCGTTAATCCCTAACTAACTAACTAACCGACACATTTTGTATAGCGCAGAGAACCCAAAATGCCTACTTCGCTCGACGTCGTCGAGTCAGGTCCAGTATTGAAGGCAGGCTTTCCCCCACACCCAATCTGTTATTATTGTGTTGCCCTTTCAAAATCACCTGGGTGGACGAGGTGGGGAGGGCTGTCAATAGAAATTCCTCCCGTTCACTCCTTTCTGTATGGGCTGAGTATGACTGAGTTGGGCCGCGTGTATAGAGCGTGGACTCCTAGTCGCATATCTAGTGTTGGTGTAATTTTGGTGGTGTTTCAGAACTCGCCTTGCTCTGGTGGACTTGCTAGCGTGATCTGTGGAGTCTGAAAGGAGTTTATTGCTTCGGTATCTGCAGGTAAGCTTTTCTTAACATCACCAGTGCCTTGTTTATCTTTCAATGTCTGCAATCTCAACGAAAAAGCCGCAAACATTGTGTTTTTCAAAAACTGCGACTGTGCGTAATGCAGGCAACTCTGTCAGCGCTTTGGAGAGTTTATTAAACCAGAGCGTGAGTTTGCGATGTCTAGTGAGCGGGTGTTGTGTGCTGCACGAGAAGACTAGTCACTGCGATCTTTCTCGCTCAGTGTCAAAATGCAAACTGAGCTGTGAAATCAGGCTGCCCGTGGCTTTTATAGAGGTTTCAGGGACGCTGGAAAGTCTGTAACTGTGACAGAGTTGACAGTGCAGTTGGATAGTTGTTGTTGTTGTTGTTGTTGTTGTTGTTTTAAACGCACTGTTTGTGGCTTTTCATTGAGATTGCAGGCCATTTAAAGTGCCAGTGTTTAAGATTTTTCATGCGTTATGGGCTGTTTTGGAGGTGTCTAGCATCACACCACTAAGACACCTACACAGTGACAGTGACAGTGTGTGTGTGTGTGTGTGTGTGTGTGTGTGTGTGTGTGTGTGTGTGTGTGTGTGTGTGTGGTCTCTAATACACTTCCTCTACCTGTATATTAGGAAAAGGCGAACATTGAGTGAAACACTTCACAAAAGGACCACACCAAATTTATTTACACAGTCACAGTCTTTTACAAGACCCACTCAAAAGGTCTCCCAATGAGGTCGAGATTGAAAGATCTGATGACTGTTGGCTGACCTCACGTTGAAATCTCTAAGACTACGACCTCGGCCTACTAGGTGACTTTGAAATGTAGCATTATTGTCAGTTCTCCGATTGTCATAGTTGGGTATTTTCCGGACACACCGCGGGTGGCTGATTGAAAATACTTGTGTTTGTGAAGCAGGAAGCCACCAAGTTTTGTTTTCTGCCAACTCCAAATTGCCAACGCATTGCTTTAAACAGATTTATTTTGTTGCATTGGAGGATGTACAGAAAAACAGTTTGAGCATAAACAAGACGTATTCCAGATGGGGAGCCGGGGTGGCCGAATGGCTGAGCGTTGGACTTCCAATACTCGGTTCTGAGTTCGAATCCCGGCTGGGGCCAAATATTTGTGCTGGCTTTTTCATCGTTGCCCCGTCTTTGATACTGCCCGTATGTGGTGGAAAATGACGTTAAACTCCCAAACACCCACCCACCCACCCACCCACTCACCCACGTATTCCAGATACAGTTTATGGTGGCTCGTGCCACGGACTAAACCAGTAATTATTCGAATGCCTTCGAGATGCAGGTTTTCTGATACATCCGCGAGTGAGTTAGTACAGTTGTCCCAGATAACGTCAGCATAGTCGAAGTGTGGTAATATAAAAGATTTATGTATAATCTCTAAAGCCTTTCTGGACAATCGGTACTTACAGGAATTCAAGCAAGCAAGTAAGAAGCGACCTTTGGCAATTACTGATTTGACATGAGTATCCCATTTACAATTACTTTGTAGAATTATTCCGATGTGGTTACGCATTGCAAATAGATACTCTGGAACACATCTGCGCACAATGCGAGCGTACATGCGCACCCCCGAGAGAAACTAGAAAGCAGTTCTGGCGTATCGTCATTTCGAATGTCGCTTTGAATGGTTTCGCTTAAATCTTATCTGTTTCATCTTGCCTTCTACTGATTCATGGGGAACCGGGGTGGCCGAATGGTAGAGCGTTGGACTTCTAATGCTCGGGTCGTGAGTTTGTATCCCGGCTGGGGCCAAATATTTGTCGGAGTGCCGGATTTTTCATCGTTGCCCCGTCTTTGATATCACCCGCATGTGGTGGTAAAGGACGTTAAACCCCCAAACACCCACCCACCTACTCTGCTGATTCATGTAACCGGTGTGGTGCCTGCTGTTTTAGGATGTGTTCCATATATATGTGGGTGTGAGTGATTAGTGAGTGCGCATTGGGTTGATGTATTTTCAAGAATTGCGCTGTATAAATACGATTCATTATTATAACGAAACTGTTCGAAAACAGAAGTTGGAGTAGCAAAGATGGAGTTAGCCCATTTAAGAGGTTAACATTCGGAAGCCGGCCATGAAAGGGTTAACCACCGTCTTTCAGCAAGAAGTCACTTTCATTCCAGTGCTATCAATGCTGTATAGTTCTCGGCGAATTCAAGTCTGCCTTCCCATGAGGACACAAGACAGGTTTGACGGATGACAGGGGAGAGGTCAAGGATTCATGAATTACTGACTTTTACTGGTCTACCTTTGCAACTGGCAGGTTGAAAAGCTGAAGTATGTTAAGGGTCTTTTTTGGCCTTGCATTGTTAAGTTTTCTCAGAGCAGATGGCGTGACAAGCATTCACGAAATTCTTTAAGAAGCCAGGGAATGAACTAACAATAGATATTATGTGCAGAGACTGAGTGCGCATAAACATCTATGCGTGCAGAATAAAGCGCATCTTTGCTGTAGGGAATATAATATGTCAGACTGAACGAAAAGAGGTTTTTGATGTGTGCACGAATTCGAACAATTCAGCGTGTACATGAAAGGAAACTCTCTCTCTCTCTCTCTCTCTCTCTCTCTCTCTCTCTCTCTCTCTCTCTCTCTCTCACACACACACACACACACACACACACACACACACACAGGTGCGCAGACCTGTCAGTCTTTGATATTGTCCTTGACTGAGACAGACACTGAGACAGACACTGAGACAGACATAGAAACAGAGAGTTCTCAACCTGCATGTCCTCTGCTGAACGTTTTGGGCGAGTCCTTACTATATAGCCAGTTAACCAGAGGTCACCCGTTCTGTGACCTTGTCCTAGTAGTCTCTCCCTCTCGCCCTCTTGTGTGTTGACCATTTCTCTTCAGCCACTTCTGCACACAGCGGCGCCAGGCACCGGCCATTGATAGCAGACTTGGCTACAAGCACCGTTATGCTAACATTGACTGTAATTTTTCCCCAGTACTACTATACTGACCAACCCGTCGAATATGCTTTGTTTTCCTGGAGAATAATATCCCTTTAAGCCACCGCGGATGTTTTGTGAGTTCAGCGGTGCCTTGATAGCACAATGGTATGCATTGCAGACGAAACACAACCCGCGTTTCAGGTGTTCTGTACGTTGCTCGCAGGTTGGTTTAAACAAGTTTATTGCAATTCAGGTTGTAGACACGAATAATGAGTATGAACAAGCACAGGGTGGAACAAGTGTGTGTGTGTGTGTGCGTGTGTGCGTGCGTGCGTGCGTGCGTGTGTGTGTGTGTGTGTGTGTGTGTGTGTGTGTGTGTATGTGTGTGTGTGTGTGTGTGTATTATAGGCAATCAAAGTGTAATAATAAATGAGGTAATGGACAGACAACATACATTTTTAACACCTCTTTATGCCTTTATAAGTATTGAGTAATTCATAACCCTTGTAGTCGACAGAGTGGAAACAATTACATCATTGTGACAGTATTGTAATAGCAGACTAAACTCTCTGCAGGACTGAGAGAGAGAGAGAGAGAGAGAGAGAGAGAGAGAGAGAGAGAGGGTCTATATGTACTCACGATGTGGAAAACCGGCAAATAGCGAGTTGTCTTCAAAAATCGCATGACTATCTGCCATAAGAAAAGGGGTTAACATGACATGTGGTTTAAGTCTTGAAACGTATACCGAACACATGTTCACGGGTCAGTTGCTGTCTCACTGTGTGATACACCAGGGTGATGCAAGATATCCAGACTACTGTTTCGCGTGCGCACGGCTTGTGTGCCACAGAATCTGCTTTCTAAGAACGGGGATTGTGTGAAGAACTGAGACTCAGTGAAGAAACGGCCGGGGTACATGTATCGTGTTATCAGAAATGATCTCCTGTTCAACTTCCCTGTGCCCTCCCGCCACACACACACACACACACACACACACACACACACACACACACACACACACACACACACACTGTGACGCACGAACACACACACTCACACCTCATAAAAAAGTGTTTCCAGACATTTCACCACTGACCCAACTGTCTGAGCGGCGGGATTATGTGTGGCCTGGAAGATTTCAGTGAACAGAGTATCCTGTTAATCAAAACACACACACACACACACACACACACACACACACACACACACACACACACACACACACACACACACACACACATCATAGTACTTCGCCCCTTGGAGACCTTTCTTACCCACCGGCTATACTTGCACCTCCACCCCCACCCCGCCCCCTACCCCCACCCCCTTTTTCTCCCGAGCATATACAGCTTTGCTACCTTCCCTCTCCTCCCCCCCCCACCCCCCCCCCCCCCCCCCCCCCCCACGCCCCTGTCACATAAGGCCCTCCTCTCATATTGCATCATTCTACCTCCTTTTGCAGTCTGCATACATGAATAAAATTCGGGCACGCACCGAAGTCCTTGTCGGTAACTTAACCTGTCCCCTGTGCATAGTGGAGTAAGTTTCTTGAAACATGAACTCACCAGCGAGGTACTTTTCAGGTTGCGTGGTAGTCAGTAAGCAAGGTCGGACTTCCAGCGCACACCTGTTACTACTTTCTTGTTCCTTTCGGGAAATTCGGGCTGCTTCCCCCGTCGCCACGCGAAATGCGCGAGAGCAGCGGACCAACCCTCTAAAACTAGTCGGCGCAACTTTCTTTTGTTTGGTTTAAACAAAGTTTATTGCAACACAGTTTGTAGATACGTAACTGTTAATGAGTGTGAAGAAGCACAGCTTATGGTGATTCTCAGGGTGGAACAAACACATTGTGACAGTATGTGGCAGGCTAAATGTATCCTTAATTTAATTATTTATGGTAAATCAGCACGACACAGAGAGAGAGAGAGAGAGAGAGAGAGAGAGAGAGAGAGAGAGAGACCTTTATTTTTCAAAAGAGAGAGAGAGAGGGAGAGCTGGGGTTCCCTCATTAGCTCCCCGGGGGTATCGTTTTTCAAGCTGAACCCGAAATTGTTAAAAACTGTCATGGCAAACGGATGAGGTGTAACGTACATGTAAAGAAACTCCATCAGAGAAGGTAAACCAACCTGTATATCTGGTTGGCACGAGTGACGAATGCGTGCATCTTAGGTGTTGTTTCATTTGTTGGAGTCGTGTCCAAAATAAGGGGAGGGGGTAGGGGGAGGGGGGGGGGTCTGGGAGGAAGGAAGTAAAGTAAAAAGGAATTTGTTGTCTGATACTCAGATTCATCCAAAAGACATTATTTGTACACACCTGTGGCTGTGTTTCTAAATCATTCTCGTTATGGACAACATGTACTTTCGCCACCCCACCCCACCCCACCTTCTGTGTGTGTGTGTGTGTGTGTGTGTGTGTGTGTGTGTGTGTGTGTGTGTGTGTGTGTGTGTGTGTGTGTGTGTGTGTGTGTGTGTAACAGATTCCTCGTTGTATTTGCCAGTTTACGATTTGTTAATTCCTTCCCCTTATGTTCTCTTTTTAACAAGGATAAATTCCGAAAGAGACTGAAGAGCTAATTTTTTTCCCTTCGAAAAACAAAAGCAGTTCCTCTCTCTCTCTCTCTCTCTCTCTCTCTCTCTCTCTCTCTCTCTCTCTCTCTCTCTCTCTCGCACCAATAGCTTTACCGTTGATAAATAAAGGATCATTGTCATTGTCATTGTCATACTCTCTCTCTCTCTCTCTCTCTCTCTCGCCGCGTCACTTAACTACATAACCAAAAACACCCTCCTACATTCGCATACCTGCGATGAATTTCACCGTAGGTAACTTTCCCCCATAAGAATTCTCTTCACGGGCACCACCCTTTGCGTGGGCTTGCAGTCATAGGGTGAGGTCGCGTCTCACATTATTTTTCAAAAGTTTACCTGCGTGCGTCTTTGCTTTTGATTTATAAGCCTGGCGTGTAGGTCACTTCGTTTGTGCAACATGGTCTTGTGGCAGGGGAAGCAGTCTGTCTTGTTAATGTTCTGGGTATTGTGAAACGGGTGTAGTATTTATATAAAACTTTTTCTTTTAATAACGCCCTGGATAATCTAGGGGTACCCTGATATATATCTGTCAAAAGGTAATATATATTTTGGTGTCTGGTTGCTAATCTGTGTTTCTTGGCAAAAAGAAGTTTCTCTGATACTCTTAGGATTTTGTAAGTCACACACACGCACGCACACGCACGCACACACACACACACACACACACACACACACACACACACACACACACGCACGCACGCACGCACGCACGCACACACACACACACACACACACGAACGCTCGCACTAATGCCTTTTTGCGGGAGGTGGGAGGGAGGGGGGATGAGAGGGATTCCTTTCAAGTCTGCGTCGTGTAGAATTCGTCCTATCTAATATTTCACGACAACAGAGAGAGAGAAACACTTTTGGAGGACGTGTCACGCAACCTGCTTTCCCTTTTGACACAAAAAACCGCGTATGTTGACCGAGAGTTTTACGTGGGCCGTCCCAACGATTTTCCTTTCCAAAACAAGAGGTGGCAAGTAAGGGGTGGGGTGGGGCCGGGTGGGGTTGGGGTGGAATGGCGAGTGGGAGGTGATGAGCTTTCAAGCTTTCTCTGGGGTCCTTTTCACCTTTCTAACAAGCAAACCAACCAGCAAACAAAACACTCACAAAACTTGTCCATGAAACATGCGTTGTATTCTACCAACTGGTATTAACGTCATGATGTATTTACCACAAAAAAAAAACTAAAACTAAAATTAAAAGGGATGGGGGTAGTGGATGGTGGATTATGATGGATCTTGAGGTGTGATACTGAGGTGGGTCACAGGGTGGGTTGATGTTTGGGAGTTTAACGTCCCGCAAGGGGGATATCAAAGACGGGGCAACGAGAAAAAGGCCAGCGTCAATTTTTGGCCACAGCCGGGATTCGAACTCACGACCGGATCATTGAAAGTCAAACGCTCTATCATTCAGCTATCCCCCCCCCCTTCCCCAGGACAAATAGAGGTGTGGAGAGGATAAGGTGCGTGTTATGAATTTTTTAGGGTGCGGTGAGGTGGGGCTGGGGGGGTGGGGAGTAAGTGAGTGATGTATGAGAGGGGTGAGGTGGGAGGCGGGGAAGGGTAGAAGGATTTTTTTTTTTTTTTTTTTTTTGGGGGGGGGGGGGTATGAGTTGTAGAGAAAGGGGGAACGTTGAAGAGGAGTGAAGTCTGGGAAGGATAAAAATGGGTTTGTTATGGGGTATGGGGGTGAGGGCGGAGACGAGGTGAGGATGAGTGAGGGAGGAGTGAGGTAGGATAACAGCGAGAAGAACAGAAGCTTTCGACCTATACCGATGTCTGTTTGCTTTTTGAGTCACACCCATCCACGAAAAATGCTGTGTGTCTGAAGTGGCTTCTCATGCTGCATTGTCTGCTGCCTTCGCTTCGTTATCAGCGAAACACGCCCTCCGTAGAGATTTTCAAATATTTGAAAATGGAAACGTTGCCCATAAAAAGGCAATTTGAAAAATCTGATTTCTGTGCCCTTGCGGTTTAGGGTAATTCATTTTATCACACACATGCTGTGTGAATGTGTGCCTCCGATTATGCGGTCGGTCACCGTGATGCCAAAGGAAAAAATTGTTTGACTCACAGAGAAGTTTTCTGTGATCTGTGTCACATGTACGAGAGATTTATTGAACAAAATACGCATATCGTATATCCTCGCAATATCGCTCATTGTTGATGTATTGCTCTCTCTGTCTGTCTGCCTCTCTCTCTCTCTCTCTCTCTCAGCAAAACCTTTTCTGATCGAAACATTGAATACGATAACTGCAGGCAGATCTCATCTAACAGCCGTCGGACGCTCTTTCATCATAACCCAAAGACAAGTTTCTGAAACTCGCTGTAAACAACGCACCGATGGAATACTTCCTCGCACCTCCAAATATGGGCAGCTTATCGCATGTAAGGGTGTTCGAAAATCGCCAGGGGAAGTTTACAGATAACGCGTCAAGAAAGCCTTTCGCTATTGACCCCTGACGTAGCTAGGCCTGCGCAGAATTTCAGACATGCCCGACTTTTCAGGCGCGTTCCTTGGCCTATCGGCTGATCTCGTCCAAAGCGATTTTGAGACGAGAATAGTGAGATATCAGATTGTGACGTATTGATAAATATCGTCTTGCAGTGTGGCATTGTAAATTGTAAGGGGAGGCGAGATTTGATAGGATTAGGTGTTAGAAGGGTTTGGCTGTTGAAAGGAGTGGTGGCGTATGGAGTTTGATCAGTATTCGGCTCAAGGAGAAATATTACAGGAATTTGACCCAGCGATTAGCGAACAAATCTCTCTCTCTCTCTCTCTCTCTCGTTTGCTGTGCTGGTGAGGTGAAAGGATAAGCCCCAAACGCAAGCGACATGTGCAGTCGTCCATTTCTTTACACTGCCTAATCTGCCAGAATACACACACACAAACACACACACACACACACACACACACACACACACACACACACACACACACACACACACACACACACACACACACACACACTCACACTGACAAAAACCATTTCATTTGCTCTACAGATTTCAGTCCACCTCGTACCACCTTCCCCTTGTTAACACGTCTCGCCAAGCGAGCAAATCTGTTTTCATTAATCCCAAACAGTCCTAAGATCAGGGCACACTCCCTCCTCGAAGAGACAAACAGCATGAAGGATGTTTTCCCACATGTCAAGATCGTTAAACTGTCGGGGGGCACGATAACGTGAGGATGTTGTCTTATTCTTTTCGTTCCAGATTCACTGGGGTATTTTCCTGTGTATGTACAGTGTCGCTGTAAGTAGTTAAGCAGTTTCTGGTCAGTGGGTGGGGGGTGGGTGAGTGTTTGGGAGTTTAACGTTCTTTTCCACCAAGAGGTCAATCTATTTTACAAGATATAGACTTGAATACATAGACTTTCATGGACCTCTTCATGTTCAGCTCTAGAGTCTTGTATGTTATACCTCATTTAAACCAGACAGCTTTTTAATATACATTCACAGTTGTTTTACGGAGTAGTCTTCTATCTTTTTAATGGCCTAAGCTAGAGAAGGACCTAGCTTAGCCGCGAAATAGTCTTTGTTGTTTGCGCGGCGTAAGGCCCTAACTAACTAACCAACTAACTAACTAACTAACTAACTAACTAACTAACTAACGAACTAACTAACTAACTAACTAACTAACTAACTAACCACCACGTAGCCCTGATATCAAGAATTTCAGGTACAAAATATGGACAAAAAAGTTGTACTTAAAAAGTACATAAATTGCAAATGAACACACTCTCATCTCGTAGGCGCAAGGACCGTTCAGCAACATACTTTCAGTACTTGGAGTAGGAGCAACAGATAGTGTAGGTTTTTAAGCAGTTTCGTCATTAGAGCAAAGAGACATTGAGAACTCTTGTCTCATACGCTTCAGGTGAAACTGTACACGATGTTGGGGTTTATCATCAGACACACGGAGACAATGTCTGGCTGCTCAGAACCGGTCTGGGCAGTCGCCAGTCGCGGCCAACGCTATCATGTTATGGCGACCCCCTCCCCCCCCCCTCCTCTTCCCCCCGCCCACCTCTAACCACAACCACACCCCCCGCCCCCCCCCCCCCACACACACACACTCCTCCCTCCCCCTCCCCCTCCCCCTCCCGTGTCAGTCTTTTCTTACACCATGTCCTCGCTTGCCCTCGGTCTATTGTTAAGCATATTCTCGTCATAATGTGTATGTAGAATCCTGGCTGGGGCCTGATGCATGAAAACAGAATAAGAAATGACTAGACCGAGACCTAGTACGTTTATCAGCGTGTATTACCGTTTATAGTCGTAAACTTGCCTCAGTCTCCTTTCATGCATCTTATACTAATCTGTAAGTCTCAATTAGTCAGGCTAGTCTCGGAGATTTTTTTTTCTTTCTTTTCCTTTTTACTTTATTGTCCTTTTCTGGAAGTTTGGGCTGCTGCCCCCCTCCTCCCCCGGGGGAAGCGCGTCCCTGTTCTTGTAACCCTGTCTTTGATATCACCCTTATCATTTGGTGGAAAAGGACGTTAAACTCCTTAACACCATCCCACCCTCATAGTATTCCTAATTCTACGACACTGTTCCAATGTGTGTGGGGGGTACACAAGTACCCTGTCACGCCCTTGTAGGGTCAGCCGTCCCCCCCTCCCCCCGCCTCTTAACATGTGTCAGTCTACGTTAACTCTTTCCATGCTGAGAGTTGTTTGTCAAGTAGCATACTAAGAGATGGTTGCTTCCCTTTGACCGATAGAAACCGGCTTTGCGAGAGCTGTATTTAGTTCCGCACTTTGTGATGTCGTGAATGGGTCCTCTGTAGCCGAGCGTTATGCAGATGAAGGACACAAATGGGGACCATGGTATAGAGATAGTTAATCCAAAGCCAACTGTGAACGTGAGGGACCCAAGTGGGGACCATGGCATAGAGCGAGTTAATCCAAAGTCAGTTGTGAACGTGGACCCAAAAGGGGACCATGGTATAGAGGGAGTTAATCCAAAGTCAATATCACTCGAGTAAGACAAGCAAACCAAATTTGCTCGAAGCATATAGCTCATTACTAAGGCCAGCAAAACAAATTTGTTTAAAACATGTACGTTATTACTGAGTATCTGTGCCCTGCCTTGTTTTGTTTACGTTCTTCTCTAAGTACGTTTGACAAAACTTGCTTCCGATTTTTTAAGGATTACTTGCGTTGGCAAAGCATTTCACATTGGTGTCAGAGAGACTTGAAAGTGAGGCTCCGAACACAGTGACTGGTTTACTTTTGGCTATCAATGTGGCAGGTTTGACAACAGATGTTAATGTGTTTACTTACGTCGTTGTTGCAGGTAGCTTTGTGGGAGGCCAGCCTGCAACAGAGTGGAAGGGAACGCACCCACATCTGTGGGAGGAACCATTCAAGACGACACAGAGGGAGACGATTACACAAAAGGGGAAGGGAGACTGCTTACACTGGAGGCACCCGCGTGGAACCAACACTACGCACACGCTCCTTTGTCGGATCCACAACGAGAGAAAACCAGGCAGCAGGATATACAGTCAAGTTTTCTGTCGGTAAAACTTAGGCTGCCAAACCTTGGGGTTACTCTTCGGACACACCTGGCCAAACATCCGTGAAAAGTTGTCTGGTTGTTGGACAACCAACTTAAACACATCCGTGAATAGTTGTCTGGTCGTTGGATATTTTGTCAGGAGATTTTAGCATGATTAAATAACGCAAAAAAACAAAACAAAACAAAACCCAAGACATACGTTTCGAGTGGCAAACATTAAAAGACTAAAAAAAAATGGCCAAGATAGAGAGGAAAGCGTATTACGTCGGCACGTGGCGGGATGACGCGGTCACGGACACAACCATGCGTCAGATCGTCGCAAGGTCACAGGCGGAGAAAGGTCAAAAGGTCAAGGTCAGGCTCTCGAAGGACGGCATCAGCATCACCAAGACGGTGCTGTTCCAGGACAACAGCATCGCGTCCTTTCCGCTTCACGACATCTACTTCTTCACGGTGAACCAGCGGAACCCTACGTGCTTGTTGTGTATTGTGGCGGACCCTGTGCGAAAGTACTGCATCTTGGCGCTACGCACAGAGAACAGCAGGGAAGCGCAGGAGGTCATTGCGACCTTCAACGCTCTCAGACAGAACCCCAGGTAATGACCGTATTTGGTATTACTATATACACGCTGCCGTGTGGTCTGGTTGGATTTGGTCAGAGGAAGGGATAGGTGTGTGTGTGTGTGTGTGTGTGGGTGTGTGTGTGTGTGTGTGTGTGTGTGTGTGTGTGTGTGTGTGTGTGTATGTGTGTGTGTGTGTGTGTGTGTGTGTGTGTGTGAGGGAGCTGCGGGGGTGGGGGGGGGGGTGATTGGATGGGTGTGTGCATGCTTCAGTTCTCTCAAATTGGACCGTAGATCTGATATGGTGTTCCGCTGTTTTTGAAGCGACCCCCTTTTTATTTATTTATTTATTTATTTTTATTTATTTATTTATTTTTATTTTATTTTTATTTTTATTTTTTTTTGGGGGGGGGGGGGGGTAATAATTACCAAACTGGTTTAAATCTTACCGTAAATTCTTATCACACACATTGATCTGGAAGTCTCGTGTCACTTGTAAGCGTCTTGTCTTTCAGAATCAACTCCGGCAACGTGGAGCTCCGGCGCAAGGATAACGGCAACTGGACGCTACGTGACCGCACTGCACATCACGCCAACAGACATCTGCAGGAGGTCTTCAAGGAATCGTCAGGCGCCAACACGCCGGTACCGCAGCCTAATGGCACGGCAGGTGGCTATGCGCCCGTCATCGACGGTGGCAAGGTACAGACATGTGTAAACGTTTGTTTGTTTGCTTTTTTGTTTGCCCGAACTTTTCGGCAGCTCCAATGGCGTTCCTCCCAGATCATGGGTGAAATCCACGGAGAACTCAGAAGCTGAGGCAATTGTCTATAAAGCATGATGGTGAGGAGGAGGAGGACGGTATGATGATGCTGTGGGGGTTCGTGTGGTTTAGGGCTGCTTTCTGTCTTTGCTAAATATCCCGGCGTTAATCAGGCCTGGTAACCACGGCCGGCCGCGAGTCTCTCCGGGTTATCCGGCTTTCCTCCCCCAGCAAAATTGATTAAAAAAAAAAAATAGGTATTGGATGGTACTGCACCGGGGGGGGGGGGGGGGGAGGGGGGAGGGAGCAGTCCGAATTTTGCGAAAGGGATAATAAAGTAAGATAAATAAATAAATAAATAAATAAAGATCTTTTGCTGTCTGTCGTCCAGGCCAGAGTGCGGAATGGTCAATACGTCGTATCAACCACCGGGTCCCAGACGTTTGTGGACGGACCTCCGTCCCCGGATCTGACTGACATGAGGAACGAGGTCGACCACCTCTCGCAAGAGCTGCGTGACATCAAGATGGTGCTGGAATACTCCGGAACTGGCCTCACGATGCAGGAAGGCAGCGTGATCACCAACAACAACAACACGGAGAAGTCCCATTACCTCACTTCCGGTGTGCGAGCCAAGGGAGGCAGTCCCATGACCAACGGCGGTATAGTGACGGCGCACAGTAACGGAGCTTATTACAACGGCGACCGGCCAGGGGAGGCTAAAGCCGTTGTGGAGGACTACCGGAACGCCGGGATGGTGCGCGCGCACTCCAACGGAAGTGCTCTCCCTTCCCGCCCGGCCATCCTCACGAACGGAAGAGTCCAGCGGCAGATCACAGTCCCGGAGCCCACCCCATCCCCGGGCACCCCTACCGCCGCACACACCGTCACGGCCACGTCAGACGGTGGGGGCACTTACATGGAAGTCCCTGCCTACACCGTGCATAGGAGAGTGTCCACGGAGTTCGTGCAGGTGCCCTACGAGACGGACAGGAGGCTGTCCACCGCGGAGTCTGCCCGCAGCAGCCTGAGAGTCAAATTCGACCCTCAGTCTGTCCGTCACAGCATCGACAGCAAACAGTTCCGATCATTACGCTCCAAGTCGGGCGTCCCTTCCACCGTGGTCAAGCCCATCGAGGAGATCTACCGACCCTCCATCCTGAAACGTCAGCACGTTTTCGTGGCCCACCCTCCCCCGGGCCACACCCCAGCGGCAAGGGGCGTGGTCCCGCCGGCCCCCGTGAGGGTACACTCGGCCCCACACCATCACGGAAGGAGGCGTTCTCGCCCTTCAAGTATTCACATCATGGAGGGCAACCAGCTGAGCGTTGTCAGCAGAGGAGAGCTTGATGATGTGCTGCTGTGAGGAGTGAGAGAACTATTGACTCTACAGCAACCAGCTGGATGACGCACTGCTGTGATGAGTGCGAAAAAGACTAACTCTACAATAACCTGCTGGATGATGTGCTGCTGTGATGAGTGAGAGAAAGATTAACTCTACAGCAACCAGCTGGACGAAGTGCTGCTGTGACGAGAGAGAGAAAGATTAACTCTGCAGCAACCGGCTAGATGACGCACTTCTGTGATGAGTGAGAGAAAGATTAACTCTACAATAACCTGGTGGATGAAGTGCTGCTGTGATGAGTGATAGAGAGATTAACTGTACAGCAGCCTTCTGGATGATGTGCTCCTGTGATGAGTGAGAGAAAGATTAACTCAACAGCAACCAACTGGATGAAGTACGGCTGTGATGAATGTTAGGAAGATTAACACTAAAGCAACCAGTTTGATGAAGTTCTGCTGTGGTGAGTGAGAGAAAGATTAACTCTACAGCAACCAACATGGATGTAGAGCTCCTGTGATGAGAGAAAGACTACCTCTACAGCAACCAGCTGGATGAAGAAATGTTGTGATGAGAGACAATAAGATTACCGCGACCAGCTGGATAAAGTGCTGCTGTGGTGAGTGAGAGAAGGTTAACTATATACCAGCCGACTGGATGAAGTGCTGCTGTAATGAATGAGAGAAAGATTAACTCTACAACGACCAGCTGGATGAGTGACAATAAGATTACAGAGACCAGCTGGATGAAGTGCTCCTGTAATTAGCGACACAATAATTAACTCTACAGCAGCCAGCTGGATAAAGTTCTGCTGTGATGAGCGACAGAATCATTAACTCTACAGCAGCCAACTGGATGAAGTTCTGCTGTGATGAGCGACAGAATCTTTAACTCTACAGCAGCCAGCTGGATAAAATTCTGCTGTGATGAGCGACACAATAATTAACTCTGCAGCAACCAGCAGGATGAAGTTCTGCTGTGATGAGCGACAGAATAATTAACTCTACAGCAAACATCAGGATACAGTTCTGCTGTGATGAGCGACAGAATCATTAACTCTACAGCAACCAGCAGGATGAAGTACTGCTGTAAGTTAGAGAAACATTTCCGTGACCCCTACAGCAAACTGCCAGGTTTCCGAAACTATGGAGTTTTGGTTTGTCTCACTCAAGCCGAGCAAACATGGACAGACAGAGAACACTGACGTAAAACATATTGGATCATTAGGACAGAAGCAACTGTTTCTGTTTGACATGAAAAGTTACCGCCGTTGGCGACTGCAGCAAGAAACGCACTACAGTACAGACAGTGACAATGTTGTTATTACTGCCCAGGTGTGCTACTACTGTCTTGGATTCCCGTGCGCTGGTTCTTGTGATGAACTAATTTCTGGACGGTTTGAATGAATCGAATCTTTGGCAAGGGAGGCGATCCCAAGCCCTGCGAGTCGCGGTGGCTCATCTTGCTGACTTGTACATAGGCTTATTGAACACGCTTAATCAAACAGGAGTTGTGTCCCATTAACTGTATCCAACCTTATTGATCATGATGGAGAAACTGCATTATTTTTTGTTTTTGTTTTTTTGTCGAACTCTGTTGCTGTTTAGCTATTGGTTTTTTTGGGTTTTTTTTTTTTTTTTTTGGTCCTGTATCGTCACAACGACATTATAGCAATGTTGTGTTGGTTAAAGAGGCTGTTTTATTGACTGTCGATTTTCAGTTTTGTCTCAAACTGATATCATTCCCGCATTTTCCTTATTTATCCTTATAAATTCAGGGGAGCCGGGACAGCCGAAAGGGAGAGCGTTGGACTCTCAATGTTCGGGTCGTGAGTTCGAATCCCGGCTGGGGCCACATATTTGTACCGGCCTTTTTTCTCGTTGCCCCGTCTTTGATATCACCCGTACATGGTAGGAAAGGACGTTAAACTCCCAAACTCCCACCCCACCTTTCCCTTATAAATTCTGTCCTATTGTTGTTTTTGTCGCTTTTGTTGTTTTAGGGAATTTCTTCGTGAGTTCTTTGTTATATTGCAGTTGTTGTTGTTGTTGTTGTTTTGTTCAACACAGTCTATGATCACTATAGTCTGAAATGAGAAGACTGAAAATAGGCAGATTTAGTAGGACTTCGTACGGAGGACTTCGCTGAGCAGCGTAACCCACTTGCATGTAAATTGGGCACGTTACGGGTGCCATTAGCCAATTGCAGCGCGTTAGCAGCTCGCGGCCTCTGCCGTGTGAGCCTAATTTACATGTAAATGGGTTACGTTGCTCAGCGAAGTCCTCCGTACGAAGTCCTACTAAATCTGCCTAATAAGACACCGTATTCTTTCACGTCGTTCGCAACAAAATGTAATGTATGTATGCTTATGATTTATTACAGCAGTATCCGTGAAGCAGGACCATTTGTCATAATAGGAAACTGTGTCTGTGAATACTTTGGACTCTGTCTATGATATTAATGGCCAGGCGATTGTTTGTGCAAAACAGGTACAAAGGATACATATTTTGGTTATGCCTTGTGTATGTTATTGTTTGTTTTTGTTTTTTCCTGTTTTTGTTTTTTCTGTGTTTTTTTTTTTTTTCTTTTGGAAGGAGACGGTCACTTGTGCAAACAGATCCAAAAGGTACAGATATGTTTTTGTTTCTTATATATATATATATATATATTTTTTGTTTGTTTTACTTATACACCTGACACATACATACCAGGAACAGTTACATTGCACAATGAACTATAGAACAAAACATGACTCATCAAGTTATCTGTTTTATCTCTACGTTCCTAATGAGTTATGTTGCGAAACGAACTGCCGCTTGCAAAGCTCCATGGCTGTTTGCCAAATGAACAGATGTTCCACTTGGCCATTGCGACCAGTTTTGTGAGTAGTAGAGAAATATGACTTACTTTAAGCCGGCTCTTAACTGGGCACTGCGGAGCGCCACAGTGCTGTCCACAGTTGTGACACAGTTGTAATTGTGGGGGTTTTCCGCCGCTGTGGCGTCATCACAGCAACCTGGATTTCAAGTAGCCACAACTATGACTGTGGTTTCCACAACAGATTCTGACTGGCTGTACTACATCACTCGGCGCGCAAACATGGCGGACAGTGCATCTTCAATCGGTTTGTCACCGAGCACAGCTGTGTTCAGTAATGTAGTTAGTAGACACACCGAGCGCAACGACTGTGATGTGCACATGTGTGTTTCGCGCGTTGTGCCCAGTTAAGAGCAGGCTTTAGCCTAACGCTTCCAAACCTCTTCCACACGCCGATCGACAAAGTGGCTAAAAATAGCCACCAATCAGCGCTGGTCTAGCTGCACTCAAATAACGTCGTCTGCTCAGTTCGCGGCACGGCTCTACTTACATAGAACACCATATAATTATGCCAACCAGAGTCACCACAATGGCTGCAGTAACCCCAGTCACGTGGCTAATCGGTCGAGGTCGTACCTCTAGATTTGTCATTGGCTCGGTGCACGAGTTATGGTTGCAGAGGCTACATTGTGACTGGTTCTCATAGACGGATTAAGTGCATTCGATGACAATGTTTCCACAGCGTTGTTGCATGCCGTACAAACGTAAAATAATGGTCTCGTAATGCACAGAGACCTTTTTTAAGACTTTTTATTTTTATTTTCAGAGACCCCTTTTACTATCATGCTTTCAGTCTTTCATTGATTTTTTACTTGACGGGGAGCCGGGATAGCCGAATGGTAGAGCGTTGGACTCTCAATGCTGGGGTCGTGAGTTCGAGTCCCGGCTGGGGTCAAATATTTTGTGAGGCCTTTTTTTCCCGTTGCCCGGTCTTTGATGTCATCCTGACGTGGTAGAAAAGGACGTTAAACTTCCAAGCACCCACCCACCGCACTCTTTCTTACTTGACGAAATATTCATTCAAAGGAAGGGTTGGGGGGAGCAGGGGGGAGGGGGAGCAGGGGCAGGCAAAAGTCGGGAGGGGGGGGGATGGAACGGGAGCTATCATGATATGACTTACCAAGTTCTTGGACTTACGCAATATACTCCGACACCAACACCGGACTCTGTATGAAGGAATGCATTGCTATGAAGTACAGTATAGTGTTTTATGTGCTGTCAAGCGATGTTTCTGTAAAATGATACTGTAAACACGTATAAAGTATTGTTGCGTGAATAGTATACTTGTGTGTAAAACCAGTCTTAAAGTAACACTATGTGGATCGTTTGTATCAAGTAAAAATCATATCATTTATGAAAACGAAAGGTCTTTCTCTCTCTCGTGTGCGTGCGTGCGTAAGTGTGTGTGTGTGTGTGTGTGTGTGTGTGTGTGTGTGTGTGAGAGAGAGAGAGAGAGAGAGAGAGGGTGGGAGAGAGAGAGAGAGAGAAGTATGTAAGTCCCAGTTTGTTCTGGTCTCTTCGTGGCACACGCACACTCGCACACACGTACGCACACACACACACACACACACACACACACACACACACACACGCACGCACGCACGCACGCACGCACGCACGCACGCACACACACACACACAAACACACGATTAACGTTTCCTTGACAGCTCTTACTGCAGCAAACACGAGTATAAACAAAGTACAACACTTCCACTAAGCCGAATTTAAATTCATGCAAACAAGAATTAATAATGACTTCTTTTAGTGAGGTCACTGGTGCACAAACCAAAACTTACCTGGAATGAATTGAGTTCAGGTTGCCGCTCTCGGCGTAATACCGAACGTTGAAGGGAGAGAGTGAAGCAGTCTGAATTTCCCTTCACACGGAAATGGGATTATAATATACAAAAAAACAAACTACGAACAGACACAAAGTACGCGAAAAAACAGAAACGAAGGTAATTATCGTGAGAAGTTTATAAAACAAAATCACGACAAAAGAAACAACAAAAATATTTTTCCACTGCATAAAAAATATAATTATCATACGACTCCAATAAAAAAAAAAGCGTGAAATAAGAAAACAAAGCTAATTGTTGTGAGAAGTTGACACAAATCACAATAAAATCCCCGACAAAAATATTTTTTTCCAGTGCATAGAAATATTTCCATATCAACGAATCACAAATCCCGGCAGAAAAGGCTCGACAAAATGTCAAACAACAATTGTACGTGCTTTCCTCTGACTTCGCCTTCGATGTATTCTAGATATCAATATGATTATACAGACACGCAAATGGAAACTGCCTGTACTTTTCGTGCCAATTAGTAGCTTGATCAATATTATCCTTAACATAATTACGACATGGAAATGCTTGATCTGAAATGCTTTCCGCTTAACCGGCGCCGCCCCCTATCACGGTTATCGAAAACCAGCAGATGTATCCAGGAAAACCAATATCAGGACTGTATAAAGTGTACTAGTGGAAGCAGGTTGTTGTTGCACACTTGCCACTTAAGTTAAACCCTGTTTTGCTCGTGTGTTCTGAGGAGATATAAGCAGATCTACTAGGGTAACAGCATGCATTGAAAGTTTTGTCGTTGTTTGTTTGTTTGTTTGTTTGTTTGTTTGTTTGTTTTCTTTGGGTTTTTCCCCAAACTCTTTTGCCCGCTCCAGTGGTGTTCCTTCCCAGGTCATAGGTGGAGTCCACACAGGGCTCGGAAGCTGGGGCAATTTTTATTATGCATGATGATGCCGATGAGGAAGATTGTCTGGTGACGCTATATTGAGGTCCATGTGGTTTTGTTTAATCATTTTTGGAAAAAAAAAAAACAAACCAAGTATTGCGCACCAGTTTTATTCAGATAAAACAGAAAATGCAAGAAACATATGCGATCATTGTTTTTTTAAATCTAGCCGCGTAGATACTGATGTTGATGTTACAGTTGTGAGAGTGCACGCGAAAACAGGCGTGAAGTCGCTGGGAACTGTTTTGAGCTAGACCAGTCCAAAGGTCACCGGGTACATGGTCTGACCACTGGCCCTCCTAGTTCCTATACTAGAAACCCTAAGGCTATAGACTAGAGTTTGTAGCACACTACTGGACAAAACACGGTTACAAATCTTCTGTCAAACCGGCCCCCGTAGTGTAGTAGTTGGCACTTCGGACCATGGACCGGGAGACCCGGGTTCGAATCCCAGCTGAGGCAAGCTTCACGGGTGCGACTTTCGGGGTGCTTCCCTTGGTATGACACGTCGTAAGATGTGGATGATTACACGACCGGCACCGCAGGTGCCGTAGTTCCCGGGCCTAGTGAACTCCGGGATATTTTTGACAGGAAACGTGGAATGCGGCCCTTTCCCGCAGTCGCAAACCGCACGGACCTCCATGGCATCATCTTACCACTATCCTCATCTCCATCGTCATGCATGATAAAAATTTCCCCAGCTTTCGAGCCCTCCGTGGATTCCACCCATTACCTGGGAGGAACACCACTGGAGCTGGCAAAAAGAGTTGGGGCAGCAAAAAAAAAAAAAAAAAAAAAAATGTTCTGTCCTTGGCGCATCCAAGTTTGTACAGCAGGGAGCAACAACGTAAAGCTGAAACGAAGAAGAACCTGCAAAGGAATACATCTTACCGTTCAACAGTTGTTTACGCGCGGGTAGATGGATGCCTCAAGCGTTGGTTTACGATCTTGCGGTGAAGATTTGTACCAGCCGCCGACAGTAAACAGTACAGTCCCCTTTCGTTGTCTCGGATTAACACCACACCTATAATTTCAGTCTTTGCGGACCTGTTGGGCTACACAGAAAAAGTACAGCGACTTCGTTCGGGATTTCTAACTGTTACAGTCAGTGTCACGGTAGGATGTTATACATGTAGTTGTCACACCTTTGATTCCAACCCAAGTTGCCATCCAACCGGTAGTGTACGTAACGAACCACGGATGGTGTCAGAAATGCAAGCCGCGGGTATTGAGATTGCGCACGTTTTTTACGGCGAGGTGTGACCATTCTGTTCCGAAGTATGACCATTCTGTACGAAGGTATGATCGTTCTCAGCACAGATGCAGTTACCCCATTGCCGCCATTACAAACAAAGCGTGAGCGGTGCAGACACGGTCTCTGCGTGGACAGAACAAAGGCTTTGTTCGGAAATAACCTGGATTTTTGTTGGTGGTGGTGGTGGTGGCGGTGTTTAAAGAAACTGGTTTCACTCACCGGACTTGAATTCGGTCAAAGGTCGATTTGTGAAACTGTTTTCTTTTCTAGCTTCTGTTCCACTAATCGGGGGATCTTCCATGGGTCTTCACATTTCCCTCCCCCAGCACAAATCAAAATACGGTACAGGTTGGTGGCGCTGCACCGCAGCGACACGCTTCCTGCGGGAACAGCAACACGAGTTTCCCAAAAGGGACAATACAGTAATTAGAAAAGAAGAAACATGAAGAGTCGATCGTTATGGATTATCGGAATCCTACCGCCAACTTGATCGAACCACAAACCGAAGGAGAAGCGAATAATTAGTTTGGTTAGGGGCAAGAAATACATAGTTGATAATTTGTGGAAATGATCAGTTTCTCGATAAACAGCGCGGCTTCAACCAGCCTTACGAATGAGGCAAATGAGCCCAGGCCGTATCAAAATGATCAATTAATACACAAACAACTTTCCCATGTGTAACTGGTCGGATAGTATTTTGTTTTGTTTTGGGTTTTTTGTTTGTTTGTTTTTTTCTGGGGTTGTTGTTGTTGTTGTTGTTGTCGTCCCTGCTTAGCGCCCACTCTTCCTCCCTTATGCGAAATTCAGAGAAAGTTAATGTCAACAGCTGGTTGGCTAATGGTTCATCTGGAAACAGTGAAATCGTGACCAAAGTTTGAAACGCCATACAATAATAATAATAATAATAATGAATTGTACTTATATAGCGCAAAATTCTCACAGAGTGACTCAGTGCGCGTACTCCCGCACTCATACCAACAAATATGCACACACACACACACACACACACACACACACACACACACACACACACACACACAGCAGCTGAATCAGGATGAGGTAAGTGGGCTTAGTCGAAAGCCAGCCGGAACAGATACCAACAGATGGAACAAGTGCCCAAGTACTTAACAAATCCATCCTACTTGTTCTTTTTTTCTTTTCTTTTCCTCTCCAAATGACGTACAGGTCAGGCATGAAGTTTCAATATGTCTGAAATCTGAAAAGGGGGGGGGGGCATTAAAACTCAGCAAAACAGCACTGAAATGTTAAACTACCCCAAATAAAAGTATCATATTTTATGTGTGTATGAGTGAGCCTGACACTAACCGCAAGCACACGACCTTTAACTCTTACAACCCGATGCAAAAATCGCAGTGTTACTTGAAGTCTTCAGACCACTAGAAGCCACTTCAAATCACTATTACGCAATCTGCAGCTCTCTCAGACCTAGTGGGTAAGGCCCACGCCTTGCGTAATAGTGGCTTGAAGTGGCTTCTACTGGTGTGCAGTGGCTTGTTCTTTTTAACAAGCCTTTTTATGTGTTGCTCAGAGGGTGGTGTGGCTCGAGATCTTAGCAGTTAAAAGAATGTCCACAATAAAATTATTCCTTGATCGTGATAGCGTATTGCCCAGTTCAGTAAAAAAAATGCCTCGATTCTTTCATAGATTTTGATATTGTTAACGTTCTCTACAATATCTGATATTATATACTGGACGTGGTGGACACAGAGGAAATTACAAGACAGAAAAAAAATAGACGGATAATAATTAACACAAGTCTGACGAAGTTCCAACGAAATAATCTCGGAAATTCGTCAGACTTGTGTTAATTATTATCCACGTTTTCCACTTATTAGCACTTACTGTAATCCCGCTGGTCCACGGGAAGTAACTGCGATGCAAAGTCGCCGAACTGAACAATGGAGTTACTTCCCGTGGATCAGTCGGGGAGCAGGGACAGCCGAATGGTAGAGCGTTGGACTTCTAATGCTCGGGTCGTGAGTTCGTATCCCGGCTGGGGCCAAAATATTTTGTGCTGGCTTTCTCATCGTTGCACCGTCTTTGATATCACCCGTATGTGGTGGAAAAGGACGTTAAACCCCCCCCCCCCCCAAAAACACCCACCCACCCACTCCCGTGGATCAGTCGCGCGGTTTCTCGGGGCGCTGTTTATTGTGAAGCCAATAGTGATCTTAGAACCTGGGTCTTCAGTAGCTTATTTGTTCTTCCTATGTGTATACCTCCGACGACGGCAAGAAATGGCCTACAGTGACAAGGACGTTCAGGACCCTGTGACTCAGGGCGAAAGAGCAGTTGGTTGGTGTCCAAAACGTGCTGGGTCCTATTCCCATCGGAGTCAAAACTATGTACGGACTCTTTTTAAATTTTGGATTTCCAATTTCGGTTTCGCCAAAGTGTGAGGGGAGCCGGGGTGGTCGAATGGTAGAGCGTTGGACTTCTAATGCTCGGGTCATGAGTTTGATCCCGGCTGGGGCCAAATATTTGTGCTGGCTTTTTCATCGTTGCCCCGTCTTTGATATCACCCTATGTGGTGGAAAAGGACGTTAAACCCCCAAACACCCACCCACTCGCCAAAATGTGACCTTGAACCTGTCACCAGTCTTTCATCTTTAAAATTATCAACACCCTATCCCACCCCCATCACCTCTACTGCAACTCCTTACCCTTGTGTACCCAGGGCAGTAGAGATGTATAGAAGCTTCTAAATTCGGATGCTGTCCAGTGACGCATGTCAGTCCGGGCCAACTCTGTACCGAGACCGGCGCTTCTCTTGGCCTCTGCAATAACCCCCAAATCGGCTAACCCAGATAAGTGATACATAAGAAGGTAAAAACATACATACTCGGTGACAAGGAAAGTGGACAGTTCTGAACAACTTTGTGGTCAGCGTGGTATTTCACAGAGTGCACAGAAGCGGTGAATTTTGTCGCATTCACCAGCACAGTACATTTTCAGCCTGTTTCCCGCATGAGTTGTCTCCCTTGACGCAACAAGCACGAAGTCGTGGAAGAGCACAAAGTTACAGAATACAGACAGAATACAGAATACTTTATTGATCCCAGATTTGGGAAATTGCAATTCTGGCACGCATACTAATAAGACACACAACTGATAAACATTTTGATAAAAGAGACTACGACAATAAGTAAAACAGACAGTCTTGACCAGTAAAATTACTCAAAATCAAGAATAAAACACACTATCACATAATAAAATTTCCTGTCACATTCAACACTCATTGATACACCCATTCCGGCATTCACGCTGCACATTCCCGCTGCACATTCACTCGCTCTGCTCTTTCTCTCTCTCCTCGATCCCCACACACACCCCTCTCTCTCTCTCGTGTGCGTTCTGCTTGAGTTGGCAGCTCTAACAGCCATGGGCAGAAATGATCTTGAATATCTGGTAGTCCTTGCTCTTGGTACTCTAAACCTACCACTACGTACTATAGTCAAGCTGTCGAAGTCCTGTCTAAGGGGATGTGTTTCGTCACTGAGGATGTCAGCCAGTTTGTTCTTCGTTCGTCGGTCGTACAGTGTACCAAGTGTGTCTTGTGTCCTCCCAATCACCCCACCCGCTTTCTTGATCAGTTTATCCAACCTACCACTATCCTGTTTTGTCAGATTCCCACCCCAGCAAGTTAGGCCAAAAGACAATACACTACAAACTACTGATGAGTAAAACATTTAAAGAAGCTGAGGACAGACATCAAAAGACCTCAGTTTTCTCAGACAGTACAGACGTGTATGTGCTTTCTTAAGGACGGAATCGGTGTTTTGGTTCCAGCTCAAGGTGTTATCCAGCACAACCCCTAGATACTTATACGTCTGCACACGTTCGACTTCTGCCCCTTTGATGATGACAGGGCTAGGTGTGACTTTGTTCTTCCTGAAGTCGATCACCATTTCCAGTTGCCACGAAAAATGAATGCATGCTACGGTTCTGTGTATGCACGAGGGACAACTTATGCAGGCAATAATCTCTGAAACATGCTGAAAATGTACTCTGCCTGTGAATGCGACAGAACTCACCGCTTCTGTGCACACTGTGAAATACCACGTTGACCACCATGTTGTTCATAACTGTCCACTTTCCTTGTCACCTAGTATTTTTGTTTTGTTTTGTTTTTTACTTCTTAGGTATCACTTGTCTCAGTGCACGTCTCGGCTAGCCCATTTAGGGTTGAACGTAGTGAAACCCGATGGCACATAGTTGTGCCAGCGGGAGCTAAAGCAAAAAGGTTGCACAACGGTAATAACTTCCGGGGCAGAAAAAGAATTCCGCGAAATATAGTAAAGATTTTTTTGTTGCTTTTATTTGCATGCTCTGCGTCTTTTCAGTTTATAATTGATTGGATACTTGCTGCTCACTACAAAAAAACGTGGAGATGACGACTACACAGATCAGCACGTCGCCGCTGGTTAGCGGCCCACAACTCATCACTGGCCTACCTTCGACGTCCAACGTTTCCCTGGACATCTTCCCACAATACATCGCGGCGTTATACATTGACTATATCTACATACCTATATGTGCCACGCTGGGCATTGTGGGTAATGTGTTGGCTTTCTGTGTCCTCATCAGCTCCAAGACGAAGTCGACAACGTATGTGTACATGTCCTCGCTGTGCGTCTCCGACACAATGGTTCAGGTAAGTCCCAAATTTTGCTGCTGTTGTTCTTCTTCTCGGCGGTCCCTGGGGTCACACTGGCAGGCCGGTTGTCACGATAAAGTGGGCCGTTTTTTTTAAGATCCTGCCGGCTGCTATACAGTTTGGAGTGCAGACTGGTCTCTTCTGGCCACACTGATGTACGCAGCTCCTGGAGCTTGGGGCACTGCTGGAGGACATGCTCCGCTGTTTGCTCGCCGGTGCCGCAGATGCACTCTGCAGAGGACGCCAGTCCAAGCTTCAGGTGCAAAATTATGTGCATTGAGGCGGTTGTGTCCGGTTCTGAGCCGTAGGAGGATGACTTGCTCTTGTCTGGTGAGGCAGTGGTAGTCATCCTTTGGTGTTACTGGCTTGCGGGCTGACTTGATGAGGGTACGTTTTTCCCCGTACGTCAGGTCCGTGTCTGGTTGGCTCTCGCTGGCTCCCTTCTTGGCTAGCTGGTCGGCAGCTTCGTTTTGCAGGAACTCCGCAGTGTGTATGCTGTTGTTGTTGTTGTTGTTGGTTTCCTGACAGGTTACACGTGCTTCTTCACAGCAGTTGAAACAGCTTGTACACACACAAAAAATGTAAGAAATATTCTATGGGTATTTAAGGGGCGCTCTCCCTCTCGCAGGAGCTCAGATCGCCTTACAATCAACACACGCTGAGCGAAGGTCTTTGTTGTGACATGAGGGATACGGAGCTTGAAGAGCTTCTCACACAATGGTCACTTCCATCCGGGTTCTTGCCATCCCGACGTGCCCATTTTGTGCCAGACTTGTATATATGTTTGAATCTTGTCGGAACTCTTCTTTCTTTGAAAAGAACTTGTAATAATAATAATTATTATGAAAACTGTATAGGCGCTTTACCCAATTTCACGAATCGGCTCAAAGTGCCGCGAACTGAACCCAACACGCACGCTCACGTGAATCACACGCATTCTCTCACACACTGGATATAAACACATTACAATCACGTGGTGCGAATTGACGGTTCAGCTATTTAAATTTCGGAATTTAGAATTGCATTTATTTTTCAAATTTGGTGGGCTGAACACTTCCAAAGCAGAGTGGGAGGAAGCCGGAGTACCCGGAGAGAACCCCCGACGATCGGCCCGAATGAACGGCGCCACATACGAGAAGAAAAAATTCTTTGCCCCGAGTGGGACTCGAACCCCTGGCACTGGTGACAAGTCTCTTAACCACTAGACCACCGACCGCCCTACAAACAACCAGGGAAAATGTCGATTTTGGCTTCTTATACTTACGCCGCGAAGAAACGGAGAAACTGAGAGCCCCGATTGTCATGAAATGTTTCATGTGACTATGCCAGGATCATTGTTTTCTCTTTGATAGATATAAGAAAGTGGCTCTATAAAAAAAAAAAGCTATCGCGGAAAATCATTGGCTGTACTCAGGGGGACCCAAAAGAATCTAGCGGGATACAAATCTCGGAAAATCGTCGTTTATGTTATTATCTGCCTTTTCCACTTATTAGCACTTATTGCAATCCCCCGGGTTACACGGTAAGTAACTGCGATGCGAAGTCGCAGAACTGAACAGTGCAGTTACTTCCCGTGAATCAGTCGGACGATTTCTCGGCAAAGCAGGGTACGTCTGTCAGTTACCGAGGGTTTTTTTGAGCATTTGTTTGTTATGACTTTTGCAGATCGCAAACATTTTGTTTTTCGTCCACAAATTTCCTGGCCATGAGACATTGAAGGTGAGTATGAGTCTGTATGAGTCTGTTGTTAAGAAGAAGAAAAAAAAACTTCCTTCCAGACGCGGCAAATCCCAGAATATCTAGATATCTTTATGGAAGACAATATTTTTTTAACAAGCGCTAGTGACTATGTCTGTCTCGAAATAGTCTATCTTTATGAAAATTGCAGCTCCACCGGCCCCCGTATTGTAGTGGTTAGTACATCGGACCGTGGACCGGGAAACCCGGGTTCGAGTATCTCAAGCACTCACCCACACATAGCTGTGCCGTTGTTGTTGTTGTTGTTGTTGTTTGTTGTTGTTGTTGTTGTTTTCTCGTAACACGTTCTCGGGGAGCCGGGGTGGCCGAATGGTAGAGCGTTGGACTTCTAATGCTCGGGTCGTGAGTTCGATCCCGGCTGGGGCCAAATATGTGTGCTGGCTTTTTCGTCGTTGCCCCGTCTTTGATATCACCCTGTGTGGTGGAAAAGGACGTTAAACCCCCCAAACACCCACCCACCCTCGTAACACGTTCTCTCTTTCTTCTCCTAGGACGGCACGTGCGGTTTTATCTACTCTTTCTTCTACTTCTCCATCCACTACAGCGTGCTGGTGATGGTTACCATGACGATAGAGCGTTACCTAGCGATCTGCTTTCCGCTCAGTGCCGGTCGTTGGCTCACCCTGTCACGTGCTCGCCTGCTGGTGGTGCTTGAGGCGGTTTTAGTGGCCGGGTTGGACGTGCAGCACATGTTCCTCAGGTGTGTTATATGTCTTCAGAGCCCGCGAGCCCGACTCCCCCCCCCCCCCCCCTCCTGCCCGCTGTATGATAAGACTGGTTAAACAGAACAAACCACTGCATGGGCTTTGAAGAGTTAATGCGCTCTGGTTTAGAAGATAATTATAGTGTTCACAGAATTACAGATTACTTCTTTTTCACCATTCTCTAATTCATTCGGGTGGACCGTTGTGGGTAGGCAGCTTTTCAAGAGACTGTCTTGAACTATGGACATCTGTTGAATTGTCCTATCTGTGTGTGTGTGTGTGTGTGTGTGTGTGTGTGTGTGTGTGTGTGTGTGGTCAAAGAACACAAACGCTCGAAGCCTTAAAATGCCTGTATATTCCCTATTAGCCTCAGGCAATATAGTCACCCCTAAAAATGCTTCAATCTTGTGTGTGTGTGTGGTCAAAGAACACAAACGCTCGAAGCCGTAAAATGCCTGTATATTCCCTATTAGCTTCAGGCCGGCATCATAGTCACCCCCTAACATTGCTTCAATCTAGAAACAAAAATTACCATGCACAGACCATTCAAGGGCACGTACCTGACTAGAGTTTTAACAAATGAACGTCTCCTTTCCGCTCAGTCCTCACTGGAGTAATGCTAGTCTACTTTCTGTCCACTTCAGCCAAATCCACTCATGTCACCTTTGCCTCTCATGTGCGCAAAAAGTCCCAGCTTCACTGGCAGCTTGCTTCCTCTTGCTACCCGCCTGGCACGCACCTTGCCCTACCAAATGCGTAAATCACGAAAATCACGCTTTTTCATGACAACAAAAATCACCACAAACTAGCACACTCACAAAACAGCGCACTTCCAACAAACACCACGCTCAATTTGTATCCTTACGCCTGTGTGTGACAGAGGTATGCGGTATAACGAGGTGGCGAATCAGTACTATTGCCAGCCGATGCCCGGTCCTACAGAGTTCTACGCGCACAAGATCTGGCCCTGGATTGACAGCGTCATCTACTGTTATGGCCCTCTGGCCTGTCTCATCATCTTCAACATCCTCATCCTGAGACAGGTGACATTAGAAGCAAGCATGTATACATGTATACGGCCCACTGAGGCATTGCAGACCAGTTTTGACCCTTTTCGTATTCTGAAAAAAACCGTCGTGGGACTTCTTCGTGTTTATCAACTTGAGACGAAAGTGGTGGTTGTCTTCCTCTCCCTTCAAGTCGTCAACTAGATGAGCACCCAGACAAGTCAGTCGATAAATACTGTCCTATAATCAACCCTTCGCCCCTTTCCTTGTACTCCGGGGAGGACTGCCCCCCCCCCCCCACACACACACACACTACTGCACCGTTTTTACCTCAGCTGTCACAAAACTGGGTTAAGTGTATACATGTGTATGTAGAATATGCCCTTTCCCTAAAGGGTCGAAATATAAAATTTGACTTGAGCGACTGAGACCGGAAAGGATTGCCAACCTGGCAAAAACAATTTGGATACGAAAAAGTTCAAAGCACAGGCATTTGGTAAGAGACAAGCCAAACTGTAATCCCGAATTTTCAGTTATCAAGTCTTCATCAGAAAACCAACAAATACATGGATATTTCCGTCAGTTCATTGCGAGAGCAGCGGTAAAACAAATGATCCATCGCTTTCAGGTGAAATCGTCTCGTGCCTTCCAATCTAAAATGGCCGGGACTGAGGCAGCCGACAAAGCCCAGGGTTCCTCATCCAAAATGTCGGACGCGGAGCTTCAGGTGACCCGGATGTTGCTGCTGGTGACGTCAACCTTCCTGGTGTGTGTGGGCCCGATGGCTTTCATAATAGTGGCTGAGAGGTATTTCTGGTTTCCCTCCACGCCGCAAGAGTTCGCAACGTAAGTTGCACGTCTACTTTAGTACTCATTGCGCGTTATCTAATGCTTATCTTGTCTTCTACCCATGCTAATTTGCACACGAGATTTACCCAGGGCTGGTATTCATGAAAAACCGTGTAATAATAAACGCACGTACGAGATATGTGCGCTTTGATATGCAGCGTGTAAGTCGACAAAACCTCCAGATCTATCGAACAGATCATGAAGGCAAAGCGGTACTCTTGCCTGATTCTCATAATAATTTTTATACAAGACTAAAACCGACAGAAGGGTCAGAACCGTGGGCTACTCGTGTGTGGTACGAAATGTGTTAAAGATTTGCATTATCGACGGGAAGCTTCAGTGAGGATCACGTGTATCGTTGTGTGCAAGTGCGCAGTCAAAGGGTCAGGTTGGTTAGCTAGGGGTTAACGTCCCCGACACAACGAGGTGATTGGAGACGGCCCATAGGGGCAGGTTTTGGGGGATTGGGATAGCTACCCTAACTGAACAGTCCAACTGAACACTTATTCAATCCAGTCAGACTGCCAGGTCTGCCACATTTTATGTGTCTTTGACAGTCAAAGGGAAATCATTTGTTTATTTGTCTGTCTGTTTGGTTGATCGGCTGACGGGCTGACTGGTCAGTCGGTCGTCGTTGTTGTTGTTGTCGAAACGAGCAGAAATTCAGTTTCAGAAGCTCTGTTTCAGGAGGTACTTCGTGCGAACTATTTTCAACAACCTGGACTACACAAACCACGCGCTTAACTTCTTCCTGTACTGTGTGTCCGGACGCCGTTTCAGACAAGAGCTTGTTGACACTTTCTCCTTCTTGTGTCCCGCTAAGGTGAAGGCCACAACTTCCGCTAAAGGCGTCACTTCCGGCAGAGATCGTCCTCCGCTTGAGGCCAGCAGCAGTACCGCCATCACTGTGACATAAAATTATGTCTAGAGTATTTACTTGGGAAGTCACAACTGATTACAAGATTTCGTCGTATTTTGAAGGCTTGCTCCCAAGATCCAGTGTAACTGTTTTGTAATGTGACGTGTTATGTGACTCCCTATAAAAGTTTTGCTTTGTTCGGGTAACCCATGACTGATCGGGGAAGCCACATCCTGGGTTAAGGCCGTTCTTAACCGGGCGAACCACCATTCCGGCGAACTTGTTCGGCGAACTGTGTGTTGTATACGAACAGGGCGAGCCCGCAAACGTACGTAGTTCCAGAGGTTCGGCCGAACCAGTTCTCTTTCTTAACCGACCGTTGCATATGTCATCGCCCGAACTGACAAGGCGGAAGTTGAGACAATCGTAAACAACCAAAATGGCCGCTTTCGTAGACTGATCGAGACGACGAGGCATTTGCGGTAGTTATCGTTTTGAGTGAACTCTTGGAAGCCGAGGAAGAGGAGAAAAGAGGAAAAGAGCGCAAGAGAGGGAAATGTCAAGTGAGTCGATAGCCGCCATGCCGTCCGCCATTTTCCTCAACTTTGTACACGCGCACAACAGCTCTCCCCGAGCAACCAATCAGAGCGCAGGATCGGCCAAAGGATCGCGAGGGTTCCCACGGCGACACGCTGTGCAAACCTCAAACCTAGTTCGGCGTACCTTTCGAACCAGGGTTTGCGATGAAGTGTTCGGTCGGTTAAGAAACAACGTGCGCGAATCTAGTTCGCCGTACTCTTCGAACCTAGTTCGCGAACCAAAAGTTCGCCCGGTTAAGAACGGCCTTTAGGGATTCAAGCAAACAAACTGTTTGGTGGCTACATCGTTTGCGTGGTGGCTAAGCACAGGAAAACGCCAGGCTAATGTAAGAAAAATGGCAACGTACCTAAGCTATACGGTGATGTTTATTAGCTGAGCTTGATTGAAGTTAGAATGGGATCCCCTATGGCGCACGGCGAACCTCACCTCGCAGTTAGCGTTGGACATTTTCCACTGAGACACGCACGCACTGTAGCTTGTAGGGGTAAAGTGTATATTTTCATGGAGCGTTATTTAGCGTCAGTTGTGTCCTATCATTATATAAATATTGGTCCAGCCAAACACTGAGAATAGAGGTAAACGTCATTTATTCAGATGACGATTATTATTCATAAAATATCACAGTAAATACTGGATAAAACCAGGAATGCAAGCAGAGGCATTTTCCCACAATCAAGTTATATTTTGATAGACCGCCTGTGAGATTCTGTCACTGTGCAGGTGTCTAAGATGTAAGAGACCTCAGAACGGTTTGTAAGCATACAGTGGCTGGGAGATAACACGTGCGAAATACGGAATTTGTCCTTTTTTTTTTTTGGCTGCCCCAACAATTTGCAGTTCCTTCCAGGTCATGAGTGGAATCCACGGAGGGCTCGAAAGCTGGGGCAATTTTTATTATGCATGATGATGAAGATGAGGATGATGGTAAGATGATGCTATGGAGGTCCGTGTGGTTTGGGACTACAGGACAGGGCCGCGTTCCACGCTTGCTGTCATACATATCCCGGTATTAACCAGGCCCGGGAACTACGGTACCTGCGGTGCCGGCCGTGTAATCATCCACATCATAAGACGTGTCATACGAAGGGAAGCACCACCAAAGTCGCACCCGTGAAGTGGATGTAGAATTTCAATACGAATAAAATACTTCTGGATGGGGTTCCTGGTTAAAGTCGATGTCTTTTTTCCTTAAACTGAGTTGGCATCCATGCCCTCTAACATCAGCCCGAGGTATCCAAATTTTCTTCTACCTACTTCTATACACGCGCGCACGTGCGCGCGCGCTCACACACACACACACACACACACACACACACACTGACTACACGCACTAACAATACATTCATCCAACCCATGCACACCAAGCTGCAACCACTACAGTCATCACACGCACACCCGAGCCCTATCCCTAACCTACACACAGACAGAAAATACACACACCAAACAGCACAAAACATAACTAAACCATTCCGTGCACACCAAGCTGAAACCGATACAGTCATCTCACGCATACCCTAACCCTACCCAACACAGAATAAAAATACAAGAAAATGTCAAGGAAACGGTAATGACTGCGAAGTGGTTACAAGTTAAGTTTTTTTTCCCGCGCCATGTATGTCAGTACGTCCGCAGAGTTACCTTTTGTTTGTTTGTTGAAGTTATGTCCCATTTGTTTGTGTCCTGAGGAAGGCGAAAGCCGAAACGTTGACCTGTGCCGTCCTTTGTGAAAGTTAAGTGGTTTCTGTCCCTTTTATGTCGCTTTTATTTGTTCAAAAAAATGTCGCCTACACGCACAGCAAACAGCACAAACCATACCTGAATAAAAATCACAATTACTGTCTACACGCACATCAAACACGCACTGAACATACCTAACTCAACCCAAACACACCAATGCAGCCATCACAAGCAGACCTTTTCTCTCGAATCTATACAAGTCACTGAAAATCTGCCGTAGGCTACGTCATCCATACACGCCCGACAACACAGCCATTTTCAAGCAACAACACTAGGTGAGTATTTCCCTAAACATATTTGCTTATTCTCACTTTCATTCATCCTCCATGTTAGCATTCAATCACGGTATTTCTGAAATATATTTTACCAATTCTTCCCGCTCTGTCTTGACCTAAGGTGGCTGATGAGCCGGTGAAATTCCGACAAAACGCGTCCCGCTACGGTCAAGACTTTCCTTGGGACCTTACTAAACACCATTTCCTTGTATGTAGAATTTCAATGCGAATGAAATACCTCTGGATGGGGTTTCTGGGTAAAGTCGATGTCTTTTTTTCCTTAAACACACCCAGGAGCAGACCATTTGTAATGCTTGCCCGGCCGGCGAGGGTGTCTGTTCTGTTACCGCCTACCGAGGTTTTGCTTGTGGCAGCGTGTGTCTGAGATTTCTCACCGCTCCTGGTCTTCCTAGGCGCAGGCCATTTGTTATGCTTGCCCGGCCAGCGAGGGTCCTCTGTTACTGCCTCTCACCCCTGAGTGCCCCGGGCAGTAGATCCAGAGAAGCCTCTATAGGCCAAAGAATAAATATGCACGAGGCTTCAAAATTATTATATATTCCATGTTAGCTTCAGGCATCGTAGTCACCTCTAAAATTGCTCTAGTCTAGAAACAAAAATTACTGTACCATGCACAGACCATTCAAAGGGCACGCGCCTGACATGAGTTTACAAAATTTGGAACGTCCCCTTTCCGCTCAGGCCTCACTGGAGTAATGCAAGTCTACTTTCTGTTCACGCCAGAAAGCCACTTCATCCAAATCCACTTACGTCACCTTTGCCCAACTTGTGCGCAAAAAAGTCCCAGCTTCACCGGCAGCTTGCCTTTTGTTGCAACCCCTGGCATGCACCTTGCCCTATATAATACAAAAATCACGCTTTCTCTTGACAACAAAAATTACTCTAAATTAGCACACTCGCCAATCAGGGTTCTTCAAATAAACTCTGCACATGACCCCAATTTGTGAATGACGCTCAGTTTGTGTCCTTATGACTGTAGGCGAATACTTTCCAATGACGCATGCCAGTCTGGGTTTTCTATACCAAATTTCACTTTTTTGGTAGAAGACTCATTTCGTTTTCAGGAATTGTGCCTTTCGATGACAAAAGCCTGAAAATATCGCTAAGATTGTCCAGGCTGACGGTTTGGGTAACCCCCCCCCCCCCCCCTTCGGGGTGCGTGCGGCGTGTGTGGAGAGTTGAGGTACTTTTGCTACACCTTGCTAATGACCGGGGTACGTTTGCACCCTTTAGCTGGCAAACTGTACCAAGTGAGTGTTACTACTGCCTTATCTACCTATAAGTACGTACCTATGAAATGATGATAGATTGGTTCTGTCCACGGTCAGTTTCATTTCTTTATTGAAATGGCTAGATAACAGAAACCTAATGAAACAAAAATGACTGTTGTGAGTAATATGGACAACTCCACTTGGCAAGACCCGAGGCCAAAGCCCTCCCCCCCCCCCCCCACCTTTACTCTCCCGTGTATTGGCAAAACACAATACGTCCATTGAATGGGAAAAGGGGTGATTTCAAAATGGAAGTCATTGACGTAATGGTCCTTTTGCTAAAATGACGGCAATGGATTGACTCCTTTCTTTCCACGTTTCAGTCATATCAAACTACACGTGCTTGAAGAGAGCTGTGAACCGGTTCAAAAATCCAAACCGGTTTTTTTTTTTACCGGTTTTTAAACTTCAAACCGGTTTTTTAAACCGGTGTTTTTTTCCGGTTCAGTCATCACCAAAAGGTGTTTGAGGTCTGCAAAAATATTGGCGTTTTATGTGATGCATGTTCATATATATGTGCGACCACGTGACTGAAAATTCTCGGAAACCGAAAGTGGCGCACAATTCTAGGAAATCGTTTCGAAACGCGTGGCTTTCCTTTCAGTTTCTGTGTTCTTCAGTAATTGCGTCATAACAACTTATCAAATATCAATCATATCTCGCTGCAGCCCCACCCTGGAAGACTAAATTTGACAGAGTGCAAAATTACAGAGTTGACCCTTTCTTAGTTTCTTAGTCCCTTTCACACCCATAACCCAACCAGCAGTTTCACATCAATGCGGAAAAAATGTCAACAACATTACCCCCACACACACACACTCCTCCTCCTCCCCCAACCCCAGCTTAGGTTACAGAGTAGGATACAGACGAGACGACAAGATCTGCAGATACGTTACAAGAATTCCAGCGGCCGCCAAGAAGAAATTAGAAGAAAAAAGATGATTTAAGTAACTTTAGTACGTGTACTATGACCAAAACACCGGTTCGCGGCAACTCGAACCGGTTCGGCGAACCGGTTCAAATGGGAACCGGTTAACCGCGGCAGCTCTACGTGCTTCCCTCTTTGTGGTGTCTGGCAAGAAAGTTTGCAAGACCATGCCATGCGTTGTGCACTTTATGTTGCGGCACGCGATTTGTCTGAATTCGGGGTGCTCGTCCCTTTTGATTGACAGGTGTGGAGTCGTCTGTTGGATGCTTGCTTCTGAGTTCGTCTCAACGTTGCTATTCTCTTTTATCCATTTCTAACAATCTTAGCAACACTATCAGGCAGATTACCTCTCTTTGTAACCGCCTGGCATGCACCTTCACCTACATAACACAAAAAGCACGAAAATCACGCTTTCTCATGACAACAAAAATCACTACAGACTAGCACACTTGCCAAACAGGGTACCTCAAATGAACACCAAACATGACCCCACGGTCAACTTGTGTCCTTACGCGCGTGTTGAATTTTTTCTTATCGAGAGAGCCCTGACCCTCGGGAAAAGGGGGAAAGAGTCGCCCGGACTATGTTCCCTTATATACAATAGGCAGTTTAGCTTGCGTGGTCGCGATTTGTCTGCAGAGTAGGGTTCACAGCTGGCTGGTCGGGAGTCAAGCCCTTATCAACTGGGCCTCCCCTCACTGTCTGTATGCACATGGGGTTCGAAGGCACACTTCAGTTTGCGGAAGGTCAGCGCTTTAGGGTCACGAGGGTCAGCCCAGATGGCGGATGTATTTCTGACGTTACTTCAATTCAAAAGTTTCTCCGGTGTTCATAGAGCTTACATCATTAGTTCGAGTGGTTTAACACGAAAGAAACCACGTGATATAGCGAGGTAGCTACGGCAAAAATTGAAGCATCGAGTGGTTTCGTTCGTGGTAAACCACGAGAGCTAATCATGTAAGATGTTTATACCACGAGCATTCACACTCTTACCTCTAGTAGCAATCATTTTCTGCGACATTTTATTTTTCTGGGAAGGTGACTGGTGACTTATGTATAGGAAACTGTGTCTGTGAATACTTTGGACTCTGTCTATGATATTAATGGCCAGGCGATTGTTTGTGCAAAACAGGTACAGAGGGTACATATTTTGGTTATGCCTTGTGTATGTTATTGTTTGTTTTTGATTTTGTTTTTTCCTGGTTTTTTTTTTTCTGTGGGTTTTTTTTTTTTTCTTTTGGAAGGAGACGGTCACTTGTGCAAACAGATCCAAAAGGTACAGATGTGTTTTTGTTTCTTATATATATACATATATTTTTTGTTTGTTTTACTTATAGACCTGACACATACATACCAGGAACAGTTACATTGCACAATGAACTATAGAACAAAACATGACTCTATTTTATCTCCACGCTCCTAATGAGTTCTGCTGCGAAACGAACTGCCGCTTGCAAAGCTCTATGGCAGTTTGCCAAATGAACAGATGTTCCATTTGGCCATTGCGACCAGTTTTGTGAGTAGTAGAGAAATATGACTTACTTTAAGCCGGTACTTAACTGGTAACTGCGGAGCGCCACAGTGCTGTCGACAGTTGTGACACAATTGTAATTGTGGGGGTTTTCCGCCGCTGTGGCGTCATCACAGCAACCTGGATTTCAAGTAGCCACAACTATGACTGTGGTTTCCACAACAGATTCTGATTGGCTGTACTACGTCACTCGACGCGCAAAAATGGCGGACAGTGCATCTTCAATCGGTTTGTCACCGAGCACAGCTGTGTTTAGTAATGTACTTAGTAGACACTCTGAGCGCAACGACTGTGGTGTGCACATGTGTGTTTCGCGCGCTGTGCCCAGTTAAGAGCAGGCTTTAGCCTAACGCTTCCAAACCTGTTCCACACGCCGATCCGCGACAAAGTGGCTAAAAATAGCCACCAATCAGCGCTGGTCTAGCTGCACTCAAATAACGTCGTCTGCTCAGTTCGCGGCACGGCTCTACTTACATAGAACACCATATAATTATGCCAACCAGAGTCACCACAATGGCTGCAGTAACCCCAGTCACGTGGCTACTCGGTCGAGTCGTACCTCTAGATTTGTCATTGGCTTGGTGCCCGAGGCTATAATTATTGTGACTGGTTCTCATAGACGGATTAAGTGCATTCGATGACAATGTTTCTACAGCGTTGTTGCATGCCGTACAAACGTAAAATAATGGTCTCGTAATGCACAGAGACCTTTTTCAAGACTTTTTTTTTTCAGAGACCCCTTTTACTCTAATGCTTTCAGTCTTTCATCGATTTCTTACTTGACGGGGAGCCGGGATAGCCGAATGGTAGAGCGTTGGACTCTCAATGCTGGGGTCGTGAGTTCGAGTCCCGGCTGGGGTCAAATATTTTGTGAGGCCTTTTTTCCCGTTGCCCGGTCTTTGATATCATCCTGACGTGGTAGAAAAGGACGTTAAACTTCCAAGCACCCACCCACCGCACTCTTTCTTACTTGACGAAATATTCATTCAAAGGAAGGGTTGGGGGGGGGGAGGAGGGGGGAGGGGGAGCAGGGGCAGGCAAAAGTCGGGGGGGGGGGGGGATGGAACGGGAGCTATCATGATATGACTTACCAAGTTCTTGGACTTACGCAATATACTCCGACACCAACACCGGACTCTGTATGAAGGAATGCATTGCTATGAAGTACAGTATAGTGTTTTATGTGCTGTCAAGCGATGTTTCTGTAAAATGATACTGTAAACACGTATAAAGTATTGTTGCGTGAATAGTATACTTGTGTGTAAAACCAGTCTTAAAGTAACACTATGTGGATCGTTTGTATCAAGTAAAAATCATATCATTTATGAAAACGAAAGGTCTTTCTCTCTCTCTCGTGTGCGTGCGTGCGTGCGTAAGTGTGTGTGTGTGTGTGTGTGTGTGTGTGTGTGTGTGTGTGTGTGTGTGTGTGTGTGTGTGTGTGAGAGAGAGAGAGAGAGAGAGAGAGAGAGGGTGGGAGAGAGAGAGAGAGAGAAGTATGTAAGTCCCAGTTTGTTCTGGTCTCTTCGTGGCACACGCACACTCGCACACACGTACGCACACACACACACACACACACACGCACGCACGCACGCACGCACGCACGCACGCACGCACGCACACACACACACACACACACACACACGCACGCACGCACGCACGCACGCACGCACGCACGCACACACACACACACACACACACACACAAACACACGATTAACGGTTCCTTGACAGCTCTTACTGCAGCAAACACGAGTATAAACAAAGTACAACACTTCCACTAAGCCGAATTTAAATTCATGCAAACAAGAATTAATAATGACTTCTTTTAGTGAGGTCACTGGTGCACAAACCAAAACTTACCTGGAATAAATTGAGTTCAGGTTGCCGCTCTCGGCGTAATACCGAACGTTGAAGGGAGAGAGTGAAGCAGTCTGAATTTCCCTTCACACGGAAATGGGATTATAATATACAAAAAAAAACAAACTACGAACAGACACAAAGTACGCGAAAAAACAGAAACGAAGGTAATTATCGTGAGAAGTTTATAAAACAAAATCACGACAAAACAAACAACAAAAATATTTTTCCACTGCATAAAAAATATAATTATCATACGACTCCAATAAAAAAAAAGCGTGAAATAAGAAAACAAAGCTAATTGTTGTGGGAAGTTGACACAAATCACCATAAAATCCCCGACAAAAATATTTTTTCCAGTGCATAGAAATATTTCCATATCAACGAATCACAAATCCCGGCAGAAAAGGCTCGACAAAATGTCAAACAACAATTGTACGTGCTTTCCTCTGACTTCGCCTTCGATGTATTCTAGATATCAATATGATTATACAGACACGCAAATGGAAACTGCCTGTACTTTTCGTGCCAATTAGTAGCTTGATCAATATTATCCTTAACATAATTACGACATGGAAATGCTTGATCTGAAATGCTTTCCGCTTAACCGGCGCCGCCCCCTATCATGGTTATCGAAAACCAGCAAATGTATCCAGGAAAACCAATATCAGGACTGTATAAAGTGTACTAGTGCAAGCAGGTTGTTGTTGCACACTTGCCACTTAAGTTAAACCCTGTTTTGCTCGTGTGTTCTGAGGAGATACAAGTAGATCTACTAGGGTAACAGCATGCATTGAAAGTTTTGTCGTTTTTTGTTTGTTTGTTTGTTTTTTTTTGGGGGGGGTTTTCCCCAAAACTCTTTTGCCAGCTCCAGTGGTGTTCCTTCCCAGGTCATAGGTGGAGTCCACACTGGGCTAGGAAGCTGGGGCAATTTTTATTATGCATGATGATGCCGATGAGGAAGATTGTCTGGTGACGCTATATTGAGGTCCATGTGGTTTTGTTTAATCATTTTTGGAAAAGAAAAAAAAAAACAAAAAAAAACAAGTATTGCGCGCCAGTGTTATTCAGATAAAACAGAAAATGCAAGAAACATACGCGATCATTTTTTTTTTAAATCTAGCCGCGTAGATACTGATGTTGATGTTACAGTTGCGAGAGTGCACGCGAAAACAGGCGTGAAGTCGCTGGGAACTGTTTTGAGCTAGACCAGTCCAAAGGTCACCGGGTACATGGTCTGACCACTGGCCCTCCTAGCTGGTATACTACAAACCCTATAGACTAGAGTTTGTAGCCGCTACTGGACAAAACACGGTTAGAAATCTTCTGTCAAACCGGCCCCCGTAGTGTAGTAGTTGGCACTTCGGACCATGGACCGGGAGACCTGGGTTCGAATCCCAGCTGAGGCAAGCTTCACGGGTGCGACTTTCGGGGTGCTTCCCTTGGTATGACACGTCGTAACATGTGGATGATTACACGACCGGCACCGCAGGTGCCGTAGTTCCTGGGCCTAGTGAACTCCGGGATATTTTTGACAGGAAACCTGGAATGCGGCCCTTTCCCGCAGTCGCAAACCACACGGACCTCCATGGCATCAGCTTGCCACTATCCTCATCTCCATCGTCATGAATAATAAGAATTTCCCCAGCTTTCGAGCCCTCCGTGGATTCCACCCATTGCCTGGGAGGAACACCACTGGAGCTGGCAAAAAGAGTTGGGGCAGCAAAAAAAAAAAAATGTTCTGTCCTTGGCGCATCCAAGTTTGTGCAGCAGGGAGCAACAACGTAAAGCTGAAACGGAGAAGAACCTGCAAAGGAACACATCTTACTGTTGAAAAGTTGTTTACACGCGGGTACATGAGTGCTTCAAGCGTTGGATTACGATCTTGCGGTGAAGATTTGTACCAGCCGCCGACAGTAAACAGTACAGTCCCCTTTCGTTGTCTCGGATTAACACCACACCTATAATTTCAGTTTTTGCGGACGTGTCGGGCTACACAGAAAAAGTACAGCGACTTCGTTCGGGATTTCTAACTGTTACACTGTCACGGTAGGATGTTATACATGTAGTTGTCACACCTTTGATTCCAACCCAAGTTGCCACCCAACCGGTAGTGTACGTAACGAACCACGGATGGTGTCAGAAATGCAAGCCGCGGGTATTGAGATGACGCACGTTTTTACGGCGAGGTGTGACCATTCTGTTCCGAGGTATGACCATTCTGTACGATGGTATGATCGTTCTCAGCACAGATGCAGTTACGCCATTGCCGCCATTACAAACAAAGCGTGAGTGCAGACACGGTCTCTGCGTGGACAGAACAAAGGCTTTGTTCGGAAATAACCTGGATTTTGTTGGTGGTGGTGGTGGTGGCGGTGTTTAAAGAAACTGGTTTCACTCACCGGACTTGAATTCGGTCAAAGGTCGATTTGTGAAACTGTTTTCTTTTCTAGCTTCTGTTCCACTAATCGGGGGATCTTCCATGGGTCTTCACATTTCCCTCCCCCAGCACAAATCAAAATACGGTACAGGTTGGTGGCGCTGCACCGCAGCGACACGCTTCCTGCGGGAACAGCAACACGAGTTTCCCAAAAGGGACAATACAGTAATTAGAAAAGAAGAAACATGAAGAGTCGGTCGTAATGGATTATCGGAATCCTGCCGCCAACTTGATCGAACCACAAACCGAAGGAGAAGCGAATAATTAGTTTGGTTAGGGGCAAGAAATACATAGTTGATAATTTGTGGAAATGATCAGTTTCTCGATAAACAGCGCGGCTTCAACCAGCCTTACGAATGAGGCAAATGAGCCCAGGCCGTATCAAAATGATCAATTAATACACAAACAACTTTCCCATGTGTAACTGGTCGGATAGTATTTTGTTTTGTTTTGGGTTTTTTGTTTGTTTGTTTGTTTTCTGGGGTTGTTGTTGTTGTTGTTGTTATCTTCCCTGCTTAGCGCCCACTCGTCCTCCCTTTAGCGAAATTCAGAGAAAGTTAATGTCAACAGCTGGTTGGCTAATGGTTCATCTGGAAACAGTGAAATCGTGACCAAAGTTTGAAACGCCATATAATAATAATAATACAGTAATGATGAATTGTACTCAGGGTTGCACATTTTCCACAGCTTCTATTGGACAAAGTGTCCTGGAAACAGCAAAGTGATAGGTTACAGTGTCCTAGCCACTTAGTGGCAATAAAAATTTTAATAGGACAAATGTCTCCTTGAGATGGGAAAAATAGGACATTTGAAATTTTTATAGGTCAATGTCCTGGGACCGACTGAAATGTGCAACCCTGTGTACTTATATAGCGCAAAATTCTCACAGAGTGACTCAGTGCGCGTACTCCCGCACTCATACCAATAAATATGCACACACACACACACACACACACACACACACACACAGCAGCTGAATCAGGATGAGGTAAGTGAGCTTAGTCGAAAGCCAGCCGGAACGGATGCGTTTTCAAGTCAGACTTGATACGAACAGATGGAACAAGTGCCCAAGTACTTAACAAATCCATCCTACTTGCTCTTTTTTTCTTTTCTTCTTTTTCCTCGCCAAATGACGTACAGGTCACGGCATGAAGTTTCAATATGTCTGAAATCTGAAAGGGGGGGGGGGGGGGGCATTAAAACTCAGCAAAACAGCACTGAAATGTTAAACTACGAGGGCTGTTCAAATATTATTGGGAATGCTGCCATTACTCACATGTCTTGCATCGGATCGACTCCAAACTTCTACGTCCCCTCGAAGTATTCACCCTTGGCCCGAATGCACGTTTCCAGTCTTGTTCGACACGTATGAAGCGCCCTCTGGTACTCTTCCCTCGGGATACCCTCGAGCTCTGATTTCACGGCTTTTGAGTGATCTTGGATGCGATCAAACTTGCGTCCAGCGAGTCGCTCTTGCAAGATAGGAAAGAGCCAGAAGTCACACGGTGCCAAGCCCGAACTGTAGGGGGGATGGGCCAAGACTTTGGTCTCTCTTTCCTCTAGGAAGGTCGTGGTGATCTTGGCTTTGTGGGGGGCTGCATTATCATGCAGCATTAAGGTCCTTGAGGTTCCAACGGTTGGGCGCTGCTCGCAGATCGCATCCACTACTTTCCGGAGCACCACTTTGGTATAGTACGTGGCAGTGATGGCAGCCTTCGCCGGAAGAATATCAAGAGCCACGACGCCTTGGGTGCTGAAAAAAAATAGGGAAAAGACGCTTCCGGCTCTAAAATCCTGGCCTCAGGACAACTGGTCGGTCTCCATCTGGGCCTACCCACGCCCGGTTGCAGCGTTTGTTGGGGATGCCGTAAAACGTGAGCCAAGATTCATCACCGGTCACTATGTCACACAGGCGTTTTGGTCCATTTGGCTCAAAATCTTGAAGCAGTTGGCGTGAGCAATCAACCCGCCGTTTCTTTTGTTCGTCAGTTAAGAGATGGGGTACCCATCTTGCAGCCAAGTTTCTCATTTGAAGATCTTCATGCAGAATGCTGTGTATGGTGCCGATAGAGAGGTCACATGCTTCACTCAACTCGCGTATGGTCGAATGTGGGTCTTCGTCAATCAGCCTTTTCACAAGGGTAATGTTTCTTTCGTTCCGAGCTGAGAGTGGACGGCCCGGACTGGTACCTGAGCTTGAAAGCCCTTGTTCAGTTAGAAAAGCTTCGACCCATATGTAAACTGTGCTCTTGCCGACACACTTGGCTCCAAAAACAGCTTGCAAATCTTGAAGGATTTTCTTGCCATTGTCTCCGAGTTTTAGCCTCATGAATGTGTAGAAGCGAAAATGCTCATTCTCGGCGTCCATGGTTTTCTGGCTCAGCAGTTTGGATGACGATTTTAATGAGGTCATACTCTAATATGCATCATGATGTCATCATTCTTTTCTGCATGTTTATAGGGCTTGAGCCAGATTTTCTTCTGGTATAAAATTACTTTCTGTGCGATGTTTACTTACAAATTGGCAGGCCCATTCCCATTAATATTTGAACAGCCCTCGTACCCCCAATAAAAGTATCATATTTTATGTATGTATGAGTGAGCCTGACACTAACCGCAAGCAGACGACCTTTAACTCTTACAACCCGATGCAAAATTCGCAGTGTTACTTAAAGTCTTCAGACCACTAGAAGCCACTTCAAATCACTATTATGCAATCTGCAGCTCTCTCAGACCTAGTAGGTAAGGCCCGCACCTTGCGTAATAGTGGCTTGAAGTGGCTTCTACTGGTGTGCAGTGGCTTGTTCTTTTTAACAAGCCTTTTTATGTATTGCTCAGAGGGTGGTGTGGCTTGAGATCTTATCAGTTAAAACAATGTCCACAATAAAATTATTCCTTGATCGTGATAGCGTATTGCTCAGTTCAGTAAAGAATGCCTCGATTCTTTCATAGATTTTGATATTGTTAACGTTCTCTGCAATATCTGATATTATATACTGGACGTGGTGGACACAGAGAAAATTACAAGACAGAAAAAAAGAGACGGATAATAATTAACACAAGTCTGACGAAGTTCCAACGAAATAATCTCGGAAATTCGTCAGACTTGTGTTAATTATTATCCACCTTTTCCTCTTATTAGCACTTACTGTAATCCCACTGGTTACTGGTCCACGGGAAGTAACTGCGATGCGAAGTCGCCGAACTGAACAATGGAGTTACTTCCCGTGGATCAGTCGGGGAGCCGGGACGGTAGAGCGTTAGACTTCTAATGCTCGGGTCGTGAGTTCGTATCCCGGCTGGGGCCAAAATATTTGTGCTGGCTTTCTCATCGTTGCCCCGTCTTTGATATCACCCGTATGTGGTGGAAAAGGACGTTAAACCCCCCCAAAACACCCACCCACCCACTCCCGTGGATCAGTCGCGCGGTTTCTCGGGGCGCTGTTTATTGTGAAGCCAATAGTGATCTTAGAACCTGGGTCTTCAGTAGCTTATTTGTTCTTCCTATGTGTATACCTCCGACGACGGCAAGAAATGGCGTACAGTGACGAGGACGTTCAGGACCCTGTGACTCAGGGCGAAAGAGCAGTTGGTTGGTGTCCAAAACGTGCTGGGTCCTATTCCCATCGGAGTCAAAACTATGTACGGACTCTTTTTCAATTTTCGATTCCCAATTTCGGTTTCGCCAAAGTGTGACCTTGAACCTACCACCAGTATTTTCTCTTATCCATAAAATGATCAACACCCTATCCCACCACCCATCACCACCACCCGCAACCTCTTGCCCTGGTGTACCCAGGGCAGTAGAGATGTATAGAAGCTTCTAAAGGCGGATGCCGTCCATTGATGCATGTCAGTCCGGGCCAACTCTGTACCGAGACCGGCGCTTCTCTTGGCCTCTGCAATAACCCCCAAATCGGCTAACCCAGACAAGTGATACATAAGAAGGTAAAAACACACATACTCGGTGACAAGGAAAGTGGACAGTTCTGAACAACTTTGTGGTCAACGTGGTATTTCACAGAGTGCACAGAAGCGGTGAGTTTTGTCGCATTCACCAGCACAGTACATTTTCAGCCTGTTTCAGAGATTATTTCCCGCATGAGTTGTCTCCCTTGCCGCAACAAGCACGAAGTCGTGGAAGAGCACAAAGTTGCCACGAAAAATGAATGCATGCTACGGTTCTGTGCATGCACGAGGGACAACTCATGCAGGCAATAATCTCTGAAAAATCTCTTTTCTTTGTTCAGCGTGCTGTCAGTTTAAAATTGATCGGTACTTGCTGCTCACCACAAAAACGTGGAGATGACGACTACACACAGCAGCACGTCGCCGCTGGTTAGCGGCCCACAACTCATCACTGGCCTACCTTCGACGTCCAACGTTTCCCTGGACATCTTCCCACAATACATCGCGGCGTTATACATTGACTATATCTACATACCTATATGTGCCACGCTGGGCATTGTGGGTAATGTGTTGGCGTTCTGTGTCCTTATCAGCTCCAAGACGAAGTCGACAACCTATGTGTACATGTCCTCGCTATGCGTCTCCGACACAATGGTTCAGGTAAGTCTCAAATTTTGCTGTTGTTGTTGTTGTTTTCCTGGCAGGTTACACGTGCTGCTTCACAGCAGTTGAAACAGCTTGTACACACACACACAAAAAATGTAAGAATAATACTATGGGTATTTAAGGGGCGCTCTCCCTCTCGCAGGAGCTCAGGACGCCTTACAATCAACACACGCTGACCGAAGGTGACATGAGGGATACGGAGCTTGAAGGGTTTCTCACACAATGGCCACTTCCATGTCGAGTTTGGCTTGTTACACTTACGCCGAGAAGAAACTGAGAGCCCAGATTGTCATGAAATGTTATCAGGTCACTGGGCCAGGATCAAGTTTTTTTCTCTTTGTATAGGTATATTTAGTAGGCATATATATGTTGTATCTATATATATATAGGTAGAAAGATGTGGCTCTACAAAAAGCTATCGCGCAAAATCATTGGCTGTACTCAGGGGGACCTAAAAGAATCTAGCGGGATACAAATCTCGGCAAATCTCGAGTTCATGTTAGTATCCGCATTTCCCACTTATTAGCACTTATTGTAATCCCCAGGGTTACACGGGAAGTAACTGCGATGCGAAGTCGCAGAACTGAAAAGTGCAGTTACTTCCCGTGAATCAGTCGCGCGATTTCTCGGCAAAGCAGGGTACGTCTGTCAGTTACCGAGCTTTTTTTTATCATTTGTTTGTTATGACTTTTGCAGATCGCAAACATTTTGTTTTTCGTCCACAAATTTCCTGGCCATGAGACATTGAAGGTGAGTATGGTCTGTATGAGTCTGCTTGTTTTTTTTTTTGTTTTTTTAACTTCCCTTCAGACGCGGCAAAACCGAGAATATCTGCATATTTTCATGGAAGACAACTTTTTTAACAAAAACTAGTGACTATACGCCTGTCTCGAAATAGTCTATCTTTACGAAAAGTGCAGCTCTACCGGCCCCCGTAGTGTAGTGGTTAGTACATCGGACCATGGACCTGGAGACCCGGGTTCGAGTACCTCAAACACTCACCCACATATACCTGTCACGTTTTTGTTGTTTTTGTTTTTGTTGTTCTCTCGTGACACTTTCTCTCTTTTCTTTTTCTCCTAGGACGGCACGTGCGGTTTTATCTACTCTTTCTTCTACTTCTCCATCCACTACAGCGTGCTGGTGATGGTTACCATGACGATAGAGCGTTACCTGGCGATCTGCTTTCCGCTCAGTGCCGGTCGTTGGCTCACCGTGTCACGTGCTCGCCTGCTGGTGGTGCTTGAGGCGGTTCTAGTGGCCGGGTTGGACGTGCAGCACATGTTCCTCAGGTGTGTTATATGTCTTCAGAGCCCGCGAGCCCGACTACCCCCCCCCCCCCCCTGCCCGCTGTATGATAAGACTGGTTAAACAGAACAATCCACTGCCTGGGCTTTGAAGAGTTAATGCGCTCTGGTTTAGAAGATAATTATAGTGTTCACAGAATTACAGATTACTTCTTTTTCACCATTCTCTAATTCATTCGGGTGGACCGTTGTGGGTTCTTTCCTGTAAGAGTAGCAGCTTTTCAAGAGACTGTCTTGAACTATGGACATCTGTTGAATTGTCCTATCTCTGTGTGTGTGTGTGTGTGTGTGTCTGTCTGTGTGTGTCTGTGTGTGTGTGTGTGTGTGTGTGTGTGTGTGTGTGGTCAAAGAATACAAACGCTCGAAGCCGTAAAATGCCTGTATATTCCCTATTAGCCTCAGGCATCATAGTCACCCCTAAAAATGCTTCAATCTAGAAACAAAAATTACCATGCACAGACCATTCAAGGGCACGTACCTGACTAGAGTTTTAAAAAATGAATGTCTCCTTTCCGCTCAGGCCTCACTGCAGTAATGCTAGTCTAATTTCTGTTTAGGTCAGAAAGCCACTTCATCCAAATCCACTCATGTCACCTTTGCCTATCATGTGCGCAAAACGTCCCAGCTTCACTGGCAGCTTGCTTCCTCTTGCTACCCGCCTGGCACGCACCTTGCCCTACCAAATGCGTAAATCACGAAAATCACGCTTTTTCATGACAACAAAAATCACCACAAACTAGCACACTCACAAAACAGCGCACTTCCAACAAACACCACGCTCAATTTGTATTCTTACGCCTGTGTGTGACAGAGGTATGCGGTATAACGAGGTGGCGGATCAGTACTATTGCGAGCCGGTGCCCGGTCCCGCAGAGTTCTACGCGCACAAGATCTGGCCCTGGATTGACAGCGTCATCTACTGTTATGGTCCTCTGGCCTGTCTCATCATCTTCAACATCCTCATCCTGAGACAGGTGACATTAGAAGCAAGCATCTATACATGTATACGGCCCATTGGGGCATTGCAGGCCAGTTTTGACCCTTTTCGTATTCTGAAAAAAACCGGCGTGGGACTTCGTGTTCTTCAACTTGAGACGAAAGTGGTGGTTGTCTTCCTCCCCCTTCAAGTCGTCAACTAGATGAGCACCCAGACAAGTCAGTCGATAAATACTGTCCCATAATCAACCCTTCGCCCCTTTCCTTGTACTCCGGGGAGGACTGCCCCCCCCCCCCCCACACACACACACTACTGCACCGTTTTTACCTCAGCTGTCACAAAACTGGGTTAAGTGTATACATGTGTATGTAGAATATGCCCTTTCCCTAAAGGGTCGAAATATAAAATTTGACTTGAGCTACTGAGACCGGAAAGGACTGCCAACCTGGCAAAAACAAATTGGATATGAAAAAGTTCAAAGCACAGGCATTTGGTAAGAGACAAGCCAAACTGTAATCCCGAATTTTCAGTTATCAAGCCTTCATCAGAAAACCAACAAATACATGGATATTTCCTTCAGTTCATTGCGAGAGCAGCGGTAAAACAAATGATCCATCGCTTTCAGGTGAAATCGTCTCGTGCCTTCCAATCTAAAATGGCCGGGACTGAGGCAGCCGACAAAGCCCAGGGTTCCTCATCCAAAATGTCGGACGCGGAGCTTCAGGTGACCCGGATGTTGCTGCTGGTGACGTCAACCTTCCTGGTGTGTGTGGGCCCGATGGCTTTCATAATAGTGGCTGAGAGGTATTTCTGGTTTCCCTCCACGCCGCAAGAGTTCGCATCGTAAGTTGCACGTCTACTTTAGTACTCATTGCTCGTTATCTAATGCTTATCTTGTCTTCTACCCATGCTAATTTGCACACGAGATTTACCCAGGGCTGGTATTCATGAAAAACCGTGTAATTATAAACGCACGTACGAGATATGTGCGCTTTGATATGCAGCGTGTAAGTCGACAAAACCTCCAGATCTATCGAACAGATCATGAAGGCAAAGCGGTACTCTTGCCTGATTCTCATATGAAAGACTAAAACCGACAGAAGGGTCAGAACCGTGGGATACTCGTTTGTGGTACGAAATGTGTTAAAGATTTGCATTATCGACGGGAAGCTTCAGTGAGGATCACGTGTATCGTTGTGTGCAAGTGCGCAGTCAAAGGGTCAGGTTGGTTAGCTGGGGGTTAACGTCCCCGACACAACGAGGTGATTGGAGACGGCCCATAGGGGCAGGTCATGGGGGATGGGGATAGCTACTCCAACTGAACAGTCCAACTGAACACTTATTCAATCCAGTCAGACTGCCAGGTCGGCCACATTTTATGTATCTTTGACAGTCAAAGGGAAATCATTTGTTTATTTGTCTGTCTGTTTGGTTGATCGGCTGACGGGCTGACTGGTCAGTCGGTCGTCGTTGTTGTTGTCGAAACGAGCAGAAATTCAGTTTCAGAAGCTCTGTTTCAGGAGGTACTTCGTGCGAACTATTTTCAACAACCTGGACTACACTAACCACGCGCTTAACTTCTTCCTGTACTGTGTGTCCGGACGCCGTTTCAGACAAGAGCTTGTTGACACTTTCTCCTTCTTGTGTCCCGCTAAGGTGAAGGCCACAACTTCCGCTAAAGGCGTCACTTCCGGCAGAGATCGTCCTCCGCTTGAGGCCAGCAGCAGTACCGCCATCACTGTGACATAAAATTATGTCTAGAGTATTTACTTGGGAAGTCACAACTGATTACAAGATTTCGTCGTATTTCGTAGGCTTGCTCCCAAGATCCAGTGTAACTGTTTTGTAATGTGACGTGTTATGTGACTCCTTATAAAAGTTGGGTTTTGCTTTGTTCGGGTAACCCATGAGTGATCGGGGAAGCCACATCCTGGGTTAAGGCCGTTCTTAACCGGGCGAACCACCAGTCCGGCGAACTTGTTCGGCGAACTGTGTGTTGTATACGAACAGGGCGAGCCCGCACACGTACGTAGTTCCAGAGGTTCGGCCGAACCAGTTCTCTTTCTTAACCGACCGTTGCATATGTCATTGCCCGAACTGACAAGGCGGAAGTTGAGACAATCGTAAACAACCAAAATGGCCGCTTTCGTAGACTGATCGAGACGACGAGGCATTTGCGGTAGTTATCGTTTTAAGTGAACTCTTGGAAGCCGAGGAAGAGGAGAAAAGAGGAAAAGAGCGCAAGAGAGGGAAATGTCAAGTGAGTCGATAGCCGCCATGCCGTCCGCCATTTTCCTCAACTTTGTACACGCGCACAACAGCTCTCCCCGAGCAACCAATCAGAGCGCAGGATCGGCCAAAGGATCGCGAGGGTTCCCACGACACGCTGTGCAGACCTCAAACCTAGTTCGGCGTACCTTTCGAACCAGGGTTTGCGATGAAGTGTTCGGTCGGTTAAGAAACAACGTGCGCGAATCTAGTTCGCCGTACTCTTCGAACCTAGTTCGCGAACCAAAAGTTCGCCCGGTTAAGAACGGCCTTTAGGGATTCAAGCGAACAAACTGTTTGGTGGCTACATCTTTTACGTGGTGGCTAAGCACAAGAAAACGCCAGGCTAATGTAAGAAAAATGGCAGCGTACCTAAGCTATACGGTGATGTTTATTAGCTGAGCTTGATTGAAGTTAGAATGGGATCCCCTATGGCGCACGGCGAACCTCACCTCGCAGTTAGCGTTGGACATTTTCCACTGAGACACGCACGCACTGTAGCTTGTAGGGGTAAAGTGTATATTTTCATGGAGCGTTATTTAGCGTCAGTTGTGTCCTATCATTATATAAATATTGGTCCAGCCAAACACTGAGAATAGAGGTAACCCTCTGACGCGTAAACGTCATTTATTCAGATGACGATTATTATTCATAAAATATCACAGTAAATACTGGATAAAACCAGGAATGCAAGCAGAGGAATTTTCCCACAATCAAGTTATATTTTGATAGACCGCCTGTGAGATTCTGTCACTGTGCAGGTGTCTAAGATGTAAGAGACCTCAGAAAGGTTTGTAAGCATACAGTTACTGGGAGATAACACGTGCGAAATACGGAATTTGTCTCTTTTTTTTCTCTTTTTTTTTCTTTTTTTTTTTTTTTTTTTGCTGCCCCAACAATTTGCAGTTTCTCCCAGGTCATGAAAGGAATCCACGGAGGGCTCGAAAGCTGGGGCAATTTTTATTATGCATGATGATGAAGATGAGGATGATGGTAAGATGATGCTATGGAGGTCCGTGTGGTTTGGGACTACAGGACAGGGCCGCGTTCCACGCTTCCTGTCATACATATCCCGGCATTAACCAGGCCCGGGAACTACGGTACCTGCGGTGCCGGCCGTGTAATCATCCACATCATAAGACGTGTCATACGAAGGGAAGCACCACCAAAGTCGCACCCGTGAAGTGGATGTAGAATTTCAATACGAATAAAATACTTCTGGATGGGGTTCCTGGTTAAAGTCGATGTCTTTTTTCCTTAAACTGAGTTGGCATCCATGCCCTCTAACATCAGCCCGAGGTATCCAAATTTTCTTCTACCTACTTCTATACACGCGCGCACGTGCGCGCGCGCGCTCACACACACACACACACACACACACACACACACACACACACACACACACACTGACTACACGCGTACCAAACAAGCACTAACAATACATTCATCCAACCCATGCACACCAAGCTGCAACCACTACAGTCATCACACGCACACCCTAGCCTATCCCTAACCTACACACAGAAAGAAAATACAAGAAAATAACGCCTACCCACACAAAACAGCACAAAACATAACTAAACCATTCCATGCACACCAAGCTGAAACCAATACAGTCATCTCACGCATACCCTAACCCTACCCAACACAGAATAAAAATACAAGAAAATGTCAAGGAAACGGTAATGACTGCGAAGTGGTTACAAGTTAGGTTTTTTTCCCGCGCCATGTATGTCAGTACGTCCGCAGAGTTACCTTTTGTTTGTTTGTTGAAGTTATGTCCCATTTGTTTGTGTCCTGAGGAAGGCGAAAGCCGAAACGTTGACCCGTGCCGTCCTTTGTGAAAGTTAAGTGGTTTCTGTCCCTTTTATGTCGCTTTTATTTGTTCAAAAAAATGTCGCCTGCACGCACAGCAAACAGCACAAACCATACCTGAATAAAAATCACAATTACTGTCTACACGCACATCAAACACGCACTGAACATACCTAACTCAACCCAAACACACCAATGCAGCCATCACAAGCAGACCTTTTCTCTCGAATCTATACAAGTCACTGAAAATCTGCCGTAGGCTACGTCATCCATACACGCCCGACAACACAGCCATTTTCAAGCAACAACACTAGGTGAGTATTTCCCTAAACATATTTGCTTATTCTCACTTTCATTCATCCTCCATGTTAGCATTCAATCATGGTATTTCTGAAATATATTTTACCAATTTTTCCCGCTCTGTCTTGACCTAAGGTGGCTGATGAGCCGGTGAAATTCCGACGAAACGCGTCCCGCTACGGTCAAGACTTTCCTTGGGACCTTACTAAACACCATTTCCTTGTATGTAGAATTTCAATGCGGATGAAATACTTCTGGATGGGGTTTCTGGGTAAAGTCGATGTCTTTTTTTCCTTAAACACACCCAGGAGCAGGCCATTTGTAATGCTTGCCCGGCCGGCGAGGGTGTCTGTTCTGTTACCGCCTACCGAGGGTTTGCTTGTGGCAGCGTGTGTCTGAGATTTCTCACCGCTCCTGGTCTTCCTAGGCGCAGGCCATTTGTTATGCTTGCCCGGCCAGCGAGGGTCCTCTTTTACTGCCTCTCACCCCTGAGTGCCCCGGGCAGTAGATCCAGAGAAGCCAAAGAATAAATATGCACGAGGCTTCAAAATTATTATATATTCCATGTTAGCTTCAGGCATCGTAGTCACCTCTAAAATTGCTCCAGTCTAGAAACAAAAATTACTGTACCATGCACAGACCATTCAAAGGGCACGCGCCTGACATGAGTTTACAAAATTTGGAACGTCCCCTTTCCGCTCAGGCCTCACTGGAGTAATGCAAGTCTACTTTCTGTTCACGCCAGAAAGCCACTTCATCGAACTCCACTTACGTCACCTTTGCCCAACTTGTGCGCAAAAAAGTCCCAGCTTCACCGGCAGCTTGCCTTTTGTTGCAACCCATGGCATGCACCTTGCCTATATAATACAAAAATCACGCTTTCTCTTGACAACAAAAATCAGTACAGACTAGCACACTCGCCAATCAGGGTTCTTCAAATACACTCTGCACATGACCCCAATGTGTGAATGACGCTCAGTTTGTGTCCTTATGACTGTAGGCGAATACTTTCCATTGACGCATGCCAGTCTGGGTTTTCTATACCAAATTTCACTTTTTTGGTAGAAGACTCATTTCGTTTTCAGGAATTGTGTCTTTCGATGACAAAAGCCTGAAAATATCGCTAAGATTGTCCAGGCTGACGGTTTGGGTACCCCCCCCCCCTCCCCTCGGGGTGCGTGCGGCGTGTGTGGAGAGTTGAGGTACTTTTGCTACACCTTGCTAATGACCGGGGTACGTTTGCACCCCTTAGCTGGCAAACTGTACCAAGTGAGTGTTACTACTGCCTTATCTACCTATAAGTACGTACCTATGAAATGATGATAGATTGGTTCTGTCCACGGTCAGTTTCATTTCTTTATTGAAATGGCTAGATAACAGAAACCTAATGAAACAAAAATGACTGTTGTGAGTAATATGGACAACTCCACTTGGCAAGACCCGAGGCCAAAGCCCCCCCCCCCCCCCCCCACACACACACACACACACCTTTACTCTCCCGTGTATTGGCAAAACACAATACGTCCATGACGTCATTGTATGGGAAAAGGGGTGATTTCAAAATGAAAATCATTGACGTAATGGTCCTTTTGCTAAAATGACGGCAATGGACTTACTGCTTTCTTTCCACGTTTCAGTCATATCAAACTACATGTGCTTCCCTCTTTGTAGTGTCTGGTAAGAAATTTTGCAAGACCATGCTCATTAACCTGCGGCACACGATTTGCTGAATTCGGGGTGCTCGTCCCTTTTGATTGACAGGGGTGGAGTCGTCTGTTGGGTGCTTGCTTCTGAGTTCGTCTCAACGTTGCTATTCTCTTTAATCCATGTCTAACCTAGGTAATCTTAGCAACACTATCAGGCGGTCCGTTGTTCGTTTGTTTTTCGCGGGTACCGACTGGGTACCGAGGAAAATCCAGCCCACAGTTTTGGCTCCCAGCCGAGATTCGAATTCACCCTAAACAGAATTAGATCCAAATCATTGCAACGTCAATCAGCACCTTTCACTGGGGAGCCGGGATGGCCGAATGGTAGAGCGTTGGGCTTTCAATGTTCGGGTCGTGAGTTCGAATCCCGATTGGGGCCAAATATTGTGCTGGCCTTTTTCTCGCTTCCCTGTCTTTGATATCACCCTTACGTGGAGGCAAAGGACGTTTAACTCCGAAACACCCGTTCCCACCCCATAGCACCGCGGTTTGTTGTTGTTGTTGTTGTTTTGTTTTGTTGTTGTTGTCAATTCAAACGCTATAGCACCAGAAAAAAACGCTTGGATTTTCAGTTGGCGATAAGAACGATTGAGATGCGACGTTTACCAACCAAAAGAGACTTGTCTTCATGCGTTACTACAATCTAAAGATGTGCATGTGGTCATGTTTTAAAATAACGGCTTGAAATGAGCGCAATCTTTGTCGAAACTTATGAAGCGGCATAGTAACGGGATAAGGTCGTCCATTTTGATTTTCCCCGGGGTTTTCCCCAGTTGACAGCTGAGCTGGCAGGGAATTGGGCTTCCGATTGTCTGGTCGTGAATTCGATTCACGCCTGGGGCTAAATATTGGTGCTGGGTTTTCCCGCCGTTGTCCCGTCTTTGATAACACATCGAAAAAAAAATGAGGACCCCAAATTCTATGAAACATTTAGGTTACTAGTAATAACTGCTAGCGGAAGTTAGGATGGGATCCCCAGTGGTACACGTACACCCTATGGTGATACAGTTGTATTCTTTCAACTTAACTCAAATATCTACCAAGTAAATTTGCATCAGTGACCTCACCAAAAAAAAAAAATTGATTTATGTTAGCATGGATTTAAATTTGGCTTAGTGGAAGTGTTGCACTTTGATTATACTCGTGTTTGCTGCAGTAAGAGCCGTCAAGGACCCGCTAACCTTGCCTGATTTTCGCATACAGGGCCAAAACCGAAAAAGAGTCAGAAACGTGGGATATTCATGCGCGGTACGAAATGTGCTGTTCACGCTGTTACAGGAGCTGAACGTAAATAAGATGTATATTTTCATACAGCGTCAAGTGTGTCCGAGAATCATATAAATATTCGTCATGGCACAACAAAGAAATTCACGTGGGCAGAGGACACAAATACACAGGGCCTCAAAATGCTTATGTATATTCCCTATCAGCCTTAGGCATCATAGTCACCCCTAAAAATGCTTCAGTCTAGAAACAATTACTACCATGAACAGACCATTCAAAGGCACGCACCTGACAGGGATTAAAAGAAATTAAATGTCTCCTTTCCGCTCAGGCCTCACTGGAGTAATGCACGTCTACTTTCTGTCTAGGCCAGAGAGACACTTCACAGAAATCCACTTGCCTCATTTGTGTCCGACCTCTGTGCGAAAAGTCCCAGCTTCACAGGCAGATTACCTCTTTTTGCAACCGCCTGGCATGCACCTTCACCTACATACACAAAAATCACGAAAATCACGCTTTCTCATGACGACAAAAATCAGTACAGACTAGCACACTCGCCAAACAGGGTACCTCAAATGAACACCAAACATGACCCCACGGTCAACTTGTGTCCTTACGCCCGTGTTGATTTTTTCTTATCGAGAGAGCCCTGACCCTCGGGGAAAAGGGGGAAAGAGTCGCCCGGACTATGTTCCCTTACATACAATAGGCAGTTTAGCTGGCGTGGTCGCGATTTGTCTGCAGAGCAGGGTTCACAGCTGGCTGGTCGGGAGTCAAGCCCTTATCAACTGGGCCACCCCTCACTGTCTTTACACACATGGGGTTCGAAGGCACACTTCAGTTTGCGGACGGTCAGCGCTTTAGGGTCACGAGGGTCAGCCCAGATGGCGGATGTATTTCTGACGTTACTTCAATTCAACAGTTTCTCCGGTGTTCATAGAGCTTACATCATTAGTTCGAGTGGTTTAACACGAAAGAAACCACGAGATATAGCGAGGTAGCTACGGCAAAAATGGAAACATCGAGTGGTTTCGTTCGTGGTAAACCACGAGAACTAATCATGTAAGCTGTTAATACCACGAGCATTCACACTCTTACCTCTAGTAGCAATCATTTTCTGCGACATTTAATTTTTCTGGGAAGGTGACTGGTGACTTATGTATCCCCTAAAAATTCTGCGCACTAATTTGTGAGAAAATGATGCGTAGAGCAGTTGAAAATGTTTGATGTCAAGAAGAATATCATTCAAAGCATGTCCTCATGTTCTGACTTTCAAAAGTGCACTCAAAAATTGTTTACACAGCTTTTTCTGTGCGATTTTTTTTTTTTTTTTTTTTTTGTGATTCAAGCCAAATAAAATTTCACCCCCAAAAGTAAACAAAATAAGTATGCACACCGACCGTGACGTTTGAGTTCCAAATGTTCCAAATAAAATGGCGCAATTTCTGCGCGGCTTTGACGGCTGATGACGTATCTGGAGTCTGTTTTTGTGAACTTGTAAACCACTGAGTGGGTTATGGAATGTCATAACTGACACTTTGGCTCTCTGTTTCCTTACTATTTTCGGACGTAAAGCACTCATAGTTAACTCACTTAAAATTTGCACTGGCGAGTGGTGTAAATGGCTTTATATCCACGTCGGACATACATCGGTCGTTGACCGAGTGACCGAGATGTCCGATTACCCTCTTACCAAGACGGACATGCATTTGTAATTGGCTCCCACAAAAGGGAGACAAAGGGTGATTTGGGGCAAATAGAGTTACTGGTATCATCGAAAAGTGCAGAAAATAAACTTTCTTTGGGTATCAAAGTATCTCTTAAAAGGCCAGGCAAAATCGCATCTGCAGAGGCGGAATAGCACCACCAGAACACGCTCCGCAATCTTTATTGCGCACCGTACCAGGCGCGTGCTTGGTGCGCTTTGAAGAATTGTAGCACCAGAACACTCCCCGCAATCTTTATTACGCACCGCACTGGGCGCGTGCTTGGTGCGCTTTGAAGAATAGTAGCACCAGAACACTCTTCGCCATTCTCACTATGCCCCATGCTGAGCGCGTGGTTGGCGCCAACCCTGTACCTGGGTCCTCGCTTTTCTTGGTCCCTGCGATGACGGCCAAGTCGGGCTAGAGAGAATTTCCTGCATGTGTTGTCTCCCTTGCCGCAACAAAGCACGCATTTTTTTTTTTTTTTTTTTTTTTGGCAGAGCACAAAGCTCCCACGAAAAATACATGCTTGCTGCGGGTCTGTGTATGCACGAGGGACAAATCATGTAGGAAATAATCTCTGAACAGGCTGAAAATGTACTGTGCTGGTAAAATGCGACAGTTTTCACCGATTCTGTGCACACTGTGAAATAACACTGGGACCTCAAAGTTGTTCGCAACTGTTCACTTTCCTTGTCACCGAGTATTTTGGTTTTTTCCTTCTTAGGTATCACTTAGCTCGGCTCGGTCTCGGTTAGCCCGACTTGGCGTCATCGCAGGGTCCAAGAGAAGCGAGGATCCGGGTACAGGGTTGGGTTGGCGCTCTTGTCTTTATGTCCTTAGGTCCGGTCGTTTTCCTCAGTTACCCGTATCAGCGTATGACGGAAGGGTCGTTTGTGAACCATGGTGCGACCACGCTGTTCGAGGAAAAAAATGCCAGGGATTTTGTTGGCGTTGGGTGCTTTGTCCTGTGTGATTCTCTATTCCAGCCACAGTGACGTTGTCCTCTTCACACAAGGTCAGTGAATAATAATAATGTTTAGCTCAGAATGTGGGTAAATCACGGGTACAGATCAGTTCAGAGCACGGGTACGAAAATATGTTAGTCATGTGCTCAAAGAACCGCGAGGCCACAAAATGTATTATATTCCCTATTATAGCCTCAGCCATCATTTTGCCGCCTCTAAAAATGCTTCAATTCAGAAATAAAATACCATGCACAGACCATCCAAGGGCACGTACCTGACAAGAGTAGTAAATACTCCCCCCCCCCCCTTTCCCCCAGCTCTTTTTATCGAGATCCCAGCTGTATTTCATGAAAGTGATGTGTGTGTGTGTGTGTGTGTGTGTGTGTGTGTGTGTGTGTGTGTGTGTGTGTGTGTGTGTGTGTGTGTGTGTGTGTAATTGTAGAGCGCTCTGAGCCAGCATCTGCTGGGATACTGCGCTATATAAAAGCAATCTATTATTATTATTACCAAAAAAAAAATGAATGTCTCCTTTCCGCTCAGGCCTCACTGGAGTAATGCTAGTCTACTTTCAGTTTAGGCCAGAAATCCACTTCAGCCAAACCCGCTCGCGTCACCTTTGTCTCTCCTGTGCGCAAAACGTTCCAGCTTCACTGAGAGCTTGCCTCCTCTTGCTACCCCCTGGGATGCACCTTGCTCTACGAAATACAAAAATCACGAAAATCACGCTTTTTCGGGCGAAATTCCGAAGCTCTAAGTGGGATTCGAACTCTTATCCTAGCACCGGTGGCCTGAATCGTTATCAGTACACCACCGACGGCCCTTAATACAAGATACACTGTGGCAAATATAGATTTTTCGCTTCATTTTGCAGGTTCAAACCACGACTACGGAAAAGGAGCAGGCGACAGCCGGTTGCGTCAGCTTGGTGCAACGGACTCAGCTAAGATTACGGAAACTAGACCATATTCTTCCGTACTAGTTCCTACTGCACACCCCACGCTGGCACGATTCCCGGCTGTACCTACAAAGAGAAGAACTACCACCAGAGCCACACCAACAACTGTTGTTAAAACAACGAAAGTAGCTTCGACTCTAGCGACCGAACTTGCACACCACTTCACTGTCTACGGCCAAATATGCGATCCTTTGCCCACAACAGTTCCCTCTAACGCCAGTATTTTCCAGTGCGACTTCCGCACCAGAAAACCCGTGCCTTGCAGTCACAGACTTCGTGCCGAGCTCGCGTGTAACGATTCGTCCGCCGAGATCGTTTACAGGTGGGTGAAGCTTGACTCGCCACCGGCTGTGTACGGCTACAATGATACGTGTTTGGCTCGCGTGGTGGCTCAGAGGTGTACCAAGGGCGGTCTCATACCGAGGGTGGTCCACTACGTAAATTTCAACCGCCGGAAAATGCTGTTTCACGGCTTGCTCAGCGTGCTCAGTGCAGTTCGTTTTATTCGGGTAAGCAGGTTTGGATTTATCGATGGGAACTATGGCGTGTAGTAGTAGTAGTAGTAGCAGTAGCAGCAGCAGCAGCAGTAGTAATAGTGGAAGTAGTAGTAGTGGTAGTAGCAGTAGTAGTAGTAATTATAGTAGTGGTGGTAGTAGTGGCAGTGCTAGTAGTATCAGTGGTGGTAGTAGTAGTAGCAGTGGTAGTAGCAGCAGTAGTAGTAGTAGTAGTGGTAGCAGTAGTAGTGGGTTTTTTTGTGTGTTTTTTTTGTTTGGTTTTTTTTTTTTTGGGGGGGGGAGGGTTTAGGCGTCACCTAACGACAGACAACATTAAGTAGGTTGAAAATTGCCATATTGAAACGCTCAGTTCTGTGCCGCGTGCAATGAGTTCAACAAACAGTGCGCGTGTTTCCTCGTGCAAGTCGGAAAAGGGTGAGGTTAAACAGCCTGATGAAAGAAAATAAGATAAGATGCCACTTTGTCACATTGATCTACCTCGCGATTAGTCAAGCAAGCAGCCAACTGACCAATTACATCTCTTATCTCTAACGGAACCGTGTGTTTCCTGGTGCACATTGGGGAAAAAAAGGAGGGGGGGGGGGGGCAGTTTGCCATTTGGTCCACCACACAGTCTTAATCTCCTGTTACTTCCTTATCAGCACTCAGTCCAAGCCAAGGCCAATCTGCTGTCACATTTAAGTTCTCTTTATTATCGCCCTTGGACACTGAACCCGGATTTCGCTTTCACGTTGCCTCAGAGGGTGTAATTTCCTTATTTTCTCGTGAGAATTCCCCAAACGTAATTTATCTGGGGTCGCTTTGTGATCATGGTTCCGCCTAGAACTGTAGGAATTAATCTATTAACTTCAGTTTATCATCAGAGTTAAAGCGGCTTCAGTCAGCTCTACAGTGCTGAATAATAATAATTATAATAATAATACATAGTTTTTCTAGTGCGCTAAGCCGGGACTACACTATTAGTACGAAATGCATGAATAGATACTAAGGAGAGCTAACGGCTATTTCATGGACTAAACGATAATGCACTCTGAGAATAGACGACTCTAACCCCGCCCCTTTCCTTTGCCGTGTATTGGCATAAACGTCCATGACGTCATTTTATGAAAAACTAGAGGAGCAAAGCCTCCTTGGCTCACTTGTGAGATGGATCAAAGTCATTAAAAAGAGTATGTTTCTAAAGCTCTTATCACTAGCTATCATGAAGTAAGGTGTCTTGTGTTCATAGTTCCTAAGAAAACGGCAAATGGCAACATAACAGTTTTCCCAGGACAGCTTCTATGACCTTGACCTTGGGTCAAGGTCATTCAAATGAGATCTGTAAGTGAAGATCTTATCAGTGACTATCATTATGCCAAATTTGATAGCTCTAATTTTTGTAGTTTCTGTACAAATGGTAATGTAAAATTTCACAACAGACAGCTGTAATGACCTTGACCTTGAGTCAAGGTCTCTCAAATGGGTATGTCTGCATAGGCCTCTTTGCTGCCTATCATTGCGCCTTGTTTGGTGCCTATGCTGTTTGTTGTTTCCAAGAAAATGCTAACGTTAAAGTCTCCACAAAACATCTTGAATGGCTTTGACCTTGACTCAAGGAAATTGAATACAAGTACGCCAGTACATGTACAAGTTATGCCAGTACAGGTTTTGTCAATGTCTATCGTGCCATGCAAAGTTTGATGCCTCTGGTTCCACTACATTCTGAAAAAATGGCAATTTTAAATTTCCAATTAGACAGTTTTGATGACCTTGACCTTCAGTCAAGGTCATTCAAAATGGTATGTCTTGAAAGGTCTTGCTGCTGTTTATCAGCAAGCCAGGTTTGGTGCTTCTGTTGTTTATTGTTTCTGAGAAAATGCCAATGTTAAGGTTTTGAAAGGTTTTCCGCAAAACACCTTGTATGGCCTTGACCTTGATTCAAAGTCACTGAATACAGGTATGCCAGTAAATGTGTTGTCAATGTCTATCATCATGCAAAGTTTGATGTCTCTGGCTTTTCTAAATTCTGAGAAAATGCCAATGTAAAATTTCCAAACAGACAGCTTTAGTGACCCTGACCTGGGGTCAAGGTCAGTCATTATGGTATGTTTTGAAAGGTCTTATGGCTGTCTATCAGCGTGCCAAATTTGGTGCCTCTGCTGTTCATTGTTTCTGAGAAATTGCCAATGTTCAGGTTTTGGAAGTTTTTCCTCAAAACAGCTTGCATGGCCTTGACCTTGACTCAAAGTCACTGAACACAGGCGTGTCAGTAACGGTGTTGTCAATATCTATCGTCATGCTAAGTTTGGTGTCTCTGGCGTTTCTAAATTCTGAGAAAATGCCAATGTAAAATTTCCAAACAGACAGCTTTAGTGACCTTGACCTTGGGTCAAGGTCAATCATTATAGTATGTTTTGAAAGGTCTTATGGCTGTCTATCAGCATACCACGTTTGGTGCCTCTGCTGTGCATTGTTTCTGAGAAAATGCCAATGTTAAGGTTTTGGACGGTTTCCGCAAAACAGCTTGCATGGCCTTGACCTTGATTCAAAGTAACTGAATACAGGTATGTTAGTAAAGGTGTTGTCAATGTCTATCATCTTGCAAAGTTTGATGTCTCTGGCTTTTCTAGATTCTGAGAAATGCCAATGTAAAATTTCCAAACAGACAGCTTTAGTGACCTTGACCTTGGGTCAAGGTCAATCACTATGATATGCTTTGAAAGGTCTTATGGCTGTCTATCAGCTTGCCAAGTTTGGTGCCTCTGCTGCTCATAGTTTCTGAGAAAATGCCAATGTTAAGGTTTACTGCGGACACACAGACACACACACAGACAGACAGACACACACACACACACACACACACACACACACACACACACACACACACACACAGACGACGGAGGGTTATTACATAGACTCACTTTGTTACACAAGTGAGCCAATAAAAAATGATTTCAAGATGAAAGAGATTGACGTAGTGGTCTTTTTTCCTCAAATGACGTCAATGGACTTACTGCTTTCTGTCCACGTTTCAGTCATATCAAACTACACGTGCTTCCCTCTTTGTAGTGTCTGGCAAGAAAGTTTGCCAGGCCAGGCCACGTGTTGTTTTCATTATGCCACGGCACGCGATTGGCTGAATTGTGGAGGCCCGCCCCTTTTTTTATAGACAGGAGTGTAGTAGTGTATAGTCCCGGCGTAATAAGTCTGGAAGTAGAACTAGTCTAGTGTCCTTTCGCGCATCCGACCCCAGAGCCCATAGAGTTTTAACCGAGTACATCACACGTGTAAGTTTGACTGTTTTCAGTAACAACTGAAGTTGTTGGTTTGTTCCTTCTTTAAATCGCAGTGGATTGGTCACTTTAAGGGTCAGTGAGTTTATCGCATGAGAATGCAAACAGTGTCAAGCTAGAACATGTAAAAACCGGATCTGAAGGTGATTGGGTAGATTCATTACATAATGACGTCACGCAGGAAAACAGTCTACCGAAGTAGAGTGCCGGGCACAAAAAAAAATAGATAAATAAATAAATAAATGGGCTGGATGTGGTCGTTTTAAGGGTCAGTGAGTTTATCGCATGAGAATGGAAACAGTGTCAAGCTTGAACATTGTAAAAACCGGATCTGAGGATGATTGGATAGACCCGTACGTAATGACGTCACGCAGGAAAACGATCCACCGGAGTAGAGTGCCGTTCGCAAAAAAAAAAAAAAAAAAAAAAACGCGGTGGGTTGTGGGATGCCACGGCCGGGAGGCAGGACAACAACGGTGCACATAATGTTTTTGCACAACTTGAAGATAATAATAATAATAATAATAATAATAATGAATATTGTATAGGCGCTTTACCCAATTTCATGAATCGGCTCAAAGCGCCGCGAACTGAACCCAGCATGCACGCTCACATGAATCACACGCATTCTCTCACACACTGGACATAAACACATTACAATCACGTGGTGCGAAGGGTCAGCTCAGCTATTTAAATTTCGGAATTTAGAATTGCATTTATTTTTCAAATTTGATGGGCTGAACATTTCCAAAGCAGGGGGGGGGGGGGGGAGCCGGAGTACCCGGAGAGAACCCCCCGACGATCGGCCCGAATGAATGGTGCCACATACGAGAAGAAAAAATTCTTTGCCCCGAGTGGGACTCGAACCCCTGACCTCTCGCACTGGTGACAAGTGTCTTAACCACTAAACCGCCGACCGCCCCGTTCGACATTTGATTTCACTGCCGAACTGAAAGTTAAAGTCTCAATACATATGAGAATGTGTGGGCGACTTTTCATCCAATGCGTTGACAGTGTGCATCCGACTCACTCACAGAAACAAGCATCTGAGACCATTGTAGTGACTCTGGCCGGCGTATAAGTTGTTCTAGAAGTGTATCGCGTACTGAGCAGACGGCGTTAATTGGTTACGAACTGAAGACCAGCTACTACTAGTAGACGGCGTTGATTGGTGGCTATTTTTAGAAGCTTTGTCGAGTCCCGGTCTGTACAGGAATGGACCGTACGCTTGGAGAAAATCGTATTTCTCTAATATTAGAAGCCACAAGGTCACGAAAACGGTCACAATGGCCAAATGAAACATCTGTTTATCTGGCGAACAACCTTACAACTTTGAAAGCGGCTGTTTTTCATCTCAGCGAGGTTACGAACATACAGACTTCAAATATGGGTTGCTCTGCTTCGTTAACGTTGCGCCACAGTTCGGAACGCAACAATTCCCGCGATTTGTGACAAATTGCAGAGTATACTTCTATGAAAACAACTGATTTGCGCACGGCACTCTGCTTTCGCGGTGGCTCAACCCCTTTTCTGGGTCAGACATCCGATTACTCCAAATTCCGATTAGCAGTGGGTCGTCTTACGTCATTCAAACGTGCCTTGTCGTCAGTACATGTACCTGCTTTTCTGGGCCAGTAACGACAGCGGGCATATCCAGGCGTGGTCCATGATGAGCTGATAAGATTTGTCTGGTATTTGGACAAACATGGGTCAGAGTAATATTCCCGCATCTACAGGTTTGCACTAGTATAGCGCTGGACTATCATTTCTCGGATCGCGAGTTCGATTCCCAGCTAGTAGTAAAAAATATGTTGTGGCTTTTTCCTTAATAATAATAATGATGATAATAATAATGGGCGTTATACAAGCGCTTATCCAGTTTCTCGGCTCGCGCTGCCAAGTGAACCCAACACGCACGCTCCTGTGAATCACACGCATTCTCTCACACATAGAACGTCAACACATTACACGTGCAGGGTCAGCTTCGGAATTCGAACTGCATTTTTTGTTGTTGTTGTTTTCAGCCCTGTCTTGTCCTATTCCATGCGGACTATCTGCCCTTTGGGAGCTTCTGGGATACTTTGGTACAGCTGGTTCCTCACGTGATCCACGTCAATCGCACTCAACCGACAGCCATCTTTGATCGTGAGGTCAAGGTCGTACAGCACAGATCTGACGTGGCCCGCTTACAGGCGATCATGAGTATGGCCAATTATAGTAGTCGTAGTAGTAGTAACAGTAGCAGTAGCAAAGTCGTCATCGTCGTCGTCGTCGTCGTAGCCGCAGCAGCAGCAGCAGCGTAGTAGTAGTAGTAGTAGCAGTAGCAGCAGCACCAGCACCAGCAGCAGCAGCATAGTAGTAGTAGTAGTAGTAGTAGTCGTAGTAGTAGTAACAATAGCAGTAGCAACAGTCGTAGTCGTCGTCGTAGCCGCAGCAGCAGCAGCAGTAGTAGTAGTAGTAGCAGCAGCAGCAGCGTAGTAGTAGTAGTAGCAGCAGAAGCAGCAGCAGCATAGTAGTAGTAGTAGTAGTAGTCGTAGTAGCAGCAGTAGTAGTAGTAGTAGTAGCAGCAGTAGTAGCAGTGGCAGTGGTAGTAGTAGTAGTCGTCGTAGCAGTAGCAGTAGTCGTAGTCATAGTTGTAGCAGTAGTCGTAGTAGTAGCAGCAGTAGTAGTTGTAGCAGTAGCAGTGGCAGTAGTAGTAGCAGTGCATGTTATTCATAACGTATCATAGCAAATACTGGACAAAACCAGGAACGCAAGCAAAGGACGTTTACCCTAATCAAGGTGGGTAAAAACAAAAAACAAAAACAAACGGTCACAGGCAACCTATCAGTGCTCTGATTGCAAAAAGCTTTGCATGGCCGTGATACAAGCAAATTTGAGCTGGAAAATTTTGCAAACAAAGGATGCTCGCCATACTGGGTCAGAGGCGACCTCCAGCCAAGGGGGACTTCTACCGCTACTCGCGTCGTCTGCTAGGGCATTAGGGAAAGAGAGAGCTCTTAAACAAAATCGATTATTTGTTAATAATTTTCATGTTTACAGAGTTTGGCGGCGTGTACTCGGACACAGACCACATCGTCCTCAACCCTCTGGACGACCTTCTCAACCACTCGGTTGTCATGGGGATAGAGAACAAAGACAAGAACTTCGGCAACGGGTTCTACATGGGCAAAGCTGGAGCTGAGTTCCTCAAACTCTGGCACGCCGCCTACCGGACTTTTGACGACGGCAGATGGGGAGAGCACTCGTGCATCGTCCCTTTCAAGCTGCATAAGAACCATTCTGAGGTCGCCCTCCACGTTGTGGATTCATTCTTCAGGCCAAACGGAATGAGCATCCCGTCAAAGTTTTACACGGGCCATTACAACTGGACGGAGTTGTACGGCGTTCACCTTTATCAAAGGGTGTATAAGCAATATTTCCAAGGCAAGATTGAGACCCGCAACACCTCCCTAGGGGAAATAACTCGTCACGTTTTGTTCGGGGATAGCGGCGCCTGTTTCGGCGAGAAGAAAGACGTGAAGCTTACACCACTGAGGGAGAGCGTAAAGTGATGTTAGAAAATGCCACAGCTGTGGTTGAATTCGTTGCAATACAGCATGCCTGACTTGCATGGGGGTAGGGGGAGGGCGGGTGTGGGAGGGGCCCACCAATGCGAGAGGTCAGAGTCACTGGACCACTGGCCACGCTTTCAAATTTCTTCAAGACCTTTTTATGGGAATATGCATGGCGCATCGGGAAGAATTGTTCACGAAAGGTAAAAAAAAGTTCCACTAGTGAGTATTTATATCACGTTCGAGGGGGGAAAAAAAACAAAAAACTTTGTTTGAGTGCACTCATTTTTCAAAAGTTTACATCTCTATTTTTAGACTGAGACAAAAACAGGAGTTCCGTCCCTTCATCACCATTTTGCTGACGGCTTCCGTCAACATTTCACTTGATGGTTGATGAATTTGTAATACTGATAGTCATGACATTAGTTGAGCATTACATACAAGAATGACTGTTGCCAGTGAGCTTGTGGCTGAGAGGCCGGGTCAATTCCTTGGCCAAAGAGGGAGTAGTCAGTTCAGACTTTAGAATTTGTCCTGGCTGACTGAAAAGGTGTATGACATTTGTCCTGAAAACTGTTCACTCTTATGCGAAGTCTGTGTGTGGTCACCTTCATGCGAAGTCTCTGTGTGTGTGTGTGTGTGTGTGTGTGTGTGTGTGTGTGTGTGTGTGTGTGTGTGTGTGTGTGTGTGTGTGTGTGTGTGTGTGTGTGTGTGTGTACTGCACCCCCTCCCCGTACCTCCATACAGTTAGGCATGCTGTATTGCAACACACACACACACACACACACACACACACACACACACACACACACACAGAGGACACATGTGCCTTCTTGCACATGAAAGATCCTCTAGCCATCACCTCCGAGGGCCTGTATGCATGGAGAGAGAACTGGGGGGAGACTAGCTTGACTAAGCTAACACTAAACGATTAGCGCGAAATGCATTAACGAAAAGTAAAGCAAGTTCTCGCCTATTTCTGGGTGACTACACGCGATTAAGTCTGACGGTAGTGTCTCAGACTAGCCTAGTCTTTTTCCATGCATCAAGCCCACGGGGTCTCACTAGACTAGACTAGACCGAAACGGTTTGTAGATTTGCACACCGTACAACTTGAAACGAAAGACTTGCCGTATACTGTAGTCAAATTAGATTTGATAATTTCATTTCAAAGTTGAATCGATTAAAAAATGTTTAAGTTGAAATCAAGTTGTCCTCTTTTCAGATCCACTTTTTTTAGGCACAGTAGGTTTGATTGGGTGCAACATGACGTCATAACTTTTGAATGACATCACAGTTTGACTAAAAATTATTTCAGGATGCTGGACATAGACTAAGCTTTGATATTCATGTTGACCGTTTCCGTGGTCATTTAAACCGGTAAGCAGCATTTATAACATCACTTCTGGTACACCCCACGTAAAATCACCTAAATCCGTTCACTAAGAATTCAGAAAATTGGCCAACTATGTAACTGACTAGTCTTTTTCCATGCATTAGGCCCAAGGGGTTTGACTAGACTACACTACAGTCTGAGACTCTAACCTCTAGTCACTCTAACCTCACTAGCGTTCATTGCCGTGTAGTCCCTGAAATAGTCGCAGACGTTTCCTGGTCCCATACTAATTTTTTCACGCATTATGATGGTTAGACTCTTTTTAACTTTACGTGAAAACCAAGCCCATACATTCATTGTCACTTAACTTGTTGTGACAAATATGATTATTGCCCTGTCATAAAAGACGCTAAGCTGTCGGGATGAGTTTGCAATCATTTTTATTTAGTTACAGAAATCTCCAGTAAAATTGCCTGCTATTCTATCAGTCTTCGATGTTCTTCTTCTACTGGCCATTTTCATGTTGAAAAGTGAAATAATTATGGTACGGATGACACTTGCTGGATAATTGGCTGAAATTCTTTTCCTTTGTTATGATAGGAGTAATAAAATCACGACTTTGTCTCTCAAAAAAATAAAAAAATGAAAAAGGTTAGACTCGTTTTACAATTTATAGTCGAGTTAGTCAGCCTCGGGCGTCCGTCCTCAGTCTCTGCTCATGCATCAGCCCCAAGCGATTAATCTGATATTGTGTGTGTGTGTGGCAATCGATTCGTCACAGACTGCGTCAGGATCAACACAAATTCCGCCACGAATCACACACGGATACTGGCGCTGACAGCGTATTTTTAGCATCATAGGGAGCGCACAGCCGCGGCAATACACAATCGTACAGGGGACGCAACCGTGTGGCTGGGAATCATTGGTGAGCAAACCATTATTTTTAGTGAAGATATCGGTAAGCTCTGTGTGTGTGTGTGTGTGTGTGTGTGTGTGTGTGTGTGTGTGTGTGTGTGTGTGTGTGTGTGTGTGTGTGCCAGTGTGTGTGTATGTACCAATGTCAGCCCCGTGTGTCTGTGTGTTTGTGTGTGTGAGCTTATTCAGTGTGTGGGGGGGGGGGGGCTGTTATGAGACTGAATGCGTTTTGTTTCTCTTGTTCATTTCGGATAAGGACGTTAAACCCCCAAACACCCACCCACCCTTCATTTCGGTTACTAGTTTGAGTTGTTCCCTCACTTCCACTTGCGAGAATCGGGGAAACGTTCCCTGCCTCGGTCAAAGGGAGGTAAAACAACTTTGTGCTCCCTGTCTTTTTCCAGTACAGCAGAAGTTGTCTGCTCACACAAGTCGAACGGCATCGAACACACTGTGTGTGTGTGTGTGTGTGTGTGTGTGTGTGTGTGTGTGTGTGTGTGTTAGGCGAGAGTGTAAGAAACGTTTCTCCTACAGCCCCGTTTCGCTCTGACTGTGAACTGAGCTTGTCTGTCCGTCAAATTTAACTGATCTGCCAGTTTGGTTGGATTGAATGGTGTTCAGCCTTTCAATTCTATTACGACAGCTTTACCTTCCCCCTGTACCTGTGCACTATTGCCGCTAGGGCTGTCTCCAATCTCTGACGTTAAAAGTCTACAACTAACCGGCCGCCAGCCAGTCAGGATGCTTACACTTGTTTAATTAAAGAGGCCAATGCTGCCGTATTATGCTCACAGATCGGGCTGAGCTGTTTTCGTGGTACAGTAGAACCTCTTTTGGGTGACCACCCCTTTGGGAGACCACCTGCCTGTGCAGACCAATGTTACATGTACAATGATACTGGGTTGCACTTCTTCCCTGTCTGAGGCTTCTTTTGGGTGGCCACCTCTCTCTTAAGACCACTCTTATCTGGCTACAGGAGTGGTCGCCCAAAAGAAGTTGTACTGTATCTATAATCGTCATACCACTTACACACCTGGCCTGGTATTCATGAAGTGCGTGGTAGAGCGTTGGACTTCCAGTTCTCGGGACTTGAGTTCGTATCCCGGCTGGGGCCAAATATTTGTGCTGGCTTTTTCATCGTTTGCCCCGTCTTTGATACCACCCGTATGTGGTGGAAACGGACGTTAAACCCCCCAAACACCCACCCCCACCCTCATGAAGTGCGTTTAGCTAGGATAATGTCTAGGTTACGGTCGTCAGTAAACGGGCGTTTAACACTAGTAATTTCCCATTTTTATGCCCGTTCATCCTAGCCAAACGCACTTCGTGAATACTAGGCCTGGACAGTGACAGCTTCTGTAATGCTGGCACTAAGCCACCACAGAAGCGTAATCGATGACCCGACGACTGAGCGCAGCAGTAGACTGAGTCAGTATCAACTGTCGTTGACTTTGAATTTTCGACCGCTCGCGCACAGTGCAAACAATGTTGTATTGCATTAAGAGCTGTACTCATCATCAGGTAAAGAGTATTCAAGCGTACAGACGCACTCACGCATGAAAAAGTTCCAAACCCTAAGCTGGCTTAGGAAAGATGGAATTAGCCCGTTTCATGAAATGAAGCCGAGCAGACCGATGTACTATAAGCTAAACTTAAGCCATAAAAGGGCACGTCAGCTGCACCACCCAACCCTAAAACTCGTCCACATTCCTTGTTCCCACCTCGTCCCATCCCCCCCCCCCCCCCACTCCCTGGGGGGACAGACAGGTATCTTCTGATCCCATGGCTCCGCCCCTCCGATTCTCTGGCTGTCAACCCTAGCTGGTTTTATGGGCGACTTTGGTAGACTGCGTTCACCCCACATTAATATACACGGCGGACAGAAATAGCCAGAGACTAGCGCACAGAACCGGTTTTTCTGTTGAGGAATTTCTCGGGTCTGTGCTGTGCTTCTGTGTGTGTGTGTGTGTGTGTGTGTGTGTGTGTGTGTGTGTGTTCACATTTGGGCTCAGTCTTATAATTATGTGATCTTTTGCAATCGCTACAATCTTGTTTGTATACTATGTGTTGTTTTATAGAACCTGATTTGGACTTTTGCGATGTGATGTATGTCCAGTTAATTTAATTAATTCATCTGCTGGGTTGTTGCTGTTGTTGTTATTGTTGTTGTTGTTGTTTTGTTGTTGTCTTGTTTTGTTTTGGGTTTGTTTGTTGGTTGGTTTTTTGTTGTTGTTGTTGTTCTTTTGTTGTTTTTTTTCGGGGGGGGGGGGTAACCTCGACGAAATGATTTTCCCAGTAATGTAATTAATAAATTGATCTTTATCTTTAATAACCTCACAATTTGACGACAAACTTAACAACGTCACAATGTGACGACAAACTGTGTAAAAACCCGGTGCATATTGGGTGATATTGCGAAGCATGCTCGACGTTTAGAACTGCTGATGAGACTTATGAGAGGGTGGTGCGCGTGTGTTCAAAAAAATTACAAATGCACGAGGTTTCAAAATGCCTATAACAATATTCCGTATTAGCCTCAGACATCATAGTCACCCGTAAAAATGCTTCAATCTAGAAACAAAAATTACCATGCACAGACCATTCAAGGGCACGTACCGTTGTTGTTGTTGTTGTTTTGTTTTTTGTTTTGTTTTGTTTTGTTTTAATTGAATGTCTCCTTTCCGCTCAGGCATCAGTGGAGAAATGCTAGTCTATTATCTGTTTAGGCCAGAGAGCCACTTCACTCAAATCCACTCGCGTCACATTTGCCTCTCTTGTGCGCAAACAGTCCCAGCTTCATTGGCGGCTTGCCTCCTCTTGCATCCCCCTGGCATGCACCTTGCCCTGCCAAATACATAAATCATGAAATCCAAGCTTTTTCTAGCTAGCACATTGTCTGGTGTGTGGGAGAATGCGTGTGATTCACGTGCGTGTGCGTGTCGTGTTCAGCTCGCGGCGCTTTTAAGCACACAACTAGGACAAGTGTCTACATACTCCACACATCATTGTTATTATTATTATTGCTCAAACAGCACAAATTTTATCTGACAGCCAGAGGCGACGTTTCTCAGCTTCCCTGTTTGAGACACTTCCGACATCGCCCTCCATTTCATCCTGTACATCAGCCCCGCCCCTCTCTCCAAACAAACGAAAAGAACGAGGAAGCGTGTGCGTATGACCAACCTGCAACCCTATTCAACGGACCGTTGCGAAATGTCCGCCACATGAACTGTTCGGTCACGCATGGAAGAACATTGTCAAAGCGCACCCAGGGGTGAGGGGCAGGAGTGTGGGGTGGGTCGGTGACAGAGGGGGGAGGGGGGTGAAGGGGGACACAAAGGGGGAGGGTTGAGAGAGGGTACACAGTCAATTGACCCTGCTCATTGAAGCATGCAAGCCTGGTATTTGGAAGTGTCTGTCTGCTCCACGCCACAGGAGAGGCCTGAGCGTATAACCCGTCGTTTTCTGGTAGCACTTCGGCGGTATAGTCCCGAGAATGCCAGGGACAGCTTCCAAAAGAGCGCAGGACAGCATGAAATTACCTACCTCAGCGCGCTAAAGGTGAGAGGTTTTCCGAGCTTTCTGCATAGGTGAGGGGTAGGGTACAGGTAAGGAAAGGTAAGTTTTAAAGGAACGGGGGGAGGGAGGGAGAGGGGGGATTGGGAGGGGGATGGGGCTCCCTCCTGCCTCCCCTCCCCTTCTTTTGAAAGGGCAGCCGGGGAGACGGGAGTTTCGGGCAAGCTAACAGAGCCCACGACGTCCACGCCGCCCCGTGTTTGTCGCCCTGTGCCTGTGTTGGGCTGGGCAAGCCGTGTTGTGTTTCGCACCCTCCCCCCCCCCCCCCCTCCTCTCTCTCTCTCTCTCTCTCTCTCCCTCTGCTCTCTCTCTCCCTCGCTCTCTCGGATACCGCGACCGCTGTGACAGCCCTTGCGCAGCGACAGAAGTGAGCCGAACAGGTTACCTGCGGGGAATACGCCGTGAGAACACCTGTGCGCAATTCGCTCACCTGAATCTACCCGGGTGCGTAGAAATTTCCACACAGCTTGTGCTACTGTCCTACAGAGAAGGGTGGAGTGTACGTGTGTGTGTTCACTGTTTCAGCACGGATTTTTGGTGACAGGAGATTCTGTGTGGTTCTCGGGGAGATATTTCTACTGTCCGGAGAAGAGTTTTTGGAGGGCAAGGTGGCATGAGTGCTACAGGGTCGCTCCCTCAGACTGTGCTGTGTTTGAGTCTGGAGTCCGGATAACAAACACCGCCACACGCAGGTCAAAAAGGATTTACGTTTGGACTCGGTCAAGCCAAGCCCTTCAGCGGCTTCAAGGTACTGTATACAAATCCGTGTTAGTTTCTTGTCAGTAGCCAGTTCGCTTCTGCGAAAAGGTAACAAGATTATGTCCGTACGTCATGTTCTAGGCGCGCTGTTTTGGTGGTGGTGATGAGGCGAATTTGGCAAATGAAGCTCACAGTTTACGGGCGGAAATCCGTGTTTGTTTCTTGTCAGTAATTAGTTCACTTCTGCGAAAGGTAAACGAGTTTATGCTAATGTCCGTAGGTTATGTCCTAGGTGTTCTCGTTGTGGTAATGGGAATCTGGAGAGTGAAACTCATACTGCATGCACGTACGTGTTTGTGTCTTTTCCGGCAATAGTTAGTTCACTTCTGCGAGATCCAGTTATGCTAATGTTCGTAGGTTATATCCAAGGTGTTCTGTTTTCGTTGTGGTAATGGGAATCTGGAGAAAGAAACTCATACTGCGTGCACATACGTGTTTGTGTCTTGTGTTCACGAGTTCACTTCTGCGAAAAGGTTACGTGTAGCGAGGTTAAGTTCAAAGTAAAGTCGTTTGCGCGCTGGTTCTGCCATGTTAGCGAAATTCAGAAAGGTAGGGACAGCAATGCTTGATCAGTACATCTGGTAGTGTCTGTCTTCCCTTGGTCTGTTGTGAGTTAGGTTTACATCTTGGTACATGTGTACAAAAGGTTTTGCCGGCTTTTATCCTTGTAGCGTAGTCAGTCTTCAGTCCCGCCCTAGTGTAGTTATAACAGGAAGTTAAACTCCCCACCAGCCAACCAACTGGTAATTTCAGAAGTGGAGCGCTGTTGGATGTGGGAAGCCATTGGCGCGAAGACGCTGTCGCAAGAAATGGGTGTGGCATGCAAAGGGGTGTAACCGCTGCAGCCGCGTGACTACTGCTGGGTGTGTTGATGTGGGTGTGGGTGTATTGAGTTTCAACGCCCTTTCTCCGCCACAAACCTGATTGAGAAGGTTTGGACGAGGGTGGGGGGGACGGGGGGGGGGGTAAGGGGGACTAGGAGGGGTTGGTGCGGGGATGTTGGGGAGGGGACAGTTTTGAAAATTACAAATTACTTTACAAATTGCTAACTCGTCATTCTCATACAATGATGATGGCCGGCCGTTTGTATGGCGCTACACGAATTTCCATTCAGGTAGAGACGAATACAGAATAACCAGATTCTTATTACTAAACATTAGCTGTTAACCCAAACAGGGTGTGTTTTTTTAACCCTCTCCTATTCATAAGCACGCACTTCAGTTCACAAACACTGGCCATTTTATCTGGAGGTACCGTATATATAGGAGTGTTTGTGACATTGATTTTAGTGGTGGCTTTCGCGACGCAAGCTGCTCTTCTCTAGGTAGCAGAGATTCAAGAGCTAATAAGGAGGTAACTGATCAGTTACAGGTTATTACTGTCTGTGTGCTTGTTTGTTTGTTTTTTGTTTGGGTTTTTTTTTCTTTGTGGTGGTGTTTGTATTTGGCGTTTGTGTTTGGGCGGGGGGGGGGGGGGGGGGGAGGGTGTCTAACCAGCAAATTAATTGCCTCCGTTAAGGACAGTAGTGTTTTTCGAATTGAATGTTGGCTTCAGCGACTTAGGCAGGTCATTTCTAGGTAGCAGAGGTTCGTTCACTCCGAGTACAAGAGCCAATAAGGAGGTAACGGTTATTCCTTAGTTTCATTCACAGCACTGTCCTCGTGTGTGTGTGTGTGTGTGTGGGCGGGGGGGGGGAGGAGGTTTGTAGGTGTGTATAGATAAGTGTGGAGGGTGTGTGTGTGTGTGTGTGTGTGTGTGTGTGTGTGTGTGTGTGTGTGTGTGTTGGTGTGTGTGTGGGGGGGGGGGTGTCTGTGTAACCAGCAACTGAATTGCCTGCGGTGAAGACAGTAGGGTATTTCGAATTGAATTAAATGAGTCAGTCGACTGGTGTTATTTGTGAAAATATCGATGTTCCCCAAACATCAATCCCCACCCACCCACCCACTACCTCCCCCTCCCCCTCCCCCTCTTCCCTTTCCCTTACCTAGGTCTATGTTTTCCCCAGGAATAGACTTGTGGGAACATAGACCTAGGGGAAAATAGGGCCGAGCATATCAACATACATGTTCTTGGGATCTATGTACATGTAGTCAGATGCTCTTCCCACAGACTACCGTCAGGAAGATGGGGTAGTTGTAGTCATGCACTTAAATCATGGGGAGCTTGATACTAGGAAAGAAAATTGTGCATCTTGAGTTTCCAGAAACTGTGGCGTGACCACACAGACAGTTAGTGGAATAACAGTGAACAGTTGTGTGGATGTGACGACTGTCCAGTGAGTACTTTCACAGAACGTCTTCACGAAGGTCAAGGCTGGGGCCAAATATTTTTGCTGGCGTTTTTGTGGTTACCCCGTCTTTGATATCACCCATTCCTAATGGAAAAGGACGTTAAACTCCCAAACACCCACCCACCCATCCACCCTCACAAATGTCAAGTCATAGCGAGTACCAGTGCGGGTGGCCGTTTACCGATGTCTTACCTACATTTGCATTTGACTCCGTGACTCTGGTTCCAATGAACAGCGTACCGGTTTGGTTTTGCTAATTTGTTCTGTGCGTGATCGCAGTACAGGTTTGAAACATCGCGAGTGTGGATCACTCTGTGTGTGTGTGTGTGTGTGTGTGTGTGTGTGTGTGTGTGTGTGTGTGTGCTTACTCTGTTGGATTGTGACCGGCATTACAAACATACTGCGTGCATGCTGTTGTAATGTTTTCCATCCGCATTTGTTGACTTTGAATTGAAACCTTGTTTGTCCAGCCCAACCCAGTCCGGTCCACTCTTACGCCCCTTATGGAATGTAGAGGCACTCAGTGAGAAATGTTCATGCTTGTTGACTTAGAACGGAATCAATCAGAGAAGAAAGCAAAGAAGGAGGGGGGGGGGGGGGGGGCAGCAGATAAAGAAGAAAAGGAAGGTTTACTGAGTTTTGCGCAGTCGGTCAGTTGGGTCTGCTTTCAAACGGCCTAATTCCATCTTTGCTGAGCCAAGTTATGTTTCGGCTCGTGAGTGCGCCTGTACGCACGCAATACTCTATCATGATGAGTAGTACAGGTCTTAGTGTGGTACATGTTGTTCACGTTGAACGTGAGATCAAACGTTCAAATTCTACGACTGTCGTTACACTACTGGAGCGCTCAGTGTGGTCGCCGCTCCATCGAGTACGCTTTTGTTGGCGCAGTGCCAGTATTACAGACCCTGTCTCTGTGCAAGTGTTTGGGGAGCCGGGGTGGCCGAATGGTAGAGCGCTGGACTTCTAATGCTCGGGTCGTGAGTTCGTATCCCGGCTGCGGCCAAATATTTGTGCTGGCTTTTTCTTCGTTGCCCCGTCTTTGATATCACCCTATGTGGTGGAAAAGGACGTTAAACCCCCAAACACCCACCCAGCGTGTGCAGGTGTTTAAGTGGTGTGATATACATACCACGAAAACAGCTCAAAAGGATCTGTGAGCATACGAAATTGGTATCATTAGCCTTTTAACTTGGAAATCCTCAAACGATCATCTTCTTCTGCGTAGGAGGTAAGCATCTCAGAATTGAAACTAACTCTGAAATGTGTTTGCAGAAAGCATATAGGTTAAAACACACACACACACACACACACACACACACACACACACACACACACACACACTAGCTGTTTTGGGGTGTCATCTCTTCAACAGACCAGGCAGTGGGGTGGCTATGACCATTTGTGCGAGCAATACCTATTCATGTGGATCAGAAACATGCCCCGACTAAATGTCCTACGTTCAGTTATACCAGGCGGTTTTGTTTCTTCTGTTGTTGTTGTTGTTGTTGTTGTTGTTGTTGTTGTTGTTGTCGTCGTCTTTGTTAGACTGTGATTTGTAGATGTCTGTATGAAGCCAGCACTACAACAAAATCCCAAATGGACGTTCTGTACTGACGCTACCATCGTATGCCTGACGCTAGCTGCCTGAAGCCCCCGCGGTGACACCAACTTGCCTTCTTCAGCCATTCTTTATACCACATAAACCGCATTAACAGGATACAGACCAGTAATAGCTTCCGGGTCATGCAGTAAGAACTACGCTAAATATTGTAGAAAATATTTGCCCCTTTTAAAATTTGTGTGAAGAGTGAACAATGGCAATCTGGTGCTTTTTGTTGGCGTTGTAAGCAAGTTTCATGCCAGGTAATAGTAAAATGAGGGGAAAGTGAGGCTGGCTTGTGGACTATTTGTATTCATGCGCGGCTGGCACACGAGCCAGCAGACGACCGTGGAATGAGGGGGTATGTTGTCACTGCCAACATTGCAACAAAAAACAAAAACCGGAATATTGGAATTTGTTGAAATTTACTCTACATATGAGTCTATGGCTGCCTGATTTTTGTGAATTTTTTTATTTTATTTTTTTTTTTTTTTGGGGGGGGGGTGAATTTTAAAGCATTTCTAGGGTGTCACCAGCAACTTTACGTGTAAGAGGAATATATAGCGTTTTCCTCCAAAAATGCCTCTATGGTACGTAGCCAAATAAGATAGTCACCAGTAACCAGCGAAATGTTTCTAAGGGAGTTCGCCCCAAGAAAACCTGGTAACGGTGAAGCGGAAGGAAGATTTCGCACACTACTGACTGTCCCCAACAAAATAAAAATACACGGCAAACGGGGGCTCTAAAAGCACAGTCCCTACTTACACGTACAATTTATCATGGTAATACTTGAAATGTCAGTGTGTAGAGCTATGTTTGTGTATTTCTAACAGATACCTGATTCCTGTCGACACATTCACCACCAGTCACCATGGTGCAAGAGAAGGACGAACTCATCAGAAAGCGGGTGCTGTACATCGGTAGCGCTGTGCCCATCGAAACAGCCGAGGGGCTGGACGGTATCCAGAAACCCCTGCGGGAGAGGTACCCTACAGACGATGATAACAATATCGAGGGGATCTTGTCCTACATCTCTATCGTGCCTAGCGGGATTACGCTTCAGTATGTGAGCGACCCAAGCCGTATTCTTTTCTTCCCCATTACCTCCCTTACTCTCTGCGCTGCCGTGAGATGCGTCACGACGGTCAACCAGACGACAGGGGAGAGAACCGCTAGGTTCCTGTCCCTGAGCAACCCTCAGGCAGGTGGCGCCAACAGCAAGCGTCCGGCCATCTTCACCACCATCACGAGGCGCACAGAAGGCAGGAAGGTGCTGGAGTGTCACGGATTCATCTGCTCCTCGTCCAAAGACGCTCTCGAGCTCGTGCAGTACACGTCATATGCTGATAAACTCAGCAAGGGCAAGCTGAACGGTACAGTCATGCCTCCCGCTGCGCCCGCCTCCCAGACCTACCACCTGGAAGGCGGCCACAGCCCGCGTCACTTCGAGACCAATACCCTCAAGTCTACCTCAGCCGTGTCTTCTGCTGCTGCCCCTGTCCCGGGACCTGACGGAGAGCACCCGGTGAGGCTGGTCCCCGGGGAGGTGTCCAGCCAGAGAGTAGCGCCTGAGTTCTATGAGCCGCCTCCACAGCACGGCTACTTCTACAAGACCCGGGACTCGCAGATCAAGACCTACGCCGTGGAGCGTGTCCTGGATGGGGAGTCCGAGAGGCTTCGCACGGTGTCGCCCCCTGCCGCCGCTACCACAACCCTCCCCAGGGCTCCCCCCAGCGAGAGGCGGTCCATGTACGCCGGCCCTCCCCCAGCCACCATGACCATGCCGCAACGCACCCCGACCCTCATCCCCGTCAGAGCTGTCCCGGCAGTTTCTTCCGCAACCATCGTCAGACCTCGCTTCTTCTCTCCCCCTCCTCCCCTCCTCAGGCCCCGCCCAGTGGCCATGCCCATCCCCCCGGGCCACCCCATGGGGCGGGACCCTTACGTCTTCCTGCCTCCTCCCCCTAACATCATCGACGCACCCTACGTCATCAGGCGGAAGCCGCAGCGCCGAGGGTCCGACTCTTCCTCACGAGGGTCGTCCAGGTCGTCATCTCCAGCCTCACCCAGGGAGATGAACGGGGACGGCCGTCGAGTTGTCAATGGCGACGGAGCGGACGGTTCCAGTGACGTCAGCTCCAGACCACGCACGCCCCCTACCGACTACGAGCGAGGCCCCAGGGTCAGCAGGAGGGAGCAGTTTGACCGTCGCCGAGGCATCCCGCTTCGGGAGATCAACGGAGACTTCGGCACCATGCCAGGACCCCATCCGTACGACTTCTATGTCTACCCACCCCGCTACCCATACCACGCCGCCGGGTACCCACCCTACATGATGGAGCGAGCCAGGTCCGTCCCCCCGCCAGCAGGCCGCGGCAAGTCCAAAGATCGCAAGAAGGATCGCAAGGTGTGTGTGTGTGTGTGTGTGTGTGTGTGTGTGTGTGTGTGTGTGTGTGTGTGTGTGTGTGTGTGTGTATAGGCGCCGCTAAAGCTGAAAACATGCGCTCAATAAGGTCAGTTTCAAAGTAGGGGAAGATCTAGGAAGCTATATATATAGAAAATGTCTGTCTCTATATTATGTTTGCAGTCTGTTTCATACAAACGTGTCACTTCACTAACTAGTAAAGTGGGCGGCAGGCGCATGTTCTGGCTCGGATTTTAGCTCATATAAACAATGTATTTTTAAACAATTTAAACATACATTTTTCAGGTTGGGTTTTTGTTTTGTTTTGTTTTGTTTTTCACGAAATCACAAATCACGTAGAACTGTCCCATTAAAGCGGCATCTGGCAGGATGAGCAACGCCCACCGTGTCAAAAAATTTTATGTGTTTTGCACAGATGCTACCACTGTTGAGTCAGTGGTCCTCCCAAAGTGTCTTTCAGAGCTTTGTATGCTTGTAATGTCGCCAGCGACCACGTGCAAGTGTCTACAAGATTTCTACAAGATACAATTTTCTTTTTTAATTATTGAAGGGCAAGAAGAGCAAGAAGCACGGCAAGTCACGTGTCTACGGGGTTCCCAGCGACATCTCCACGGACAGCGTCGGCTACACGTCCGAGATCAGCCCGGGGATGGACCGGAGTTACCCCCGGATGCCCAGGGACTTCAGGCGCTTCGAGAACCAGTTCAAGCATGAGCGAGCTTTCTCCAAGAGCCTGGCGGAGGAGAACAGAGGCGGCCCCGGTGACCCCACTGGTAACGCCTACTCGCTGAACGAACACATGGCGCAGAGAGGTGACGCAGACTTCAACCTGTATTAGACAAGAGCACGTCCTTTCATTGGTGAGTGAAAACCTTTCCTACAACCTCAGCAACATCAGACTCATAGACCAATATCATTATGTCTCTGCGAGGTGCTTGGAACTGTGTAGCTTTCTGAAAGCGTTGGAATATCTGTCCTCCAGTCTCAGTCAAAGACTTCGTGCACCTGACGAGATGCTTGGAGCTGGTTAGCTTGGAGAACGCGTTGGAGTTGGTCGCTTTGGCCAGCTTTTTCAAACTGTGTCGCCGCGCTGGAATAATTTGTGAAGTCGCTGAACTGTGCATCTGGAAGTTCATACCACGCCCTTTACTGGTGAACTGTCAGTGAGTGAAAACCTTTCCTACAGCAACAGCAGGATCAGACTTATGAACATTATGTCTCTGATCATGAGTTCCTGGGATTGTTAAGGTACAGTTTGTCGCTTTAGCTAGCGTCTATAAACAGCGTTTGGCGGTTTGGAATTGGAAAAGTTGTTGAGCTGTGCGTCTGTTCCAACTACTGACTTTGAGCAAGAACCAGCAAGACCTTATTATGCTTGCTTTGGGAGATGAACAAAATTGTGAACTTGTACATGTAAATGAATTGACTGTGCACTGAAGGATAGAGCTGTGTCTAAGCTGGATTTAAAAAAAAAAAATCTTTCCTCACTGGATTTTGTCCTGCTCTGAATTCTCGAGTTGATATTTTTGGTGCTGAGCTGTGCGTACCCGAGTTGGTGTGTTCAATAGAGAGCGACATTCGTGAATTTCACATTTACATCACTGTCAGAAAGCTTTGTACATGTCTCGATAAGAAACCCACTGGCAACACGGGACCGCTGTCGGTGGCTTCACAAAGAGCCAGTAATCGGTTTCTGTGATTCAGAGTTACTGGCCGTTGTGATAGCTGAACAAAAACCCTCTGTGAAAGAATGTCGCCTGCGAGGCAAGGCAAGGCAGGGCAATGAGTGTGACTGAAGCGTGTTTTGTCAGGGAAGATGAATGGATATTTCCGACAGCCAAATCGGGGTCTGATATGAACAGAAACTAATCATCAAGATGCAAGCCAGTGCACCAGTTCAAGGTACGCCTGCCTTCAGTGATTAATTGCCATTGCAGATTTCTGCACGCCATTTTGCCCCCCTCTTTGTAACAGCAAAACGACAGGAGAGGAAGAGCACATTAGTGCGCATGCAAGCATGGGGATTTTGAAGGATGTTGGACCAGTTTGTAAACACTACTGTAGACTCAAAAGTGTTTTTCCCTCTGTACACATCAGAAGTAAGTAGCTTCTTTTTTGTAAGGGTGCATTTAGGATGACTGTCAGACACGAGAGAAATGAAACAAAACTATTCATAATGGTAAGAGATACTGGGTGAAAAGAGTTCAAGCTTCGTTCTCCTTGTCGCTAAAGCTGCTGACAGAGACAAATGAAGGCCAGTGAAGTTATTTTGGGTTTATCTTGAAATTCACAGTTTTGATACAGGAAAAAATTGACTGATTTGTAAAAGTTTGTAAAGTACTGGGAAAAGCTTACCATCACATTAAACAGACGGATTTCACGTGAGCTTTGTTGGTTGAAGAATTGGGAGAAGGCGATAAGATTACAAACATATAAGTACCGTGTCCATCCTCCGTTGAAAGAAACACATTTATTTCTTCTTCTTTTTTCTTCTTCTTTTTTTTGTCATATTTGTTTGGGTTTTTGTGATATTGATAAACTGAGGACGTTTTCCCCGTTCCCTTTTCTGGTGATCCATATCAGGGCTTTTCAAAAAGTATTTTTCTCATCAGCTGTCCTATTTCAAGGTAATTATTTCTAAATCAAGACTACAAACCTTTGGCAGTTTAAATTAACGTTTCTTCTTTGTCAGACTGAAAGCAAGTGCAGACGGTCCCGCAAATTAAAATGTGTTGCCCAGATACACCTCCCTCCCCTTCCGTCTCTTTCACTCTCCCCTCCACCTCCCTGACAACTCCCTCCCTTCGTCCCTTTCCCCCCCTCTCTTTTCCCCCACCCCTACGGGCAGGAATGTGATGCGTATCCTGGTCGCATTTGCCCAACACTTAAATGATTCGTGCAGTCTGTGTATTGAGACAATTTGTAGGCTCGGGGGCATTTCAAGGAACAACAAATTCTTTCTTGGCTTCTGCAATGTTTCCTTCAACGCAGTTCGGCAAACAAATTTGAGAAAAGGAGTGTAGAAGAGGAGTCTGCATTTGTGTTGGCTGGGAGAGCTGTGTCTGAGGGCCTTTGAATGTCTTTTTGTATTGTGTATGCAACGTTTTGCAAGAGTTGTGTGTTCAGATGTGACGTTAAAAAAGGGTAAGCTACAGCATGGCTGGTTCTTTCTCCGTGTCCTGTTCAGTCATTTTGTATACCCATCATGTGCTGCATTATACTGTGTTTCTACGTCCGTGGCCAGTTTTGCCGGTCAGTCGTTGAGAACAGCAAAGATTCCAAACCATGTCACATCACCATGTCTCCTGTCACGTAAAATGTCCAAGTTTTGTGGGTGTACCGAATGCAGCATACTCATAAAGTTTCTCTTCAACACATTTATTATTTTTGAAGAAATTGTATGTTTATAAAATATATGAATATGACCATGCAATCTCCATTAAATGCCACTGGTTCGTTATGTAGTCTGAACCTTCATGGTCATATGAACTCTATGATACAATACCCACCAGATATGAATGGATCGTAATGTAGTTTTAACCCTTTTGATGATACGAATCTTTTGATACAATACCCAGCAGAAGCCAGTAATGTAACTTGAGCCCTTGACTAAGCTTCAGTATGGTTCCTGTGTTACTATAATTAGCATTTGCTTAGTATTACTCAGCCCTCGGTGTCCGTGGACCTTAAGCTATAACCGAATAACATATGATTTGCCCTACACGGGGCGTGACTGTTGGTCCACCCCAAGCCTGCTGAAATACTATGCATCTTGTATCTTGAAAATCTTTTTACTCAAACCCTACAACGCAAGTAACGGCTTTCCAGGTTAATTTGCAGCTATGGGTATCATGAAAATGTTGGAATCTCTATAATTCTTGCAAACAAGATTTTTGTTTGGAAGCTGCATTTCCTTGAAACTGTAGCACTTATTTTCTGCCTAGTTTAAAAAAAGAAATCGGCGTTTGTATGTTATCGTTGTTGTGTCAGAGAATTATAGTATTTATCGTATATTCACAAAACATGCTGATATAAAATGATATTGAGAGCCATATTTTTGTCGAGATGTTTTGTATTGTGAAACTGGACCTCCAAATGTACAGATGTTTATAAATATCAACACTTTAACTGCAATAACGCAAGAGGACAGAGCAACAGCGGTGATACAAAGTGTGTATATTACTTTCAAGATGATGTTAATGTAATTAGCATATTCATAATCGGGCCACAGGGCGATATACTTCTGTTGTAAGCTTTCTGTATAAGCGTTGCATAATTCACAAACTTGAAATATAAGCTTATGATGTATACAAACTTAGGAGAAATAAAATCCTTGATGCAGAGTATGTACTTTCTATTGGTGTGCATGTACAGACTGTTGGTCGTGGTGTAAATTGACTATACAGCCCTGAAAGTGGCGAGTATTTTACTCACTATGGAAAAACATGATGGTGAGTAAAATTTTTATAAAAAAAAAAATTACTCGTCAGATGCGAGTGTGGTAAAACTAAGTCGATTTTCCTTGTCATAGCAGTAAAAAGACGTTTGACGAGTTCGCCAATCCATGCTCTGCGTCGACGAGTCATTGTTGGAAGCTGCTGTCTATCCATGTATCCCAACAAGGCCTTCATTTCGGATGCAGTGGAGGCAGAGGCACCTTCTAGTCCAAAGAAGGCAAAAGTCAACAGTAGCTGAACGGCACTTGTTTCTGCCGAGGTGGAACGAAGACTTTTCGTGGCTGAAGTATGACGAAAAGGCAAAACGTTTGGCTAGTAACTCCTGTAGTTTGGCTGGTAAAACTTGTCACTAGCGAAAGGCTAGTTTGGGAGAAAAAAAACAGACTTTCAGGGTTGCTATGTTGATATTTTCCAGAGCAGAGTCAATGTCTTCGGCAATACAGAATAGTAGAGCGTTTCATTTGAGAACCAATTTATAGTAAGCGATTTACCCACAGATTGTCAGGACTTAAAGGTCAACTTCCGAAGGTATAACTCTTTCTACCCTCTTGAGCCCTACACCCAGTGTAATCTATTCGCTAGAAAGGGAACGGTTAATGGAATTTTCTAGATAACGTGGTTTGCCACCGTGAAAGTAAACCACAGTCTGGCAAGACTACAGCTGGTGCAGGTGAGCAACTTTGGATTTTCCAGTAAGGCAGAGACATGTGATTTTAGATGTAGACTATACTATAGAAATGTTCCTACCTTCTTCAGCTCTAGACCCGATGTAATCTATTCGCTAGAACGGGAATGGTGGATGAAATTTTCTAGATAAAGTAATTTGCCACCATCACAGTAAACCCCACCCTGCCAGTACTACAGCTGGTGTGGGTGACATTTCATTTCCAGTGAGGCACAAACTTTTTAATTTTAGATGTTATCTGTTCGATAGAATTTAGACAGGTGAGGGTCGAATTTCCTCCACCCTGAAAGTAAAGTACAGTCTGACGGGACTGAAGCTGATGCAGGTGACATTTTATTTTGCTGTGAGCCAACTGGCATGTGATATCGGTAACTTGGATCACTCTAGAAATATTTCGTGCATGTCATGTGTGATGAGCAGTGCAGTTGTAAAGCATGGCATGGTTTGGTGTGCTTCATTGGGATTGGTCTATGCCAGTTCTTAATGTGGATAACCTTGAAAGCTTTATGCCTTAAATTCCTGGCGACGCAGAGCCGTCAGAATGGGGCTGACAGTATGAGTTATATGAGGAGTTATTTTAGCACACTCGTGACCATATATACTCCTTCCTTCCTGCTCCCTGGCTTACACGGGCACGCACGCACGAGCGCGCGCGCGCGCACACACACACACACACACACACACACACACACACACACACCATACCGGCAGGTACACACACACACACACACACACACCATACCGGCAGGCACGCATGCACACACACACACACACACACACACACACACACACACACACACACACATACCATACCGGCAGGCACACACACACACACACACAGAGGCCATTTTGTAACCGTACAGATAAAACTCTCTCTCTCTCTCTCTCTCTCTAATGAGTACTACCCCCCCCCCTCCCTCCCCACCCATTCTCCGTCTTCCAGCCGCTCGCCTCCTGTCAAACATTCCTCCCTCCGTGTGTCGGCTGTATACGTCAATAGTCAATAGTCGATAAGCCCCAGATAACACTCTGGCCTCAACCTTTACTCGTTCTCTCCTCCCGGTCTCCCACACCCGGGCAAACCACTGTCACCTTTACTGACCAAACAGTTTCACCTATACCTCGCTGTGGACTTTTGAAACAGGCCGTTGGGTACTACCTGTAATCTACCCGTCAGCTACCCGTAATGTTGCACCCGCGGACAGGGCTATCTTTGTACATCAGTTCTGCTGTCGGGGTACCCGTTGCTCGCAGGCAAATCGCTGTCACCTTTGTTGACCAAACAGCCTCAACCATTTCTCAGACTGAGACAAGGCGTGTTACCCGTAGAGTACTCGGTGGGTAGACAAAATGGCTGCGGGTGTTTGATGTGTTACCCCGGGACAAAGGTTTCCAAATCGTAGCGTCGTCGGGACAGAGTGTTTCCAAACAGTAGCAATGTTTCCATGTTCAAACGTGAGCAGCACCGAGTGTTTCCAAAGAGCATGGCGGCGTGAAAGAACGGGGCCGTTCATCAACTACACTACGACTATCACGTGATTACAATCAAGGCTTAGAATCTGCCACCCTTTTGGCGGATTTCCATCTTTGGGTAAAGATGTTCCTCCCACCCCACCCCCACCCCCCCGCAACAAAAAAAACTAACAATCAAGAAACAAAGTGCGTTTCCTCCTCTGAAGCACATAAAATCAGGCCAAAACACACAAAAATTGCACAGACTTTACTCTAATTCTTCTTCTTCTTCTTCTTGTCGTTCGCCATTTATACCGTCAGGCCGGATAGTGAGATAAATGATGTTTTTTTCAGCTCGTCTCTGTTTCGAAGGATATTCCGACACAACACCCCCTGTGCTCTCAGGGCAGGACGCACGGGCCAAGAGTATGGGTGAGGAAACCCCTACAAAAAACCTAGAGGGCTGAAGTCGGCGGTACTGAGCCACAGGCGCTCTCCAGAAAATCACAGTACCACGCTCCCATCGCCAACATGACACCGTCAGACAGATAGTCTAATTCTAAAACTTTCCTCAGAAAAAAAAGAAAGTTATATCTCCTCTGAAGCACTTAAAATCATGCCAAAATGCACCAAATTTCACAAATTTCAGTCTGATTTTTACAAGAAATTCCCAGGGAAGGGGGTGGGGCGGGGGGGGGGGGTGGGTGGGGGAGAGCACTCCTAGCATAACGTGTCTGCTTTGCAGATGCGTACTGGTGGCTTTACCACTTTACCACACTAAATGGTACACACTTTACCACTTTTCTCGTGGAGCCGCGGTGGTCGAATGGTAGAGCGTTGGACTTCTAATGCTTGGGTCGTGAGTTCGTATCCCGGCTGGGGCCAAATATTTGTGCTGGCTTTTTCATCGTTGCCTCGCCTTTGCTATCACCCGTATGTTATGGATAAGGGCGTTAACCACCCCCCCCCCCCACCCCCACCCCCCACCCCCCCACCACTTTCCTTCCTTCTGGATCATGGACCGGTTTTAAGCCCTGTAACAGTGCAAAGTCATGTTCAGGCAGGCTGACTAGTTTAAACATACATGGCTTGGCCGTTTATAGTGACACCAAGCGTCGTGGAAACTTCTCAAGCAGAGTAGCACCGGAAACACTGACCGGCGCCCATTTTGAGTACACCCCGTGTCTTTACTTTATACACGTTGAACAGAGCGTGTGCTACCCGCAATCTACCCGTCACCTACCCTTAATCTTCCAATGCGTAACAGCACTACTTTTGTCCATTCGTTTTGCTCTGTTGGTTCCCATGTTAATCTACCCGTGACAGTGCTAGGGTTGTGAGTTCGAATCCCACCTGCTCGCCAACTATTTGTGCTGGCTTTTTTTTTTCTCGTTGCCCAGTCTGTCATATCACGCTTGTGTGGTGGAAAAGGACGTTAAACAAACAGCCAACCAGCTGTAACCTACCCATGAGCTAGCGCGAACACGTTTGTACACCAGCTCTGCTGTTCTCGTAGGCGTTATCCCTCCCTCGGCTGAGTTACTTATCAATTGTACCAAAGTGTTGAATTGTACTTGGTGAAAATTATATAGACTGTTTAATGCTTTGCGTTTTTGCATAAATTTCAATTGTATGCTGCATTATTGAAATGAAATACACAGGTTCAGATATATACATTGTGAATTCCTTGTTTTGTTTCAGTCGTGTGCTTGTTGACAGACCTTTCGCCTGTCAGTGTCCTTGTGTTCTCTGTAAAATGTGAATTTCTTGTGTGTTCCTGTGGGTGGCAACAGACCTTGTTCACGTGAGCTTATTGCGTATGAAGCAAGGCAAATGCACGACGAATTTTGTGTGTGTGTGTGAGAGAGAGAGAGAGAGAGAGAGAGAGTGTGTGTGTGTGTGTGTGTGTGTGTGTGTGTGTGTGTGTGTGTGTGTGTGTGTGTGTGTGTGTGTGAGAGAGAGAGAGTACGTGTGTGTGTGTGTGTGTGTGTGTGTGTGTGTGTGTGTGTGTGTGTGTGTGTGTGTGTGTGTGTGTGTGTGTGTAGGCTGTGTGTGTGTGTGTCTGTGTGTGTGTGTGTGTGTGTGTGTGTGTGAGAGAGAGAGAGAGAGAGTCCGTGTGTAGGCTGTGTGTGTAGGCTGTGTGTGTAGGCTGTGTGTGTGTGAGAGAGAGAGAGAGTCCTTGTGTAGGCTGTGTGTGTAGGCTGTGTGTGTGTGAGAGAGAGAGAGAGAGAGAGTCCGTGTGTGTATGTCTGTCTGTGTCTTATGTGGTGGAAAATACGTTAAACCCTCAAACGGCAACCACAAAAACTGGTACGAAATCAAAATCTTCACTGTTTCTAAACCTTCACTATCATTGTACAGTCTGCGAGCCTCTTTCGTCCATGTAGTAATGACGTCAGAGGGCGTTTGTTTCTTGCTGTACACTAGTCTTAGTAGTCTGTGTACCTGTCTATCCTGTTCCTGTGTTTACGTGTACATGCATCTGTTTGCGTTGCATTTCTTTGCTTTTTGTTTGGCGCTGATGAAGTGTTTGCAACGATTTTACTCTCTCTCTCTCTCTCTCTCTCTCTCTCTCTCTCTCTTCGTCCTTCGTGGAGCCGGGATGGATGGTCGAATGATACGGCGTTGGTCTTTCGATGCTCGGGTCTTGAGATCGAATCCCGGCTGGGGTCTAATATTTGTGCTGGCATTTTTTCTCGTCGCCTCGTCTTTGATATCACCCATACATGGTAGAAAAGGATGTTTAACTCCCAAACAACCACCCTCCCCACCCTCTTCGTCCTTCATACAAAACAAGAGAGAAATTCTGACCACAAAATACTCTTGAGCCAAAATTGTGACATCAGCAGCTGACTGACAGAGACCACAAGAAACTGACATCTCAACAGCTGTCTTGCAACATTTTTGAAAGGTGATGTTTTACCCTGTCGGTCACCGAAGGACAAGATGACCTAGGGTCAACAGGAAAAGACAACTCTGGTTGGGTCGAGGAGAAGACAACCTTGGACATGGGTGGAGTCAACAGACAGACGTGAGGGAAAGGTTTGTGTCTGTGATTCAGCCTGTGTCACGGAGTTTTGTGGTTTTTCACACGCTTAGCCATGAGGAAGGGTGAAGGAGTTGGAGGGGGGGGGGGGGGGGAGTTACTGTGAAACTGCTACTGTTAGTTTTCAAGTGTTTCTTTTCTTCGTCTGTGTGTGTGTGTGTGTGTGTGTGTGTGTGTGTGTGTGTGTGTGTGTGTGTGTGCCCTGTTAGTTCTGCTCTGTGTGTGTGTGTGTGTGTATGTGTGTGTGTGTGTGTGTGTGTGTGTGTGTGTGTGTGTGTGTGTGTGTGTGTGTGTGTGTGTGTGTGTCCTGTGAGTTCTGCTCTGTGTGTGTGTGTGTGTGTGTGTGTGTGTGTGTGTGTGTGTGTGTGTGTGTGTGTGTGTGTGTGTGTAGGGGCGGAGAGGGGGGAATCTGTGTAATTGTGTCCGTGTGTGTGTCTGTCTGTCTGTGTCTTATGTGGTGGAAAAATGACGTTAAACCCACAAACGAGAACCACAAAAACTGGTACGAAATCAAAATCTTTGGTGTTTCTGAAGTTCACTATTGTACAGTCTGCGAGCCTTTTTCGTCCACGAAGTCGGCCATTTTGGCCTGACGACGGACGTCACATTCAAATTAGGGTGAAACTGAGCACCTTCCGGTTTGAAGCTGAAAAGGGCAGAGCATAGTTCAGAGATCATTTACATTTTCAAGTAGACGTACACACACGGTTTTCCTTCCTCTGCCATTTTTGTCTGGCTTCTTTTCCGGTTTCAAAATGTAAACGACATTTTGAGCAGAGTCCTTCACGCGTTCAACGTTTTTTCCCCCTACTCAGTGACAAATGTAATTCGTGTGCTGTGGCAATAATTTGACCTTGTTTTCGCTTGCCCTTGTTGTACATTTTAACTCCGACATTACTTCTACCGAGCTACGACTATACACATAGTTGTCACAGTTTGTTTACATTTTACCTCACTTTCCGACATGTCTGCCTGTCGGGTTTCCTTGGCAACCCGCTGAAGGTGACGTCAGAGTAAAGTAAAAGTCTAACCAATAGTTCCCCTGATATAATTATATATATCATCTGGTTCGCATGCTGCAATGTCACCATTGGATCCAGACAGCTCGTGCCAGGCGTAAGATGGTAGTGTCAGTGTTGGACATACATAGCTAGGTACGTACGTACATACATACATACATACATACATACATACATACATACATAGCTAGGTACATACATACATACATACATACATACATACATACATACATACACATACATACATACATACATACACACATACATACACACATACATACATACATACATACATACATACATACACACACATATACATACATACATACATACATACATACATACATACAGTGAGACACACACACAAGCACGCCTACATACACACCAACATCCAATACACACCGACATACATACACACTGCAAAACAAGAGATTGAGCTTGGTAACAGGGCTAAATGAATGAATTGTCTGAAGCCTGATATAAATAGATGCGTTGTAAGGGCGTGTTTGAATGATTGGGCAGTTTGATTTTGTCGTATGATGGCCTGGTCTAGCGGCACACGGTTCCGGGCCACCCTTACTGAGTTCTCACGGCTCTTAGAAAGAGGTTTTGGCAGAAGGATAAAATAATAACATGACTGGTCAAAATTGCGTCATGTGTGTGTGTGTGTGTGTGTGGAAGGGGGAGGGGGGGGGAGATGGACAACGTTAAAGAAATAATGAACTTTCTCTATAAAAGTACTTCGACCTGTCTGTGATTTACGCTGTGATGCCCTACTGTTCCTTGTATAATTTTACCGGCCGCTCGGCTAGCATAGCCACTGCAGAAGTCAGCGAAGCACCCTAAGTTGAAGCGATCCACTGTAGGGGTCAGGATGGAATTTCTCCTCTTACCAGGGTCGTGACAACGCGTCCGTTGTCACTCGCTCACACCGTACTCAACTCCCGTCACTCGTCCATCACAGGCAGAGTTACACGCCCCTAAATTGCCGCCTTATCCGCCATGTTGACGTGTCGTGGTATGGAGCTGTTCACAGGGTGTAGTCAAAATAGACGCTAGTGTGTCCGGTGCTGTCCGCTTCAAAGATAGCACCATCAGGACAAAGCGTTTCCAAACAGCAGTACCAGCAGTCATTTTCCATTTCTCGAAGTTGAGTAGCACTGAGTGTTTCGAACAGCCGGGTTTCGGTCTGTCGGCATGAAGAAAGGGGACCGCTTCTGAACTAGACAAGGACCCGCATGTAAAAGTCGGGGTTAGGGAGTTTAGCCCCGGGTTAGAGTCTAACCTCGAACTAAACTAGCTCTAGAGTTAAATTTTCTGTTGGTTTTGTTTTAAATCAGGAAGCGGGCCCATTCCAGCAAGGTGCCTATGCCGTTAGAGAAGGATTTTTGTCTTTCTTTCTTCGCTTCCTTTTTTATTTAATGCTGTTTTGGGGTTTCTTTTGTCCTAGTCTGGGTTAGGTCCGTAGCCGTGGGTTAAATTAACCGAGTTTTACATACGGGCCAAGGACTATTTGGCTATTACGTCGTTATAACGCTCTGACTAGAATAGACGGCTCCACTACTCGGCAAGCCCCGAGGCGAAAGCCCCGCCCCTTTACTCTGCTGTGTATTGGTAAAACACAGTTCGTCAATGACGTCATTGTATTGGAAAAGGGGTGATTTCAAGATGAAAGAGTTTGACGTGATGGTCTGTTTCCTCAAATGACGTCAATGGACTGTCTTACTACTTTCCATGTTTCAGTCATATCAAACCACATGTGCTTCCCTCGTAGTGTCTGGCAAAAAGTTTGCCAGACCATACCATGTGTTGTTCTCATCATGCCGCGGCCGAGACGCGATTGGCTGATTTCAGTCGGGAGCTCGACCCTTTTGATTGACAGGAGTGGAGTCGTCCATTGTCGAAACAGTAGAAGCAGAGAAGCACCAGAAACACTTGGGTTCATTTTGACTACACCCCGTGTTGTAGCGGGAAGCACTGGCGAGCGACGAAAAGATGTCTGTTTGTCTGTAGTTGTCTGTGTGGGTTTTCGCCGCCGGCTGACTGGTTGTGACATGTAATGTGTAACACGGTGGTTACATGCGCATAGATCAAGCTGCGAAAACAGGTCTAGTGGAAAGAAGCACTGGCTGAATTTAAATCACAGATTTAGATCTGTCTGCTAAACACCTGCCCAGCTGCTGTTACAAGAACGTCACAAAAAATGGACGCGACTCACAAACCGACAACATAGGTCTCTGAGACGGAGAGAAAATGAATAAAATTGTTTTTGTCCAGTAACATTGTGTCTACGTACAGGGGTGGAGGGTGGGTGGGTGTTTTGGGGTTTAACGTCCTTTTCCACCACATACGGGTGATATCAAAGACGGGGCAACGATGAAAAAGCCAGCACAAATATTTGGCTCCAGCCGGGATACGAACTCACGAACCGAGCATTAGATGTCCAACGCTCTACCAGTCGGCCACCCCGGCTCCCCCGTACAGGGGCGTAGCCGGGGTAGCCGTATTGTAGAGCGTCGACCTTTCACAGGCTGGGAAAATTTCACTGAGTCATTTGGCAATTTTCAGTCAAATTTCCTCTCCTTTCAGCCAAACAAATCTAAGTTTCAGCTTAAAAAAAAAAAAAATCCCGGAATGAGGCAAAAGGTTGCACACACGGTCATGTATCAAAATACATGTCATGCCATACATTTAAATCCATGCAGACAAGAATTGATGATTTTTTTTTTTAATGAGCCCATAAGTGCCCACGTTCAGGGTGGGTGGGTGATAGGGGGTTTAACGTCCTTTTCCACCACATACGGGTAATATCAAAGACGGGACAACGATGAAAAAGCCAGCACAAATATTTGGCCCCAGCCGGGATACGAACTCACGACCCAAGCATTAGAAATCCAACGCGCTACCGTTCGGCCACCCCGGCTCCCCGCAAACGTCCAAACTTACTCGGTAGGAACTGAGTTAAAGTGCACAAACTTTGCATTTAAAGTCACATTTGTGAATGTTTCAGTTTCAAACCACTTCTCTCTGTATTGCTAAGCTATGAGCTCAAAAGCATGCCAGCCCTTTTCAATAGGACCCCTGCCTTTCAAAGCGTGTATCGTTGATCTAGCTATGTCAGGCATAATGGCAAGGTGCGTGTGTCTGACACTAACGATCAAATTTCGCCTAGACAGCTTTCAAGACACGCAAGCGGTCACGCTTGACTGGCTGCAAGTTAGACAGTCATAGAAAGATATAGACCTTGGGACGGTCTTCGTGGTGAGTATAAAGAGTGTTGATCTCAGAAGAGCGGTTACAATTCATCAAAATGTGAGGCGGTGCAGTTTGGGCTGTGCGTTCCTGGCACAACTGACGCGGTTAAACTTTGATATGGAGAATTTCGATATGCATGTACACAAGAACGCACGCACGCAGACATACACACACAATAGTACGCGCGCGCGTGCGCACACACACACACACACACACACACACACACACACACACACACACACACACACAGCCTACACTCACACACAGCCTACACACACACACACACACACACACACACACATTGGATCCTGGCACAAGCAAACTCGAACCAATGTACCAACAAAAAAAGTCATGTTTTTGATCTACCATAAGGAGTTTGCAATCTTGCGTGCTACCTAAAATGCCACTGAGAACTTTTATCCGAAGAGAGAGAGAGAGAGAGAGAGAGAGAGAGAGAGAGAGAGAGATTCACCTGTTAATAGATACAGCATATTAAGCCCAGCTTGTGCAAAGCGCGTCAATGTTGGGGGCGTCAGTTCTATATCGGGATGGGAGCTACCCCATAACCTGCCCACGCTTTTTCCTCATCGTGCCGTGATTATCACTGTCATTATAGTTACCGTTATCACCTGACCCGCTTCAACACCTCCGTAGTTCTTGGCCGGCGTGGGTGTTGAATGCGACATAACATGCGCGTGGTGTAACAGGAAAGGTATCATCTTCGCATGTGTTTCCATAAATAGATGATTTTGAAGCCCTTATTCGGTTTGTGAATGGCGTGACACTTCGTTGAGATATTTATGACATGAAGTGCGGAATGCGGCCCTTTCAGTGTCACGCAGTCTCAAACCACGTGGACCTCCACAGCATCATCATTCCAGCATCCTCACTCTCGCCATCCTGTGTAATAAAACTTGCCCCAGCTTGCGAGCCCTCCGTGGATTCCACCCATGACCTGGCAAAGAGCTCTAGATGGGGGCAGCAAAAATCACGTGTACTTTCAGGTGTGGTGTTGGGCAGGTAAACCTACATACATGCGCCGCTCTGTGGGAGGAGGAAAAGATGCTCTTCTTAGATGGCTTCTGTAAACATTAATAATAATAATAATAATAATAATAATAATAATAATAATGAAAACTGTGTATTTTGTATGCACCTTACCCCATTTCTTGAATTGGCTCAAAGCCCCGCGAACTGAACCCAGCACGCACGCTCACGTGAATCACACACATTCTCTCACACACCGGACATGAACACGTTACAATCACGTGATGCGAAGGGTCAGCTCAGCTGTTTAAGTTTCGGAATATAGAATTGCATTTAGTTTTCAAATTTTGTAGGCTGAACTTTTCCAAAGGAGGGGGGGGGGGGGGGGGGGGGGGGGGAGACCGGAGTACCCGGAGAGAACCCCCAGCGGTCGGTCTTAATGAACGGTGCCACATACGAAAAGGAGAAAAGTCTTCGCCCCGATTGGGACTCGAATTTGCACACTCGCATTGGTGACGAAGTTTTAACCACTAGACCACCGACCACCCCGACGTCTTCTTTTGAAATCTTCAACGTTCTCTAATGCTGTTCCCTGCATGTTATCTTAACATTACCATGTCTTTTCACGCCAAAAAAAACAAGCGTGTTTACGACTATATATTATGGGCAGCCGTGTCGTACTGCTAGGCATGTTTTTAGTCTCTTCTTTCTTCTGGTCACACAGTTTGACAAGGTAACTCGAAACTATTGCAAAACAGACCCACACTGCGCAGTCGCCAAGTGAAACACGTCACGCATACACTGTCATATGAGAGCGCTGTTGCATGCGATCCCACGATCATGCTAAATACGCGTTACAGAGCGGAACGGTCTATGTACAGGCACTCGAAATGTACAGAGTCAAATGGGGTATACAAGTTTTGTTTTGTGATCTGAAGAGATTATGGTGGCTTAGTGTTGTTCGTTAATTTATGCGTAGTTTTCCAACTTTCATTTTAGCGCTGTTGTTTGTTGTCATAGTGTTGTTGTTGTCGTTGTTGTTCCGGCGCTGAACTCTGGTGAGATGATAACGTGTGAGACCTGTTTCAGAAGAAACGGTTAATGTGCGCCTTGGAATACCATACCATACCATACCATACCATACCATACCATACCATACCATACCATACCATACCAAGTAATTCCATACCATACCAAGTAATTCCATACCATACCATACCATACCATACCATACCATTTTTTTCAAATTTTAGGGCCTAAGATATCCAAAGCAGAGGGGGAGGAAGCCGGAGTACCCGGAGAGAACCCCCGACGGTCGGCCTGCATGAACGGTGCCACATACGAGACAGAAAAATCCTTTGCCCTGAGTGGGACGAACCTGACCTCTCGCATTCGTGGCAGTGTCTTAACCACCAGACCACCGACCGCCCTAATGAAGGATGATGTTATACAGCACCTCCGTGCTGAGTGTTCAAACAAATCACAAACAAATCGTCCTCCAAATGCACGGGCTATGATATGTACTATCTAGTCACTGGTTGGTGTCTGGTACAGGTCGAGAAGGAAAGATCTAAGATCGTGCACAAGGAAAAAAAACTCTACACTGTGCCATTTTCGTAAACGGATCTCTTTTTTTTTTTTTTTTTTTTTTTTCTTTGTGCTGTTTTCCTTTCACAGAATTTGGAGCCAGAATGTACAAAGCGGTGATTTCTATAGCGTCCGCAGGTCTGGAGCTGCTAAATTTGATACCCCGTCCAGTTCATATAAGACGATTTGGAGTTGTTATTTACAGCGATTGAATAAGGATAGGGAGAGGGGAGCCGGAAGGGGGAGGTTGGGAGGGGGGTGGCGGGTCGGTGGGAGTAGGGTGTTTTGGGTTTTCCGCAGTTGGAGAAACATCGAGTCCTTTGTGCGGGTTTTTATGGCCATTTTCTGGATCACAATGACCTTGTTTGGAAATTCTCTCATAAAAAGCAGTTTAACACATCTCATACCGCGCATGACTAACCCACGTGGTTTTTTCTTTACTCTTGTTTGGTTTTGGCCCTGTATGCGAAAATCAGGCGAGACTGACGGTAACTGTGGGCTCCACCACGCGACGGTGGATGGGTGGATGTTTAGGGATTTAACTTCCTTTTCCGCCACACTCGTGTGATACGAAAAACGGGGCAACAAGGAAAAGCACACATTTAACTACAAACACACGTAATGTGAAGCACCATACACAGCATCCCCTGCCCCCCGGCTTACACACACACACACACACACACACACACACACACACACACACACACACACACACACACACGACCAGCAAGATGATGAAGCGGACACAGCTATTGGTTGAGGGGCAGTAAAGAGGTGGGTTTTCAGATTTTGCTTGAGGGATGGTTTTCTGTCTGCGTATCTGATTGATGCTGGGAGATCATTCCAACAAGTCGGGCCCTGGTATGAAAAACTACGCTAAACCAATGGTCTTTGCTCTGACATGAGGGATACGGAGTTTCCGAGTGTCGGCGGCAGAAGGTTTGAAGTGTGTCAAGTATAGAGCTCTGGGCCCGAATGTAAAAGTCGAGGTTAATTTAGCCCAAGGCTACGGGCCTAACCGAGACTAGGACAACAGAAACCAAAAAAAAACAAAATTATATTTTTAAAAAAGGAGGCGAAGAAAAGAAGAAATAAATCCTTCTATAACGGCTTAGGCATCTTGCTGGAATGGACCCGCTTCCTGATTTACAAAAAATAAATAAATAAATAAATAAATAGAAAATTTAACCCTAGAGCTAGTTTAGTTCGAGGTTAGACTCTAACCCGGGGCTAAAATCCCTAATCTCGACTTCTACATGCGGAGCCAGAACGCAACATTAGTTAGCGACCACAGCCGGCCAGCTACTGCGCCATTTTCGGACAACCCGAGTGAACTTAGTCATTACCAACGAACGGGAGGAAAAGCTGAGCTCCCCCCAAACGGACCAAGTTTCCACGTTTAAGACACTCCCGTGTTTCAGGTTTGGGAGGGTTAGCAGGAGTGACATTTTCAGCAAGGATTACTTTCCTCCCTTGCTCTGTTTGCACTAAAACTGTTTACACTGGCCAGGTACAAAGTGACTGCAGAGCGGGTAAAACACAGAGTGGAGGGGTAGGAGGGGAGAGGGAGATGGAGGGGGGAGGGGGGATGGACGTTTCGTGGGTGAAAATGAGGACAGCTGGGGATAGATGAAGATTTTGTGTTTATAGGAAAGGTATCTCAAGATAGCGTGTTTCGCATCGGAGGAATGGGGAATGGGGATTCCAAAAACTGTGGGACATGTCGGTTACGCAATTTCTGCTTCACGTTGTGGAACACTGTACAGCATTCTTTGTAACAGGGAAAGGCGTGCATTGTTCAAACCGCAGTACTCCATGTCCGGTAAAAGCAAATCTGACTTGTGGGAAAAGTGTGTAAATGACATTCTGTTTAGGAATTGCCAACAACTGGTTTGTTTGTTTGTTCAGCAGTATTCTTTTCTGTTGATTCAACACACTTTCCCTTCCCTCCTTGTTCCATCTTGACATTTTCTTACACAGAGAGACAGAGGTGGTGGTGGGGGGGGGGGATATCAATCAGATATGCAGATACAAAACCATCCTTCAAGCAAAATCTGAAAACCCACCTCTTCACTGCCCTCAACCAATAGCTGTTGCCGCATCATCATCTTGCTGGTCATGTGTGTGTGTGTGTGTGTGTGTGTGTGTGTGTGTGCCTGCCGGGGCAGCGGAGGCCGTGTATGATGCTACACATTATGTGTGTGTAGTTAAATGTATGTGTGGAGGAATGTTGTGTGTGTTTCTGTGTGAGTGAGTGCGTGTTGACTGTAAGGCGCCCTGAGCTCCTGTGGGAGGGAGGGCGTCCCTTAAATACCCATTATTATTATTATTATTATTATTATTAGAGGGGGAGAGAGAGCTGGACTTCAAATTCTTCAAAATTACCTTCTCACTGAAACAGAAGAAGAACTATTCACCAAACCTAACTGAACACAGTTAAAAACATGGCCAGTATTGTATTGAGGGTTCAGTCCAGCCAGACCTTTCTGTCTCTCTTCTTTCTATCTGCATCGATAGAACCTTCTTGCAGAGAACGCCCGATTTTCTCGACTCTGTAGCCGTTCCACGAGAGGCAAGACTTAAGTTCTCACGAACAGTTTTTAAATTAACTGACGGGACGGGACACTAAGCCAATCTCCCAAGGTGTTAAACTACTTTTTTTCTCTGTACTGACATCGCTCCTACAGCTGTTCCATCTTTTTGTTGTACGTGTTTTACAACGTACGTTAGCAGTACTCTAAAACTACATTTCCTTCGCACCGCCGACCCGCTACAATAAATTCAGGTTAAATGTAGGTCTCAGTAAAAAGGTGGACTGGGAAACGTGACGGAATTTACCTGTCCATAAATTAACTTTGTGTTCCGCTCTGTGACTCTGTCCTGCGTTGAGTCATGCGGTGTGTGTGTGTGTGCGTGCGTGCGTGCGTGCGTGCGTGCGTGCGTGCGTGTGTCTGTCTGTCTGTGTCGGTGAGGAGCCGGGTTAGCCAAATGGTAGAGCTTTGGACCTTACATGCTCGGGTCCTGAGTTCGAATTCCGGCTTGGGTCAAATATTTGTGCTGACCTTTTTCTCGTTGCCCTGTCTTTGATAGGACCCTTGTATGGTGGAAAAGGACGTTAAACTCTCAAACACCCACCACCCACCCTTTGTGCCGGTGTGTGCGTGCGTGCGTGCGTGCGTGCGTGCGTGCGTGCGTGCGTGCGTGCGTATTCAAAATACTTTAATTGTCAATCAAAGATCTCGGGTGAGATAATTTGGGAGCAGTGCGTCTCGGAAATTAAAAAATTGAAACCGGTTTGCAGAAACGCGAAAGAGAGAAAGAGGGAGCACATTTTGTATGAGGGGTGAGAGAGAGCGTGTATTTAGTGAACCTCACTTTGTCAGTGTTCCGACTTCACCGCCATACCACACCCAAACTGCACCTAACTCTTTTTACCGCTTTATCATTCTGTCCGTGTGCTTACTGTGGTTCTTCGCTCACAAGTGTTTGTAAAGCCCACATACATGTATGTTATGTGCACATCATAATGGATTTGCAGGTTACAGAGAGAAGCCGCTGTAAGCCACGCGATGTACTCCCCAGCTCTGGGACACTTCCCGCTTTCACGCTGGATGAACTCCCTCTAAGCCAGATGTACTCCACTTTCACACGCCATAATTATTATCGAGCCAGATCTGACAAGGGCGTTTTCAGTGAACCCCGTTTAGCGTAGAAGGGGCACACTTAGCGTGGCTTGGGGAGTCTCTCCAGCTGAAGCTGCACAGACGCCGAGCGTTATAAGCATATTTGTGTAGCGTAAAACGTGAACTGGCTTTCCAGTGTAAACAGAAAGTAGACTAGCATTGCTCCAGTGGGGCCTGAGGGGAAAGGAGACTTTTTTTCTAAAACTCCTGTCAGGTACATGCCCTTTATTGGTCTGTGCATTTGTGTTTCTAGACTGAAGTATTTTCATTGGTGACAATGACGCCTTAGGCTTATAGGGAATATATAGGTATTTGGAGGCTTCGGGCATTTGTGTTGTTTGACCACAGTGGGCCGTGAATATTCAGCACAAATGTCCTTTAGTTTTATTGTCAGCCGGAACAGTTTGTCTTATGATTACAGTTCCTACGGATCGGAGGCTCTGGCAGCATAGATTTTGTCAACCACTAGCAGGCAAATACTTCTTAGCGCTGACAACGTTAAGGCGTCCCGCTACACGAAGCAGTAACCTCACCCCCACGAAGCCACTCAGTTTCTAATCCCGTTATCAACGTCCCGACCCCCTAAACTTACCGCACGTCAAAAGGTGGCAAGCTTAAAGTCCTTGTGTGCGTCGGTCTAGTGTGGTCAAAAGTCTATGGGTGGTTCAAGATTGGGTGGGTCAGTGTTTGGGAGTGTAACGTCTCCACCATGTATAGTAAAGACGGGGCAGCGACAAGAAGGCCAGCACAAATATTTGGCCCCAGTCGGGATTTAAAGGGGGGGGGGGTGTTTAACGTCCTTTTCCGCCACATACGGGTGATATCAAAGACGGGGCAAAGATGAAAAAAGCCAGCACAAATATTTGGCCCCAGCCGGGATGCGAACTCACGACCCGAGCATTAGAAGTCCAACGCTCTACCATTCGGCCACCCCGGCTCCCCGAGTCAGGATTTAAACTCATGATCCGAGCATTGTAAGTTTGTTCGTTTTGTTTTAGTTCAAAGTTGGAGTAGGAATGATACTACAGCATACATTAACGCTGAAGAAACGTGTTTGGTGAATGCGTGTAACTTGACTGTGCACCCAAACTACTGTAGTCAAATTCACATCATCAGAGACTCATGATTACTGATGTTGGTCACGGTAGGTGTAATATTTCGCATTTTAAGATGTTCCTCGTTCCTTTAAGTCCACAGAAGGCCAGGGAACCGGTATACACCACTTCTTGAGGGTGATATTTGATAATGTTCTACACCCAGCAACGACCCCCCGGCCAATAGTTCGTCCGTTTATCAAACTTCAAGACTGGCTCGCCGTGTTTGTCGATGTGCATGTAGTTTGCCAATTGTAGAGCCTTTCCCTGATCCGTTTCCTTTCAACTAGGGGGCGTTGTCGCGAGGGCTATGATCGTGTATACATAATAAACCCATCGATAGGCCGGTTGCAGACACACCCTGAGCAACTGGCTGTCTGCAGCCGATTTTTATGAAACCTGGTCTTAGGCGGGCTTACCTTCCACATTTATGACATGCGCACCACCTTTTAAGAGCGCACCTTTGAGATACCTTTGAAATTTTCGCCTGTTTCGTGCTTGGCTAAAAGCCTGAAGGAAGAACGGTCCGCCAGGCGTGTCTAACCCTGCATGAGAAATGCCCAACGTGAGTTTTGTGAATGTTAACTGAGGCACACCCACTGCACAATTGTTGCACCTAAAGCCTGTGCACTGAAGCAAGTATGTTTCCATTGTGCCGGTGTAGACTGCGTTAGGTGCGATGTTTGATTACGTGGCTTGAAACATGGCCTGCACGAATCACTTACCAGAGTATTTCTTCAAGAGTGTATGTTAAAATGTGCCCAGAATCAAGAGAGTGAGACTGAAGGCCAACTGTCCGATAGCCTCATACTGAAATGACCATTATGATAACGACGACGAGGAGGAAGGCGGCAGCAACGACGACGACGATGATGGTGATGATGACGATGATGATGATGATGATGACGACGATGACGATGGTGGTGGTGGTGGTGGTGGTGGTGGTGGTGGTGGTGTCGGCGACCAGGCATCAGTGACGATAATAATTATGGTGGTCACAACATAATACGAAGATAATCGCGTTCACGATAACACTTTATGTGGCGGAAGTACAGATAACCTGTTCGACTTTGCACACACTGCAGGATGGGGATAATATTTTATCAGTCACGGTTATTACGTCACGGTTATCACGTTATTTTCAAATTTCAAGGGTCCACGCGTGCAGTCAATGGTATATCCACCCCCGCCTGGGAAAATATGGCCAACCTGGGTGGCCTTGATCAAAACTTGTGCATCCCACGGTGACACCAACCCCCCCCCCCCCTCAACCCTACTCTCTCTCTCTCTCTCTCTCTCTCTCTCAACAATACGTCGTGACTCAAAAGCACTGAAGCCGAACGGAGTGGAATCGCTCATGCGTGGCGAGCCATATGAACTCCATCTGATCGGGTGAATTCAAGTCAGTCTTCACACCATGTTGTCGGTATCGCAGGTCGCCAGTAAACGTCTGTCATGTTGAAAGCTGGGGGCTTACAGAAAGTAATAAACGGAATATTCACGCCATGAAGATGTTTCTCTT